>JADRCH010000006.1:67194-87580 GCA_019843965.1 Rhynchomys soricoides | reverse complement strand
TCTCTCTCTCTCTCTCTCTCTCTCTCTCTCTCTCTCTCTCTCTCTCATCTCTATCTCATCTATCTACCCAGAAATTGGTCTAGCTTACTGTTTTCAATGAAACCTCATTTATAAAAAATTGACTAAAATACCATCTTAAAAATGAGAACAACAAGAAAGCCTAAAATGGAACAGCAATAAAATTGTCTTTAAAAAATGAAGCTATTAGGAAAAAATTTAAAATCGGTTTCAAATTGCCCTATTACATTATGGGATTATAACAGCATGAACAGCACCAACAACAGTCAAAGGAAACAATTTTTAAAATTTTCAAGACCATTCCTTGCTATTTTTTTTTTCAGATTTTTTTCTTTGTTCTTTTCTTCCTTGTTCACCCCTGTAGTTCTAGATTTTATTGAATCCATCCCTTAGTTCTGGTGACATTTTAACAATATAAGCTTAGTGTCTCTTTCTTGACAACTAATTTACCTATGAACCTTAACTCAGCATACTCCTGAGTTTTGATAGCAGTAACAGCAATACCTGAGAATGTTCTGTAAAATCTCACTCTTGGATACTAATCCACATATCTGCTGTATTATTTTTCTTTCTGATGCTATGAAAAAACAACCCTGATCACATGCCCCTTCTCAAACAATGGGTTTATTTCAACTGACAACCCTCAGGTCACAGTCCAACTCTATGGGAAAGTCATGGACTCTAGGTAGGACCTGAAGACAAGAACTGAAATAGAGACCATTGATGATTATTTCTTGGAGGCTTGTTCTCCAATATTATTTAGGACCATTTACTCAAGGGTGAAACTTGCCACAGTGGGTTAGTTTCCCACATCAATCATTAATCAAGAAAATGCCCCCATAGATTGCATATACATAACTTGATGGAGGTAATCTCTCAGCTGGTGTTTCCTCTTCTTAGATGACTAAATAACTAACCAACAAACTAACCAGCATAGTCCCTAAGCAATAAGATTTTCTCCAGGTATTTAGGAAATATTTATTGCTTGTAGAAATCTGGGGATGGCCAAATATTTTAGCAACTACAAACACATTTTGCTTTAACAGAAGGCATCATTTCAGTTCCCAGCTCCCATGTCTGGCATCACATAACTGCCTGTCATGCAGCTCTAGAGGGTCTTACACTGTTTTCAGATTCTGAAGACATCAGAACTCACATGCTGACCTATGCAGAAGCACACACACCCATTCATACCTAATTAAAAATAAACTAACTCTCAGTAGTCTAGTTACAGAGTCTCACTTATGTTCAAGGAGTTCTGGGAAGTCCTGCAGGCAGGCAGAGCTCTAACTACTGCACCTATGTGTTTACTGATGTTCTTTCCTCTTCTAGTGTTTAGTGAACATCAACATAACATTTGCTATATCATCCATTTTCTTTTAATTTATTATTTATTTATTTTTTTTTACTTATTCACTTTGCATCCTATTTACTCCCTCCTGATTGGTCGCCTCCTCCCACAATGCTTTCCCCCTCCTCTTCTCCTCTAAGTGAGTGAACCTTGGTTATCGCCTACCTTGGCACTTCAAATATCTGTGAAGCTATGTGTTTCCTCTCCCACTGAGGCCAGACAAGGCAGTCCAGCTAGTTGAACATATCCCACATAAAGCCAACAACTTTTGGGTTAGCCCCTGTTCCAATTGATTGGGACCCATATGAAAGCCAAGCTGCACATTTGTTTTATATGAGTGGGGAAGCCTAGCCCACCCCCCCCCACGTATGTTCTTTGGTTGGGGGTTCAGTTTCTGAGAAGGGACCACGTTAGTTAATTCTGTTGGTCTTCTTGTGAAGTTCTTTTTCTCTTCAGGCAGGTCCCGCAATCCTTTCTCCTATTGTTTTATAAGAGTCCCCAAACTCCAGCCACTGTTTTTCTGTGGGTGTCTGTATAAGTCTTAGGCAGCAGCTAGGTAGAGCCTCTCAGAGAACAACATGATCCTATCTTTTATTTTTTTAAGCAATTATTATATTTGGCTATGACTTGTCTGGTTACACCCATAATTGTGTTAAATTAAAATGTGATTAAACATCAGAAGAAGCTCATTTGTATTTTTGTTTTTTTTGTTTTTTAAAAATATTTATTTATTTATTTTATGTATATGAATACACTATAGCTATCTTCACCAGAAGAGAGCATTGGATCCCATTACAGATGGTTGTGAGCCACCATGTGGTTGCTGGGAATTGAACTCAGGATCTCCAGAAGAGCAGTTGGTGTTGTTAACTGCTGAGCCATCTCTCCAGCCCCCGTTTAAAATTTTTTCTTCTATTTTAATGCTGCATAAGATATTTTGCATAAAGCTTGCTGATAAGTGCACTCTATGGGAACAATTTGAAAAGTTGGGTGAAAAAGAGAGAAGGTTTTAATGCTTCTATGAACTGGTCCACTGCATAGTGAACAGTTTTATAAAAAACTACAAAAACCATTGGTAGTCAACAGTAAAAATGAAGAGCTACGTAGACTTGACCCATTGCTGTAAGTGGAAGGTGAGTGTGCAGCCATATAGCATGCATGATTTGTTACCATTCATCCCATTATTTTGCAATCATTTTACCATATGATTAATAAAGCATTCATGTCATTGTTGGACAGTACATGTACACATTTTAAAACCAATATTCAAACAGTTATGGGACTCAGAAATAATGTATAAATATTTTACTTTTTAAAATAATTTGTATTTAATGCTTAATTTAATACATTATTTGTAGGTAATTAATATTACAGTAATGCCATAAGAAATCAGAAAACAAATCTCTTTTGAAAAATTAGCAAAAACAATGAAACAAACAAACAAAAGCCCCACAAACCGACTATCATTTTCCATTTTAGTGAAGAGTACACATTACAATAATTAATTACTTAATAGAGGTGCTCAAACATTCGTAAAAGAAACATAGGTTTCCTTTACATCAAATGATCTTTCTAAATTATTAAACATACTTTCTAATGTGATAGTTGATTGGATCTTATACTATTTACCACAAAAGGCCAAGTATTTATTATTACATTTGAAACCAAGAGTTTGAAGACAATGTTTTAATATGAGGTCATGAGATACTTCAAAAAGAAAAATCACTGAATTCCAAAAGATTCTTTTGTTTCCCATGTTAGACATTAAATGAAAATGAAACTTACAAAACCCCACTTTGTGAAGCTGAAATGTGACATACGGTGAAATTCCTTTAAATGTAGAAAAGGGCTTAATGTTGAAGATTAAATGGTATTTTTGTGTAACATGACAACACAATTTAACAAAATAGATGATAACATTAAGAACAAGCTTCTTTTTAAATTAAGAAGTCTTTGGAAGAGAAATATGCCAAGAATTATTCCAAGTAAAGCTGAAATGTATGAATAAATGAAGTAAAGCCCAGATATCTAAATTGAATCTGTAATTATCAAAACTCTACAAATATTTTTACATATTCCCAGTATAATTATACCTTAAAAATAATTTTGTGAAGAACAGTTTATGTTAACTACACATACATTTCTTCACTTTGTGCTTATGAGATTTTCCTTCTGATAAGAACTATAGTCATCACAGATTGCTCTTCAAATTTTACAACATGGATGTAGTATTTTATAAATCACTTTTTATTCTAAAGGATAATACAATTTTTAAATAAAATATCTTACTTTCATTCCACTATATTTAATCAGACAATTCAAAATAACAGTATTCAATAATGATAAGAAACCCAGATTATTTTTGAAGATTTGAAGAATAACAGTTTGCTTCCTGTATCACCATGTACAGAATAATACTAAAGTAATACATATGAAAAATTCAAGATAATAATGAGAGTTCTAGGGCAATAAACATTACTCTTATTTGAAATGTTAAGAACTGTGCTTCATTCTTAGTCTGTATTTGATCATCAGGTAGTGATACAAACTGAAACAAAAAGAAGTCTAGTTCTGTTAGCCAGAAGTACTAGCTATTGAACAGGATGAAAAGTTCCAAGATTCGCACCTTCACTATGAATTTTGGATCCTAGTGTGACAAAAATCTAACCAAAGTTTACCAGCATAATTCTGTTTAGGATGGTTGTTTAATATAATATGGAATATATCATTACATAAATTCCTCAAAAAATCACTTACTTTCAGACTTTTGTTAAAAATATATATTTTTCTATCAGTTGAAAATATGCAATTTTTATGTTCAAGGAATAAATGTTTGACATATGCATACAGTTGCACACATATATTTGTATACCCAATAAAAATTCTCCTTTCTTAAATACATTTTAAGAAAAAAATAAGAAAAGAGCTATGAAAATGAAATATTTTAAAAAGAAAACGTTACATTTCTCACTAATTATTCTATGATGATGCCATCACGAACATATATTGAAAGTCTTTTCATTGGATATTTTATGGATATTTTATTTACATTTTAAAAGTTTTCCCCTTCCCTGGTTTCCTCTCCAGAATCCTTCTATCCCAACCCCTCTCCCCCTTCTTCTATGAGGGTGCTCCCCCACCCACCCACCCACTCCTGCGTCCCCAGCCTGGCATCCCCCTATCCTGGGGAATCCAGCCTTTACAGGACAAAGGGCTTCTCCTCCCATTGACACCAGATAAGGCCATCCTCTGTTACATATGCAGCTGGAGCCATGGGTCCCTCCATGTGTACTCTTTGGTGGTGGTTTAGTACCTGGGAGCTCTGAGGGATCTGGTTGGTTGATATTGTTGTTCTTCCTATGGGGTTGCAAACCCCTTTTATGGACATTATTACTGAGTAAGATGAATAAACTTCTAATATTCTATATATGTACTTGTGACATGTACTATGTTTTTTAGTATGAACATGAATAATAACTTGTAATTCAAATAAAAGTACTGCTTATTTTCCTCAGTGGCATTTTGCATTTAGTTTCTTTTGAAGTTTCTGCGCTTTCATTTCTTTAAAATCATGAGAATTTAAATCCTGTCAGAGGTACAATAGTTTAACAAAATGTAATCCCCATGAGTATTGGTTTTAGTTAATGACAATGTTTGTTTAACAGATTCAGCAATTAATGAGGCTTGTGGATCAAGAACACCAGCAATCTTGCTCCTTATCTATGATACATAAATATTGTAAACTAAGGTTTGAGTTCAACTACCAACATATATGTTATTTTGATATTAATAGTTTGTTTAGATTTTCTCAGATTATTAACAGGTCTTTTAGAAAAACAAACAAACAAACAAATACTGCTGGTTTCTCATAATAGAAACCCATGAATTTTACGCTAGATTTTTTTTATGAATCTACAGAGACTGGCCTGTGGTAGTGCACATCTTTAACTCTTGCTCTCCAGAGTTGGAGGCAGGTAGATCTGTGAGTACAAAGCCAGCCTGATTTACACAAAGTAACCCTGTCTCAAAAAACCATAAAAACCAAACCAAAACAAAAAAAAAAACAAAAACAAAAACAAAAATTCATCCTCACCATTGATCTGCAGTTCATCATTTGCTTAGTGAAATGACAAAACAGTAGAGACCTGGGATGCTTTATCATCAAGCTTAATTTATGACAGTAAATTAATTAAGTCAACCATAAAACAAATATTAATATATATATTATATATATATAAACATATATTTGACATTACTAAACTATATGATTCAATTCAGCAAAATACTGACAAAGAATGTGACATGAAGCATTAGATTATAAAATTATTATTCTTTTGAAAAACTTATCACCTTTTTTAATCTTTCAAAATACCTTTTCGTTAACAAAAGATGTTTACAAGTATACAATTCCCAGTGTAATTCTAGACAGTTCTAAAAGTTTCTTTAGCATTGAATTTACTATTTCATATGCATACAGACTAAAGAGCAAAGTCAGCATTGTTATGCTCATTAAAAGAAATTTATATTCATTTTTAAATTTGGTTTTAAAGAGTCTCATGAGCAATTCATGTTATGAATATTTTTTGAGTATTGATTCCCTTTAATAGTTGAAAAATGATGGCATTATCAACCTATACTAGCTGAATATATTCATATAATTAGATACATTTTGTAAAGTATTTAGAAAATTGGAAGTCAGAAAAATATTTTAATGCATATACCTATAAATATATAACATAACTTTTTAATATAATTAGTTACTTTGCTACTATCACTGTGTACACATTTCAGGACCTATTTTATTATCTTGGAACAATGTACATTAAGCACATAAAAACAAACCTCTATGTACTTTTTTATCATCACATTTAAGGAGTTTTCATGCTATAATTTTTACCTGTGATTCTTAATGAATTTTCTATTCATTAAAATGAAAATTTCCTTGAAATATCAGTATAATAGATAAAGGGATATGCATCTGTTTCTGGAATGGGCAGGGTGGCACATGCCTTTGATCACAGCATTTTGTAGCTAAAGGCAGGTATATCTCTGTGAGTTTGGGGCCAGTCTAGTCTACAAAGGACAGCCAGCGCTATTGCACAGAGAAACCATGTCTGAAAACAACAATAATAACAACAACATCGAAAAGGAAAGTAAGGAGGGGGAGAGGGAGGGAGGGAAGGCAGGGAGGGAAGGAGAGAGAGAGAAAGAGAGAGAGAGTTATTTCTGAAAGAAATCTTGTATCCTAATGTCTAATAATGTATAATAATAATCCTAATAATGTTTTAAAAATCTAACCTTTTTGTTATTCTCTTCAATGTTCACCTGAGGAGATTGTCTAATGGTATGGGAGCACTGGCTAGACCAGGTAGGAAGACACAAGTTCAAATTCCTAGCACCTTTGTAAAGAACATGGCATTGGTACACATTTCTATAATTCCAGTGCTTTGGGGTAAAGGAGCAATAGAAAAATCACTCACTGGGCTTGTCACTAGCCTAACTCTAGATATATTGAGTCCTTGTTAAAATAATTATGGCTCCCAGAGATCCATAGAAATGGCACTATTAAGTAGTATGGCTTTTTGGGGTAGGTATGGCTTAGTTGGAGGAAGGATGTCACTAGGGGCAGGCTTTGAGGTGCCGTGCTCAAGCCAGGCCATGTATATCTCAGTCTTCCTATTGCCTGCCAATCTAGATATAGAATCTCAGATCCATTTCTACATCTGTGTCTGCCTGTGCACTGCTGTGCTTCCCACCACAATGATAATAGACTAACAGGCTGAAAGTGTAAGCCAGTTTAAATTAAATTGTTTTTTGTTTGGTTTTGTTATTTATAAGTACTGTCATGGTCATGGTGTCTCTTCACAGCAATAGAAACCCTAAGTAAAACACAATGAGAGAGCCCTGTCTCAAGGCAATAAGGAAGAGATCAACAGAACATAACACCCAATAATCTCTTCTGGCCTCTTCACACACAGGAACTGAGGCCTGTACATACATGTATAATTATGCACCAGATACTTATACCATACACACACACAAACACACACACACACACACACACACACACACAAATACACACACAGATTTATGTAAAGATTTATACTCACAGCTTTTATTACTTCTTATTAACAAATGTGTGTGTGTGCGTGCGTGTGTGTGTGTGTGTGTGTGTGTGTGTGTATGGTAGATGTAGTCACAAATATCATTGGAAGTATTCTTATAGCTTGTTCAGTGAAGTCAGTAGCTTAAAGGGGGAAACTTACTGTTGCTGTTTAAGTTAATGATTCTGTTGGTAAACTTATTTCTAAAAATTTATATTTATGCCTGTACATTTGGGCTACTTTGAACCTTGGTCAGAGAAGTTTCCTTTTGCAGGGGGTAGTGTTTAATGCAGAGAAGAGCTGTTGTACTGTTGCATTCTAGATATGGCATAGCCTTTGCAAATAATAACTCACAACATCAACATCTCTGATAGTCATAGAAGTCCTGCACAAGATCAATGAAGTATGGACAAGGAAGGCCTCCCCAGGCTTCGCCCGTAGATGCAGAGCTATCAGTTGTGGCGGTTGGGGAACGAAGAGTCGATTTTATTTGGGGTGGGAATACCACAAAGCCACCCATGCCTTGTTTATGACCCCATATCCATGTGCATAGGTGTGAATCTGAAATGGAAACTGGGTGATAAATATGATAAAAACTATATTATATATTAATAAAAATTCTAATGAATAAATACAAATATTTTTATTGTTTTAGAAATTCCCAGCAAGTTTATTGGTGTCAGTGCAAACAGTTACAACTAGAATCAAACCAATCAAAATAAGTAAACTCTAAATCACTATTAATTGCCTACCATATATCTTGTAGATACAATATTTTCTTTGTAAAACTATAAATACTTTGTCTATCTCTGTTTCAGGCCCTGACACTTAACAAGGCTCAAAAGACATACACATGAAAATAGTCTCTAAAACAATTTTTAAATTATTCAATTTTGATTAATAGCAATTATTTATATAAAATTGTAAATCAGCACAAGATTTTTAGATCATATGCACAAATTCTCATCACTAGCCCTTTTATAAAATGCTCCTTTCCTGATAGGCTGCACTTTTCTTCCTTGGCAATTCTTTTTGTTACACCACTAAAGTATTTCTCACAGAAAGAATTATGTCCTTGCTATAGCAAAAAACGATCAGTCAGCAGTGTGAATACTTATCCCAGCTCTCAAATTCCTTCACCTTTTCCAACCTGTGACTGGAAAGCTTCTGTTGACAGTTGCTAACGAGTCCCAGGCAAAGGTGCCAAGGCACCATCTCCCCAGTGTACTCTGATGTATATACTGGGAGCCAATAGACTAGTCTTCCACCTAGTACAAGGATCTCAGCTGCAAAATTTAACAGGTCAAAAATGCATGTCACTCAGGTAATAACTCAAGGAGACAGGAACGTAACGTTCTGCACATTTTTCTATTCCCTTTGGTATTTCCTTCTGTGAACATGATCTTCTTGTAGATTCTCTGATACCATATGGAGGATCTGTAATGGTTGCATCAAAATATGTTCCCTTCCTTCAGGAAGGCATCTGAAACCAAGACATAAAGGTAAAACTTCTCTAAGCCATACTGAT
Source organism: Rhynchomys soricoides (assembly GCA_019843965.1). Classification (NCBI taxonomy): domain Eukaryota; kingdom Metazoa; phylum Chordata; class Mammalia; order Rodentia; family Muridae; genus Rhynchomys; species Rhynchomys soricoides. The sequence goes on along the minus strand of JADRCH010000006.1, from coordinate 78,579 downwards.
GAAGATTTGCCTTGATGTTTTCATCTGGTCCACTCCATTTCTTGTTTTTACTACTCCCCTTTCCCAAGTCAGGAACCGTGTTGTCGTCTACGTCTGTTCCACACACATATACACCAATGTGAGCGGATACTATCAGGAGGCCACCTGTTCCAACAAAGAGGTCACAGACAAGATCATTTTCTTTCACTTTTGCATGGTTGGTCATGATGAATGATAAACCGGGACCCATACTTGTACTTCTAATAAAATGTCTCTTTTTGACACTGTATGACATCTGCAATCCATCTGCCAAAATAAATATTATGTGGATTCTCAGAGACACAGTTTGGATCCAACCCATAGTCCTCCAAAATGGAGAATACATGCTGTGGTTTCATTAAGTTTTCTTTTCCTTCAAATGGCAGAAATTCAAGTGCATCTATTAGTTTCACTTTTTCTTCTTGAGTTAATGTTTTATTAAACGTATGAATCTTCATTTTATATGTTGAGTCTGAGTGAAGAAATGGAATCATCTTCTCCACAGGGTAACTTTTAAGAGAAGTATACAGCTCCTCTGGAGATTTTCCATGACCCCATAGTTCAAATATAGACCTTGTATATGCATGCCCACATGAAGAGTTTCTCTTACTTGGCGCACACAGTCCGTTTCATTAAGTTTCCTTTAATATCTTCAGAGGGAATGCTAAGAATCCAAAATAGAGATGGCAGGCAGAACTCCAGTTGCTCCTGTGCCATGAGCAGCAGATAGCGATTCAAGGAGCCCAGCAGTACCATTGATGGGTACTACTGTGTGCCTGCACAGCCTCCATGGGCCAGCCACAAATGTGTAGGATTTGAAAAATAATTTAGACATATTATTCAACTTTTATAAAAATTGTTCTGTTGTTAAATATAATACTGTTCTTATGTATTAATGTTATTATTAAATAAACCTTCATTTTACCTAATTATCATTTTTATACATTTGTAATTCAGAAAAAGTCCTATTTATTCCTTCAAATTTTGTTTTTTTTTGTTTTTGGTTTTGGTTTTTTTTTTTTTTTTTTGATACTTTATTTACATTTCAAATGCTTTTCCCTTTCCAGGTCTCCCCTTTGGAACTCCCCTATCCCATCTCCCCTCCCCCTGCCACTATGAGGGTGCTCTCCCACTCACCCACCCACTCCTGTTTTCCCTCCCTGGCATTCCGCTGTACTGGAGCATCTAACACCCTCAGACCCAAGGGCCTCTCCTCCCGCTGATGTCCAACAAGGCCCTCTTCTGCCACACATGTGTAGTCTTTGGTTGGTGGTCCAGTCTCCGGGAGAACTGGGGGGGGGGGATGGGATGCGTCAGATCAGTTGACACTGTTGCTCCTTCCATGGGGCTGCAAACTCCCTCAGCTTCTTCAGTCTCTTCTCTAACTCCTCCATCTGGGACCCCACGCTAAGTCCAATGGTTACTGTGAATTGAATCTTGAGTGTTCCGAACTTTTGGGCTAATATCCTCTTATTAACGAGTACATACCATGTTCATTATTTTGTAACTGAGTTACCTCACTCAGGATGATACTTTCAAGTTCCATTTTTTGTTTGTTTGTTTGTTTTGTTTTTTTGAGACAGGGTTTCTCTGTGTAGCCCTGGCTGTACTGGAACTCACTCCGTAGACCAGGCTGGCCTCGAACTCAGAAATCCACTGCCTCTGCCTCCCAAGTGCTGGGATTAAAGGTGTGCGCCACCACAGCCTGGCTGAAGTCATTGCTTTTAATAGCTGAGCATGGGTACAGAAAATGTGGTACATTTACACAATGGAATACTACTCAGCTATTTAAAACAATGACTTCATGAAATTCACAGGCAAATTTTGTGTTTTAAATAAATATAGGTACTTTTCCTATATATTCTGAACATAAGACAATAATACTTAGAATTTTTAAATTTAAAAATTCAATTTAAAGTGAATAAGTTTAAAAAATAAAAACAAAATAAAGTTTTTTTCAGTCTGTATTTACATGAAATGATTCTGTACTGTGGAAACTTTTAGAACTATCAAATTCCTATATGTCAGAATTGGTTTACTAGTAAGACAAAGGTACTTATAGCTCCATAGATAATTTGGAAAATATATAAATTTTTAATGTAATGATGGTTACAGACACAATTAAAGGCCTACTAGAGTACATTAAACTTGCTTGATATCTTTTGGGAAATGCTATGAAAAGTGAATACCCTACATAGTTTACTGCAAAACCTAAATACCAAATGTTCTCATGATTCCTAAATAAGACCTGAGCAAGTGTGCAACCTTCTTTCTGTCCATGACACAATAATCCCAAATCCCATTTCTTTCTGAGGGCTTATGGGGGTTAAGCGAGTTGTAGCCCTAGAAGATTGTTTTTTTTTTTTTTTTTTTTCCTTCAGCGAATAAATCAACTTTAGAGTAAACTATTATGAGAATTTGTTGTTTAAATTAGAAACTTAGCTCATTCCATGATTGCTCTTCCAGGAGGTCAAGGTTGTAGGCCAGGATCTTTTATTATTGGTTCTAGGTGGATTCTCTAGTCCTTTACTTTTCTTGAACAAAACAAAACAAAACAAAACACCAAATATTAGAAAAGTAGACATACCATAAAACAGTGTTTCTCAATCTTCCTAATGCTTCAACTCTTTAATACAATTCCTCATGTGATGGCCCAATGACCCAAAGGGGTCATTGTCCACAGATTAAGAATTACTGTCTTTAACATACTTAAAAAAAAAATCAATCTTTCTATAATTCTATCTTCACATGTTTATTTCATTACAATATTTAAGAACATTCAAGAAATTTCATATGAATTATACTTTGAAGAAAAGCAAACCCGTGTGTGAGTGTGTGTGTGTGTGTGTGTGTGTGTGTGTGTGTGTGTGTTGGAGAAACCTTCAAAGAAAAGATTGAATCAATATAAAAAAGTTTTACAAAGGAAACTAGGTCTGAGAAATGCAGTGATCCATTTCAAACAAACTGACAGCTTGAATTAAGAGAAGCATCTAAGGCTTAGACAGAAACTTGTCATTTACATTTCTATTTGAATGATCTCAAGGAATGTAAAACTTACAATTGAGGAGTAGTTGAGAATAATGAGGATAATCTTTGCTAAACCCTCCTGACAGGACTTCTCATTGAAATCAAAACCTTCACATTTATGAAAGTCATGGAATTCAAAGGAAATGTTGGGTTGGGACAACCAATGTTTCACTCAAAACTGGGTGAAGCTGGGTGACACAACTTGGTCCTTCACTGTCTAGCAACTGGTGTCACAATTCCAATGCAACTAATTTCTGTGCTGAGAGCACAGGCTCACTGCACCTTTTATAGCATTTCATTGGATAAAATAAGTCATGCTGTGCCAAAGTCATGGAGAAGAGCTTGTGAAGTTTCAAAGCCACATTGAAAAGAAAAGTTAATGCAGAAAGAAATAAGAAATAAGAAATAAAAAATAAAAAAAGAAAAGGAATAATATAAAATTTCCATAAAAAGGAAACAACATTCCTGCTAAAGAAGAGTTTCTCTACTTTGATTTCCATATTTATTTACTGCATTTGGATTTTGTTTTATTTCATTGCATGGATGAAGAAAGTAATTAGAGAGAGACATTGTATGCAAATTTGAAACAATTTCATACTCATGATGGTGTCATTATTGACTTTTAGAACAATGTTTAAGCATTTTCAAAATGCTTCTAGATCATAAGTGCCTAAAACTTTAGTTCTTAGTATATCTCACTGTTTTCATGATTTCTACCTCTTTACTAAGCTATAAGTTAATGTTAAAAGTTATAAGTTAATTTTAAAATAGGATATTTGTTGAGTTTTTTAAAGTTACAAGACAATCTTTATAAATATACTTATACTTTATATATAGCCATATATATATATATATATATATATCCATATGTATCTTTCTATCTATCTATCTATCTATCTATCTATGTCACTATCTATCTTTGCTTTGTTTTATAATCATTCTACTTTCTACTATCTCTAAGGGTATTTATTAGGTACATTTTAATTTCTTATTCTGCATGGTTAATTTCTTTCAGTTACTGTTTCAAATTGTTTCACTGTGAATTTTTTTCTTATGATCGTTTCCATTTTTCAAAGGTACCCTGTCACTTTGTGTTAGCACCTATTTCATAACCATGATTAGACACCTGCAGAGATATTAGTCTTTTGACTCATCTAGTAAATTACATTATGCATAACTTTTAGTGTCAAATGTAACATGTTTCTCTTTGTTGAATGCAAGGAACCTCATACTTACAGACCTTTCTCACTAGTCTTACTAGTAAGCGAACATGCTATTTGATTAAGGGTGAAACTTCAGGATATAATAAACTTAACTACATCTATTTTGATACTTCTCTATATAGCTACTCTTCTTATTTACCAATGAACTGGCTTTGGAGTCACTGTGAATTAGCAAACAAGTACAGGAGCAAGGTTGCCAGGCTACTTTTCTCACACTTGGAATGACAGGCTTTCCATTTCATTGGATGGGATACTCATATCTAGGAAATTTCCTTCTCATATCCTAAGATTTTGACCCACCTTTTTTTGATGTTTTTGTGGATTTTGTTTTCAGTTTTTCCTTAGTTTCTATAACTGTTACATGTCTCTGGAGTCTGTCTTTCCTTTTCACTTCCTTGCTAGCTCCGCCAATTAGATTTGAGAGGAATAAACTCCACTTGCATTTATGATACTTTGCCTAAAAGGAGATTTTATTTTTCAAAAATTTATTTTTATTCACTTTACAACCTGATTGCAGCCCCCTCCTTCCTCTCCTTCCAGTCCTGCCATTACAAATCACCTCCCCTTTATCCCCTCCCCTTCTGACTAGAGAAGGGAATCCACCCTTGGGTACCACCCCACTCTGGGACATTTTGTCTGAGCAGGACTAAGCACATCCTCTCCCACTGAGGCCCAACCAGGAAGTCCAGGTAGTGGAAGGGGTGATGCAATGGCAGGGAACAGAGTCAGAGACAGTCCCTGCTCCAGTTGTTACAGGACCCACATTAAGACCAAGCTGCATATCTGCTACAGATGTTTAAAGGTGGTTTTCAAATAGTTGCCTCTTTCTATTGGAATAAAGGAGCTTCCTAACCACAGTTTAAATTCTGTTCTCTACTCAGGCTCTGCAGAGTGTACAAATGTCTACAGTTTAGAATGAATACAACATTTATTGGCTGCTCCAAAGTGTGCTGAGAAGTTGCTCCACAGCATGGCCCCACTTCTTAAACTTTCATGTAGAAATATTATTAACAGTTTACATCCTCAGGCCTGCAGTGGGCACAGAAGCATGCAATTTTAAAACTCATCCCTGGTGATTCTCATTTACTTGGTCCATAGCCTGTATTCTAAAATAATTGCTAAAGGCAATCTCAACTTGGTGAGTAAAGCACAGTGCAAGCCAAGGGTGCTAGCTAGCTGTATCGGTAGCCTCCCATCCTGCTTCAAGGAAATAACCTGACTTCTTAAGCAGTGGCTTGCCCCTTAGGCGAGGATGAATGACAGTTTGCAGTAGTGCTGCTTCACAAGGAAATTGCTAAGACACCGTTCAGAAAGGCTCTGATTATTGATTTTCTGTATAAAAAATATACTACCTAAAACACTAAAATCCTCACAATCTACAATGGCTATTACATAATATCTTACACACGACTTCTAAACTTAGTATTTTATTGTCGGGATTATAAGTATACATTCCAGATCAGTTTGCAAATGGTTGCAAATGATTTTGTGCATTATAGTCTTAGTACACTTGGTTAGCTCTAGGGTGAATATTTTATTAAAGGTGTAGTTGGTACTTAACAGATAAGCTTCAAAGTGCTACCCTGATGTTGTTCAGCCCTGTATCCATTGTGCCTAAGTTTCCCTTTAAACTTCAGCCAGTTTCTTTGCCTATAATCTTCCTTTATTTTATAAATCATCCTTGTTTTCTTCTTTCCTTCTTTCTTTCCTTCCTACTTTTCTTTCCTTGTTTCTTCCTTTCTTTTTCCTTTACTTCCTTTTATAGTGGCTAAAAACCTCCTTCTGTGGTTGACAGTGGTTAATGGAGAGTCTCTTGAATGTTCAAAGTAGTGAGAGTAAAGGACTATTGAGTCCTCTGTCACCACCTCTAACTTCCTAGGAATATTGCAGATGAGGAGTTTTGAAGGACTGTAAAATCCAGAAGGCAAAGGGAAATGCTATGAGATATCATCTTTGTATATGATATAGTTGTATACATGAACAACCAGAGCCTGTGGCTATCTGCATAATCCGTATGCCAAGACACATACATGCATACATACATGTGCACATGAGCACACACACACACACACACCACAAAGACATGAACACAACAAGGAGAATTTGTGAAAAGGAAGGATGTCACCAGGAAAGAGAAAGTGATGGTAGAGGTAATAGGAATACCCACGGTAGCAATAGATTTTAATCATGTTTGAAGATAATTAACAATTAGCCACATCATCCAATCAATAACTGACATATAAGAAAACAAATATGAAAAACTTTATTCAATGTATAATAGCAATTACAAACCTAGGAATACACTAAAGATAATGCAATCTTTTGCAGGTCTGGCATGGCCTTGGTGGAGACAGAATGGCATGGCTTCTTCCCCAGAGACAGGGCCAGTGGATGTGGGCCTCCAAGAGTGTTGATGGCTGCCATGTGAAATAAGGCATTTTTGTAATAATGTATATATTTTCGTATTCCTCCAATATATTTTCGTATTCCTCCAAGGAATGGCCTTTCTGTTGATGCTAGTGACTCTGTGATAATCACAGACAGCAGGACTCTGTGAGGTGAAGGTGTGGTTAATGTCTCAGCAAAATGGTAAATGCTGAGCCCTTCAGGACAGCCCTTAAGGCCATGGAAAAGAACTCTAAAAATATGAGTTTGAAAATATATAATTTATCAACTATGCAAATATAAGGAGGCACTATGAATTATGAGGGGTTTCATGGATTTAAATGAGCAAAGGCAGCTGCATTAATGAGCCAACTGTCAGAAAGATCCAAAGGCAGGCAGTTTCCTGAGTTTAAGTCTGGGACACAGGGAGTCCAGATGCAGGTGTGGTAGAAATGGTAATTTCAGGAGGAGGTCCCACACAGCTGTCTTAAGGTCTGTGCTTAACAGAGGCAGGCAGATCTCTAAATTCTTTTGTAATGTTAAAAGAAAATGTGTGCCTGATCTTCCCTAAGAATTATGGGCTGGGGTCAATGGATGGTGATTCATAGGATAAACGAAAGGAAGCCTGAAGTAAACGACTGGATTGATAGATCGAATAAATGAACAGGCTTACGATCTACAGGAGATGAGATATCCAGAAATTATTAGTATTATTTTCTTTTAGAATATTAAGAGAGGCCTGCTTGGAGAACTTTCTCTAGTGGAACATAGACAGAGAAAGAAAGCAAAACAGAGAGAAAGCTGAGTGGAAGGCTGTCTCCAGAAGAACATAGGCCACCAGCTTGGACCCATGATATGACTGAGTTTTTCACCACTCCCAGACACCCCTTCTCTCAAAATCCCTCTCCAAGTCTTGGCTGGTCCTTGGCAATGATTATAGTAAATCTCGTCTCATAATTATCAAAAATACTAATAGTCATAAACTCCTTACCATAACTTATTTTTTCTAATGAACATGAGAATAATTTTAGAATAAGATTCTGTAGACATGAGAGACGGTCACGTTGATGAAGTTGCTGTTGCACCAGCATTAAGACTTAAACTAGGATGCCAATTGTCACAGGCCACAAATGAGTATCTGTTGGATCAAACGGTGCAGTGGAGTGAAGTCCTGCGAGTCTTCCCGGGGCTGGGGGAAGGCAGCTTTGGCCCCCTGGGACAGACAGCCAGCCCTGTGAGGTTCCCAGGCTCTGGGCATAGCAGACACCTCTGGATGCCACCGCTGAGAACGAAGTGGGACCCCAGACTGGATCTAACCTGGGCCAAAGGGGAGAAGAAGCTCGGCTGGCATCTTGTGGAGAACCTGGTCTTTGGCTTGGGTGCCAGCTAGCTGCTTTGGTTAGGTGGATGGCTGCCATGGCTGAAAACACTGGGATGCCTTCAGCCAGAGTCTATACAGCAGCTCTTTTAGGCAAAGGCCGGTTCCATTGTTTCCCACAGCCGGTGAAGAGAGGCAGTCCAGGGTTTCAGAAAGTTTATTTTCATGTCATGGCAGAGAATGGTGAGACAGTACGCCTACGACCTCAGGGAGGGGGAATGTTGAAATAGTAACTGGTAAGGTGTGTGACTAAGCCTCTAGATGCCTCATTAACATGGAGATGTCTTGAGGCTATGTAGCCACGCCTCTACCTGTGGTAGGACTTGGGGGTGTGACCATGCCTCTACCTAAGGAGGGGCTTGAGGAGTGTTCCCTTTTTGTGTGACCAAATGTCACAGACCTATGGAGAGATATAGTCACCACATGTCAGGAGCTGTTTCTAGGAGCCTGGCAAACACCTGCCCTTGTTCTCTATAGGGTTTTTACCCCCTATTGGGCCTTCGGGTCGAACCTTAGCTCTGTCAGAAAACAGACTGCCTTCCAAGTCCTCATGTATCTTCTTTTTATCAGTACCAGTCCATTCCTCCAACATCCACGAGAGAGTCTCTGTTCCTCGTAAGAGATCTGATCAGCCCCTTAGTTTCAGAGCAACAAATCTACTCGGTGTCCTAAAACTTGTACACCAGGCTGTGGAGACTAAGCAGCATATTAGGCTGACTTGGAAAAATGTTCCCTAGCAAGCCTATTATCTTAGGGCTTATCTTATTAAGCTATGGTCACAATACCATCACATAACTAAACACCAGGGTCAAACTAACTACAATTAATTAAAAAGAAGACATGCATTCAAGGTGTTTCTGATGGCATTTACCTAAACAGCATCACTTCAATGACTCCCTGCAACCTTAGTTCTGAACACTGAACATGTACACATTCAATGTGCATTCACAATATTCACAATGCGTGCAATACCAATGCACACAACCTGAAATGCCTGAGCTCAGATTTCCTTGTGTAGTATATTATGAATTTCAGTGCTTTTACTATATATCTCTTCTGCAGTTACAGAAATATAATCCCTTGTTTATGGAAAACAAATACTTGAATATCCTCATACTTGTTTTGTTTGTTCGTTTGTTTTGAGACAGAGTTTCTCTGTGTAGTCCCGGCTGTCCTGGAACTCACTCTGCAGACCAGGCTTGCCTCAAATTCAGAGATCTGCCCGCCTCTGCCTCCTGAGTGTTGGGACTAAAGACTTGTGCTGTAAGTGCCCTGCTTATTCTCCTACTCAAATTCCTCAGCATGTAAGCATCACATTAGTATGTTGTTAAATTCTACTGTATTAAATGTTGCATTTTAAATGCCGCTGTTTGAATTTATGACTTAAATTAAAAAAAAAAAGACAAATAGTTGAATTTTGGCTTGTGACAAGGATAGAATTTCAAAGTATGTTTATGAAAATGTTACATGTGCTTCAGCCATATTACACTGTGTATTTATGTAAAGTAGCTGGGAATCACTGATTCTAAAATCAAAGACTTGCTCTGCTCTGAACATCATTAAAGATGTTCTACAACCTTCATTACTAAATAATCTAAAAGTTTAATCTATTTTGTTAAAAACTCTTCTTATTGATCAAAAAATTTACTTTAACTTTTAATAAGTAGTAAAAAATGAATACTAAATGACTATTTTAAATAAATATGTTTTATAATTTCTATCAATAAATGTTTGACTTGTACACCTATTTTATATACCTGCAAAAGCAATAAATTACAGAATGATGAGAGCCACATTTTGAACTTTGTTTTGGGAAACAGATACATATTAAATGCCTTTACTCCAAGATTTTAGGAAATTGCTAGACTCAATAATAACAAACAAATAAGTAATACATTTCTATTTTGCTACCATTTTCCACATGGGTCTAAGGAAAAGTTTCAATATTAATAAAGCATTTCCTGCTGCTAGCAACTAACAGGGCACAGACATCAGTCTGTGGCTAGGGTAACTGTGTTAACCTTGGAAGCCACACATAAGAGATGATGGCTGAAAGAACCTGGAAGATGTGAAGGTGGTTATTACAGAACGTGGAACCTATACTGTGAACTCTTGTCATGTTTCCTGTCTTTTCCTTGTTGTTTCACCTTTATCCTCATGTGCTCCTCACATGTTACTCATATGGGGTTTCAAAACACATGTATTAAGTGCATCAGTGATTAATTTGAGTAGCCAATAATGCATTCGCCTCGTAGTAAGGAAAGAAATAAAAGTACTTTTCACTTGGAGTCATTGACTCAAGAATGAGTCCAGATTTGAATTCTCTATTTCCTATCCTTCAAGTCTTCCATCCTCTGCCTGTTGTTTGAATGTGAGTCTGTGCCTGTCTAAAGGCTATCTTTTCAGCCTACCTGAGGGTCTGTGTCTGTTCCAATGTCTGTGTCAGTGTCAGTGTCTTTGTTGAAGAGAGCACAGGACGTACTGTACAAGGAAGGAATGTGATATTTTATATAAATTATTAATAAAGTCCTACCATGCTACAATTGACTCAACTGTCTCATACAACAAATATCATCATCTTCTATTAACCAATATCCAAATGTTGCATTCAACAACTATGGTAGATATTTATTTTGTAATATTGCTTTCAACCTCTATATTTGTTTCTTTTAGTGAATGAAAGACATACACTTTTCTGGGTCAGAGGCCTAGAAGAATACACAATTTACAATTATAGCTATGTATTAGGTTAGGTTGTAAAATCTAACATGAGAAATAAAAATAATTAAATTGATTGCTACATTGTTCTTTTAAAAGAAGGTTAAATAAACAAGCTGAGTACATAGTAAGCTAGCCATCTTAGGTTTCATGTGACTTCAGGGTGTGTCACTAACTCTGAATGTGAGGTTCCGCAAATCTAAGAGATATTTTCATTATATTAAATATCACATATTCCTTTGTAAATCTGATCAGATATACTATGCATTAATTTGACAAATCTTGTCTAATTTGGTTACAATGAATAAATATTCCTCTACTTCCATTGTACTAGAATTTGCTAAAGTGTTTGAATATTCAACTTTAGAAAAAGCAATAATTCATTAGGTAGATATTTGAGAATCTATTAGGTACTTTAAGAAGGGAAAGCTGAGCATTCCATGCTACAACCTGATTTTTTTCATCTTGTCTTTACAGAGAGTTCCATTAATGACTATTTAACAAACATATTTTCTCATCTTAATTAACTTCATGGATGCCAAGTATCTAATAAAGGCCAAATGATTTAGTGAACATATATATTAATAGGCTTCTTCTTCTTCTTCTTCTTCTTCTTCTTCTTCTTCTTCTTCTTCT
>JADRCH010000006.1:627-60472 GCA_019843965.1 Rhynchomys soricoides | reverse complement strand
AGCTAATAAATACCTTCTTCAACATGGCTAGATATGAAGTTAACTAAAAGAAATAAACAGATTTTCTTTATGTAAATGAAAAACTGACTGATAAAGTAATTAGGAAAATAACACTCTTCACAATAGCCACAAATAATATAAATTATCTTGGGGAAACTCAACTAATAAAGTGAAAGACCTGTATGACAAGAACTTCAAGGCTGTGATGAAAGAAATTGAAGAAGATATCAGAAGATGTGACGATCTCCCATGCTCATGGATCAGTGGGACTAACAGAGAAAAAAATGACCATTGAACCAAATCACTCTACAGATTTAGTGAAATTCCCATCAAAATTCCAACACAATTCTTAACTCATCTAGCCAGAACAATTTTGAAGTCTATATGGAACTACAAAAAAAGCCAAGATACTTAAAACAATTCTGTACAATAAAAGAACTTCTGGAGGTATCATCACCCCTGGTTTTAAGCTGTACTACAGAGCAGTAGTAATAGAAACTGCTTTGAATTGGCATAAAAACAAACAAGTTTGTCAAAGGAATTGAATCAGAGTCTCAGCAATCTTCTCTACATATGTCTTCAATTTTTTTTTTTTTTACTTTGTTTAAGAAAATACATTACATAATACTATCCTCCCTTTGCAAAATGAGCTCAGTAGAAGAATGAGCTGTATGGAAAATGACTAAAACACAATCAAGTTAAGGAACAACTTGATCCCCATATGGACACCATCACCATGCAGTCTTTGCTCTGTAAGAGTTAACTCGTTTTGTGGCTCAGCTGTTAAGACATATTGGTCTGTTTAAATTTGAATCTCCTTGTAATGTTTGTAACAAATTACTTAAGTCATAAGACCATAATTCATTTGTAAGCTTTAGCCAATTAATAGCTCCATTTAACTTTTTTGGTTGTTTGTTTGTTTTGTTTTTTGGTTTTTGGTTTTTTGGTTTTTTTTTTTTTTGGTTTTTTTGAGACAGGGTTTTTCTGTATAGCCCTGGCTGTCTTATAACTCACTTTGTAGACCAGGCTGGCCTCGAACTCAGAAATCTGCCTGTCTCTGCATCCCAAGTACTGGGATTAAAGGTGTGCACCACCACTGCCCAGCTTCATTTAATTTTTGAAAATAGTTAAGTTTGCAATTACTCACTATGGAACTATAACGTTTGTGGTCAACATTTTTGTTGTCTGATTTTACAACCCAAGTAAATAAGTTAATCTGCTTTTTGTTTTTGTTTTTTTGTTTTTTTTCTGGAGCAATATGTAACCGCTAGCATGGCAGAATTACTTTAACATTTTCTCTAAAGCATCTCCTTAAACAACATTGTCAATCCATTAAAAACCTGCTCATGCCTCTAGTACATTAGAAGCAAAATTACCCATTATTCTTAAGCCTCACATTGGGCATCACCTTTAAGCATAGTTTATTTCAAAATCTACCTTATTTAGGGTTCTTAAATGCTTCAACCTCCCTTCTAATGCACTGACAAGAGGAAGGAGAAAAAGCTTAATAGGCAAAGAGTGCTGTGGATCTGTTTGGAAGTAGTTCCTTGGAGTGATTCCTCCCATTATTGTCAGGGTACAAATAGTCCAGTTCATAGCAAACACTGAACAGAAATAAGTAGCTGGAGCACATCAGAAACAGCAAGGCTCAATTTGGGATGAATCGGCGGATGTAGCCAGAATCAGCTGGCATAGCCCAAGAAGATCTTTGGCACATTTCTCACTAGGAAGTGAAGACCAAAGAAAACCAGTGAAGATCATCACAGTGTTACATAGCATAGTCATGCAAGAGTATCCTTTCATTGTCTGTTGAGTTCCATTTATATTCTTTCAAAATATCATGTGCTCTCCTTTCAAGTATCTGTTTTCAGCAAAACATTACATGCCCTCTCACAAGACAGCTTCCAGAAAAACATCATGGTACACAATTGAATTGTTAAAGAAGCCAGAAATTTACACTTCAATTGTGTCTACCTTTGTTTCTGTGATGTGTTTCTTGTATGCAACAGAATTATTATGGATCCAGTACTTTTGTGTTGTTTGTTGTTGTTTTTGTTTGTTTGTTTGTTTTTCATCCACTTTGTAAGCACATGTCTTTTAATCAGGGGATTGAGTTCATTATGTTGAGAGGTATTAATGACCAATGATTGATTATTCCTATTATTTTGATGTTGGTTGTGTGTGTATGTGTGTGTGTTGTGTGTGTGTGTGTGTGATATTCCATTCCTGTCTTTTGGTTTTGCTTATGTGAAATTATTTATTTCATATGTTTTCTTCTTCTGTTTTAGTTTTCCTTCTAGTATCCTTTGTATGGCTGGATTTGTGGAGAGTTATTGTTTAAATTTGGTTTTCTAATGGAATATTTACTAGCCCTTTGAGTTGGGAATCTTCACTCTCTTATATACCTATTATTCTTATGTTTTGTCTTTTCATTTTGTCCTTGATTTTGAATATTTTCAGTTAGGAGCTTTTTGTATTTTCTTTGACTATCATATCAATGCCTGAGATTCTTTCTTGTATGTCTTGTATTTTGTTGGTGTTACTTGCATCTGTGACTCCTGCTCCCTTTCCTAGGTTTTCCATCTCTAGGATTGTATTCTTTTGTGTTTAATTTAATATTTCTATTTCCAGTTTTAGATCCTGGATGGTTTTGTTCAACTCCCACATGTGTTTGATTATGTTCTCCTCCATTTCTTTAAGAGATTTTTATGTTTCTTCTTGAAGGGTTTCTACTTGTTTACCTGTGTTGTCCTGTATGTCTTTAAGGGAGATTTTATGTCCTTAATGTCTTCTATCATTTTCATGAGATGGGATTTTTGATCCGAATCTTGCTTTGCAGGTGTGTTGGGGTATCCAGGACTTACTGTGGCGGAAGAACTGGGTTCTTATGTTGCCAAGTAGTATTGGTTTCAGTTGCTTATGTTTTTGCTGTTGCCTCTCACCATCTGGTTATCTCTGCTGTTAACTGGCCTTGCTGTCTCTGACTGGAGTCTGTCCCTCCTGTGAACCTGTGATCCTATGATCCTGGATGTGTCAGAACTGTTTGGGGTCACGCTGCCTCTTGGTGTGGGATGAGTGGTAGGTATCCTTAAAACAGGCTCTACCCTGGGCACAGGTGTAAACCATAAGGAATGTGTGTCTCTTTCTGGGTGAGGTTCCTGTGTTTCCTGTGTTCCAGGGAGATCCCAGTTAGGCCAAGTATTGGGTCAGGGTTTGGGGCCTCACCTGTGATCCTAGATGTGTCAGAATTCCTGGGATTCAAGCTGTCTCTGGGTGTGGGCTGAGTTGAGATCTTAATGAAATCAGAATCATACTATTCCTCATATTCAAAGAGTTTTGTAGTTGAGGATGTAGGTGAGTGTCACAATAATTTTCAGGTATTTTCAGGACATGGGTATGGTTCCCAGCATCATTGCAGGTGTTTATTATTCCTCATTTCTTACTGTGTAAATCTATTTTCAGATATTCAAAATACTCTAAAATATTATTTTACTTCTCAAAACCTCCATAGTTCTACTTTTGAAAGAGAGTTTAATCATTACCAGTTTACTGACCTAAAGATTGTGCATGCTTACCAGTGTCCTATTCCTAAGCAATACCAAAGTTCTTATCTATTTTATTGAACTATGCCTAATGTACAAAGATATGTATTATTTTAACATATACACCCCAACACACTAAGGTATTGATATATTTACATCCGTGAAATGACCAGCACCATGGAGTCCACAGATACATTCCATTAATTCCTCCAAATACTGTCCTTACTTTATTGATTACTATCATTTTCATTATTGGTTATGAGAACAGCCTAACAAAAGAACTAACATCCTGACAAAATTTATGTATATAACAGAGTGTTAGACAAAACATTGAATGTCAGGTCGAACAGTTATTGACAGAAAGTTTCTGCCATTACTTTTCTTGTTCCAACTCCTATCAACCAAATGAACCAATCAATTTTTGTGTGTATTAGTTTGACTCTCTTAAATCTCACAGGTAAATGACTGAGCCATTTTGTTGATATTGTTGTTGTTCTATGTCTGTCTTATTGCACAGCATAATTTACAGATGAGGAGGGCACTATACTTCTCCATTATCTGGTGTTGTTTTTCAGTGTTCTGTTATTATTTTTGTATACTACCCTTATTAAGGTATATTTTAGATTGGATCCATGTTTTTCACATCCTAAAGATACCACATCTAAAAAAGTGAAGTTTTTAGACACTTACATTTTAAGGTAATTTATTTTCATTATCATCCTATATTAAGTAATTTTGTTTTCTTGTTGTAAGTCAGTACATCTTTAAAGCATATGACAGAAATGTATCGTAATGGGGTCAGTTTAATAATAACATTAATAATAATAATAATAATAATAATAATAATCAACCATAATGATGGAAGACATAGAGGGTCATAAACTTTCTGATTTTAGATGGATAAGACATCTAAAATTATCAATTGCATAGAAGTAGAGGACAAAACAATGGTTGTCAAGGGCTCAGGGAGGGATATAGTAAAATAATTATGTAAGATCACAATTTTGCAAGACAATTCTGAAAATGTGATTCTGGAAGTTTGATATATAATGAATGTAGTGCCACAAGACAGCAATACTTACCTGTGCGCTTAAAGTCTCTTAATGTGTGCCTCTCACTAATTGATTTTTATCACAGATATAAAAACTATCATAGACTCTGCTTAAGTCAATTACTTCAATAGCAAAATATTAATGGTTTGGCCATAAAACCATTTTGTTTTTCTACTCTGTAAAATTTTTGCCAAAAGAAACAAAATCAATAGAAAATAGCTAGAGAAAAGTATTATTTGCTCATAGAATCTCAAGAATGTGTCAATATGAGAATCAGAGAGAAATTGATGATAGTTTGGGTATTTGGAGGAATCACAGAGCTAGTCAGTCTTGCATCATTGATATTATATCTAATTGTTTCTTAGTTTCACTGAATCCCATCTTGATCTTTATTTTATAATTTCTAAATTAAGGAAAATACACTTTTCAAGCAAACTCTATGATTGAAATTACACTTTTCTTAAAACCAGGTTAAAATACTTAATACAAAATACCTTTTAGAAAGAAAATACATATAACTTCATAGAGACATTTTTGTTTAATTACAAAAGTAGAACAATTGAGAGACAAAGTGAAGGACTATTGAAAAACAAATAATTGCAAAATTCCTGAACACAATCTCCACATAATTTTTAAAGAGTTAAGCAGTTTCACCAGTGTATAAAGCACATATATATTATTGTCATTCATTCATAGTATTGTAAACATTGAACTTGATTTTCTTCTAGCATTACAACTTGTCATTTAAGAAAAGCTCAAGAATGTTTCAGGGGAAGAGAATGTGTTGTGGTTTCAGAAAACATGCATACTGCAGTGTTGTTACTGAAATTCTTTTCTATAAAAGACTGCTGCTACTCAGGGGGCTAAAACAGATCATTCCCACTCTTTTATTTTATTTTTTTTTCCAACAAAGCCATGCAATTGACAATTGCATTCAATAGAATACAGCATTTCTCAATTGGCTTTAATTTCCATATGTTGCCAGAGAGCTAAGCACAGTGTGTGTTTGAATCTAATTTGCTTCTTTTCTTATATGGACATAAAATATATGGTATCTAAATTGGTTTAATGGAAGCAATTATCAGAACAATAAGCCTTGGAAACACTGTGTGCGAGAAAAATACATACAAAATAGAAATACATCCTTTAGATAGAGTTACAGGGTTATACATTTAAACTGGGAAGAAAGCAGTCTAGTACTGGTTGGTTACATAATGTTCTTACTATTCGACTTTGAGTTCAATGTACTCTACTCATGGCTTAGGTTATTGCTGAGATTTTGTGTTGTTCAACACTGCGTTCTCACACCACAAACATAAATAGTTGCCTATTATTTAATGTAAATGTTCCTACTTATGTCTCTTTATTTTTGTTCCTTCAAATCACCAATGCTTAGATTTAAATACCTATAAATTAGTAACAGTAATACTTCCTATAGAAGCCTGACACATAAAAAGTGATACTTGTTTGCTAAACAGTAAGCTGCACCAAAGCAGCTTTTCTTTTCTGAAAATCAAATTGTAATATATAAATGTAGCATTAGAAATTAGCATTGACCTAGAAATTTCAAAAATCATTAAAAAACCAATAGAGACTGGGTTTTTGTTTTCTGAAAGGCATGTACCCAGTCCTTTCATTCTAAATCTTTTGTGTTTCTCAGTAATTGTTGAGTGATTTAGTAAACCAGCAGAAATTAGTAGCTTTTCTAATTGTAGTTCTATCATTTTAATAAGAAAGATATGTCCAAACCTTGAAGACATTTTATTTATCCTTTCTTTCCCTAACAGTTGTTCCTTTTGCAATAAGCTATATAATACTCTTTTAGAAACTATTTTATTTTTTTGTTATCATGGTAAGGATAGAGATGTTTCTGGTATTTTCTATAAGAAGCAAGTAGGTACAAGCATAGTGTCATTGAGTACTGAAAGACCTTCCTGAAACTCTTGTGTTCTTTGAAAGATGACATGAAGGAATAGAAGCGATTGGAGGATTCATATTGTCCATGTTCATATGGAGGAGCCAAGGTTCACATAGATAGTCTTATGTAATGCTTCCTCATTTTGCCTATAAAAGTAATTTATAGCCAATATCCAAAGTTACAGCTATTGCTGTTTTATATGGGAATGAATGAAAGTTCAATATTCAAGTTACTTTCATAGGCTTAAAACTCAAGAAACATAAAAAGGAATGAGAAGAAAATAAATAATTTCCTTAAAGCATAACCTCGACAAATAGTGGGAGGTTTCTGAAGCTCATGAAAGAAATGGTTCTTGTCAGAGTTAAGTATGATTAGAAATGAAATACCATCCCAAGGAGTTTCAAAAAGCATCGCCAGCTTAGGATTCATTTGTTAAATGAAAGAACAATGACTATGTTTGAGAAACACAATCCAAAGTTGTTCCTTCCTCTCTCCACTGGCTGACAAACCCACAGTTTGAAGTTACACAAAACGAGTAGCATTAAATTGGACTGTTAGAAAGCAAGACCCTTCTGTACATGACTCTAAATAGCACAGCATGGTGTCAGTATTCCCTGATATTATTATGCTTAGAAGCACTCTTGCTTATGGGATATAGTATGGTGTAAAGCTGTAGTAGAAATTGACTTTATTTTTTTAAAGATTTTTTTAGATTTATTTATTATATACACATTTATTATATCGGCCTGCATATATGCTTGCATGTTAGAAGATGGCACCAGATATCATTATTGATGGTTGTGAGCCACCATGTGGTTGCTGGGAATTGAACTCAGGACCTCTGGAAGAGCAGTCAGTGTTCTCAACCTCTGAGCCATCTATCCAGTCCAGAAATTGACTTTCAAATAAACACCAAATCATTGGCATTTCTCATTAATGGCATGGAGATACTGAAACAAAACTAATTATAAAACAAATTATTCAGCCATTATTTTATGTTCCTTTGTATACCTCTTGGTCTCTGGAATGGCCCTGTGAGACAATGTGAATGCAGAATAGGTTTTAGCACCAGCTATGTTCTTTAACACAACATATAATCACAGTTCCATTTTATTATTAACATCTTTCTAGTGACTATTTTTTTTAGAAAATATTGGGTTCTTGAGTAGCTAGCTCTCTGCTAGATGCAACTTTTCTATTAGATGTAAGTTTCCTTAAACCTGTACAAAAATTTACATAATAATTAAAAATGTATATTTCAAAATCTTCTGATCTATCAATTGTCTATCAATTTGCCATCCTATTTATTTATTTAGACTGTGTGTCTGTGTATGTACATGCATATGGGCATGTGATATGAATATAGGTTCCTTTGAGGCCAAGCTTATTACATTTCTTAGAGTGGAGTTATTGACCCTTGTCAGCTTCCAGACATGAATGCTAGGAACAAACTCGATCCTCTACAAGAGCAGCAAACACTTAACTGTTGAGCCACATCTCTCCACTGATATCTTCAATAACAGTATCTTTATATATCTGTTATGTGTGTACCAGCTACTACCTTGCTTTTACAAGCAACAGTATATATATCAGTAAATTTCCCTAAAGGAAGCCAATTATTTCTATGTTACCATTGATCTTAAAATGTCAGAATGCCATAAATGTGAAAAAGAAAGGAAGAGTGGTATAATGTGGGAGAATTTGAAAGAATAAAATGAAGGGGGAAAGATAATAATAATAATAATATAAAATAAAATAATTTTCAAAGGTTGCCGACTTTTACATGGAATCATTTCTACTAATTGTTTTCCCAAATTCCCTTTTTTTCTCATTTTTAAAATTTCTTTGAGAAATTTTTACAATTACTTTGATCATATTCATTTTTTCCTCACTTTATTTGCCTCCAGCAAGTTCCCTGCCCTCCTAATTTTGTGTCCTTGTTTTTTTGCTTTTTTTTTTTTTTTTTTTATTTAAACATATCAAATATAGTATATTCTGCTCTTATATTCTTGGATGTTTGGCCTTCCACTGCAGAATGATAAGGTCCCAGAGGTTGAACCCTTATTAATCTTGACTCCTTTTCTTGCAGGAGATATCAATTGCCTAAATTTCCTTGGTTAGGAGTGAGAATTGAGTCTGTCTCCCTTGGCTGTGCTGGTAATTTCACAAGTACTTTTTTAAAACATTTTATCTACTCTGTGATTTTTCTATCATGCATCCCAATCTCACACATATTTCCATTTCTCCATATCCATCCTATATCCTTGCAATCTACCCCCCAAAAGAAAACAAAATTAAAAATAAATAAACAACTCATCTTGCTATGGAAGATGGGGTGTGTCACAGTATGTCACACAATATATCCATTTGCCCAAACAGCTATCTTTACAGATATTCATTATAATGAATCATTGTTGTGGTTTGAGTTCTCTGGCTTCTGCTATACTGTCTGTACTGGATCCTCACTGGGACTCCTCTCAGATATCCTGTAGTTGCCCTGTCTCATGGAAATCCTGATGCTTTGGTTCTGTAGGACTAGCCCCTTCATGCATTCCAGCAGTTCATTGACAAGGTAGATGCTGACCAAGTCAAAGCCCTGGATCTAGGCCTGGATGGAAGTTGAGGTTGTCAATCTGCCAGTTCTCCCATTCTCATACTCTCCTTTGTGTCCATCTTTCTTATGTTTCTTTGGTGAGGCCTGGAGTTAGCTCTTTGGCTGTAACCTCTCAGGGCCAGATTATCCACAATACCCAGGTGAAGGGTGGGAGCAACTCTGCATAGCCCTAGGATAGTAACATATCTCTGATGGCAGCCTGACTACAAGCACTGCACTGGAAGCTATATCTATTCTGATTGCCTTTTGCAATGTCTGCTCTCAGAGTATAAATTAGACACTATTCTTACCTGGTGGTGAACTTGAGAGCTAAAATAATAACTGGCCTTGGAAATATATGCTAACAGGTTCAACACTGACAGCAATGTTAAGGATATAACCAACTACTTAATGATTAAATTGAGGTCCATTTAATAGTCAAACCTATATCTGGCACCAGTACTAGAGTCTTGGACTTGTGCCTATATGGGCCACCGACCTTTTAATAGAAAGTACTTCTTTCTATTACTTATTAGATTAAGTTAATCTGTTACATGTAACTATTATTGAGCCAATTCCTAATGATTTGTCATTATTACATTAATATTTCATTAATATATAGATTAGTGCATCTTACAAACCTTATCAGTGAAACTTCTGTTTGCCTCAGATGGTAAATAATATAATGCCAAAATGTTCTCAAAGTTCAGAGAATTAGAGACAATGGAGTTCTCAGTTTTACATAGGACATCTGTACCAGATTCTGTTCTCCTAATGATCAGGAATATTTCTGTAAAAATAACAGAAAGATTGTAGAGTTAGAGGATGACTTCAAGAAAACAGTGTCTTATGGATATAGCAGGACACATGAACTTCTAACAATTGTGACAGCATATTTAAAACCTGTGTAAGTAAGAGTAGAGGACACCCAGACAATTCCCACCTGCCACCATGCAGCATGTGCATGGAGAAGATACCTAGAGACCCCAAAACCACTAAGATGAGCAAGTATGTGACAGAGAGAAGAAGAGAAAGAAAGAAAAGCAGAACAGTATATACACAATGAAGAGAGGTACAACTGGAGATGTAAAGTTAGTGAGGAACAGTCTGTATGAGTAGACTGTGCTGCCACCTAATCAGGTCTTCACTCTTGCTTCCACCAGGAAGCATGTCTGTGATCCTGTAGCATTGGGGATCTTCGTAGATGTCCATAGCACATGTTACCAACAAAGACAATGCAGATATTACAAAGTGTTTCTTTGTAGACATTATAAGTGTTTCTTCCCAGATGCAAGGGTATCCTGGGATTCAGAAGCCCAGGAACCATACAGCTCTGAAAGAAAAAAGGTATCCCAGTGAAGGGGCATCCTGAGACATGAGGACCCAGGAACCACACAGCTCTGAGATGGGACAGTGTGAAGGAGCATCCTAAGACATGGGACTCAGATACATTACAGTTCTGTGGTGGGATAGTGTCCCAGTGGAAGAGGGATCCTGAGACATGTGAACTCAAGAACTGCATAGTTTTAAGAGAAAGCTTCCTCAGCAAAGGTCTTGAAGCTACCAAAGAGGGTTATCCCCAGCTGAGCTGAGGAGCTCAGGGGCCTTAGCCCTTACTCCATATCTTAATTTTTACCTTCATTGCTTCTTTTCTTTTTGGTTTCTTCCAATGAATCAAACCAGGCAGAAAATTTTCCAGAAAGAGATTTATTGGAGAGTCCAGGGTGCGGAGGGATAAAACCAGGAATGGCTGTCCTCTGCTTCTGTGAATGAATAGCCAGGAACTGAACAAAGGGGCAGTTCTTATACAGGACCAAGGGGTCAGAGCTTCTCAGGACAGAGATTGGCAAAGTGAGGATTGGTGGGATTTCAAATCCTGAGCTTGGAGTACTAAGGGATTTGGGGGTTTCCTGCTCAGGAATTGTTGGGATTTTGTGGGAAGCTCAGGGGTTGGTGAGATTTCCTGCTCCAGGATTGGTGGTTGTTTTTTACACACAACCCCCCTTTTTCATCAGGCTCACAAGTTAGGGTGAGGAAGAAAATACATAAACAAATAATGTGAAACATCTGTGTGACTAGTTAAGACACATGTACTGTAAATCCCAAAACATCTCCAACAAATGTATAAGATCCCAATTCTATCAATGTCAATGCAAAAGGAATTACAGATACTGTAAGGAGATATAATTGCAGAAAAGATGTTTGAATTTTATGTGATGTTCTCAATTAGTGATCTAATAATATTTGATCATATAAATATTAAAGAGATTTAAAAATCACAATAAAACAAATTTAGGAACAGAAAAGATAATTATACATTGGACAGCAAAGAGTTTGAAAATCATTAGCTCAATTCAGTCCTCATTGTTTTCTTCATTAGTTACCATTGTTTTGTGATGAACATAAAATATTCCTTTGTTATTTTTTTTACAACACTGACAAGACTACATCAGTGTTCCAAAGAACTCAAAGATGCTTAGATAGGATGTAGCATGAGGGTATAGCACTCATTGAGTTGCTGGCTCACTTCTGTGCTTAAAGTGTAGAATCCATGAAAGCAAGACAGATGTCTCAAAAAGGGAAATTTTCTTTAGCATTTGAAATAAGCATAATTTTATGAAAGAGGAAATTTGTATTTGATTTGAATGGGATGGCCTCATAGACTAATCTATTTGCATGCTTAGTCTCTAGTTAATAAAGAAAGGACTAGGATCTGTGGCCATGTAGGAGAAGGTATGTCACTGGGATCAGGCTTCAAACACCTGTGTCTGGCCAAGTCTCTCTTTCTTACCCTGTTTCTTTCTCTGTCTGTCTCTCTGTCTCTCTGTCTCTGTACCTCTCTGTCTCTCTCTGTACCTCTCTGTCTCTCTTTCTTTGTCTGTCTTTGTCTCTGCCTCTCTGTCTCTGTACCATGTCTGTCTTCTCTCTCTCTCTCTCTCTCTCTCTCTCTCTCTCTCTCTCTCTCTCTGACTGCTGTCTGTGGATCAGGGTTTAAAATTTTCAGTTACTATTCCAGCACCATGTCTTTCTGCTTCTCCCAGTAATAATCATGGACTAACTGAAATTGTTAGCCATCCCCTAGTTAAGTGGTTTATTTTATGAATTGCCTTGGTCATAGTGTCTCTTCACTGTAATAAAATTGTAACTATGACAAGAACACAGAGACTGACATCTAGACAATGTACAGACTAAAGAACTTTGGAAGGTAAGGTTAAGTGCTAAGTGGGAATTTCTTCATCAAGTCACTCTCCCACCCCCAGGCTGAGTATGTACATGAAAGACTATGCTGAAAGAGTTTAAAAGACAGAGGGGGTGGGTGACTTGGAAATGCCAAGGAATATGTTCCCTCCAGACATAACAGGAGTGATGTAGATATGAAATCAGACTATAGCACACACAGGACCAGGACAGGTTAAAGCCAGATGAGTTTCCAGGATTTAGAAGAGTAAGTGGTCATAAGGTTTTACCCCTAACGAAAACACAGTATAAAAGTGATACCCATAAGCAAAGGTAAAATTAGTTTTCTCCAATGGAAACTAACTCAGTGTAATATTTGATGGTAGACCACATACCAAAGAGTAGTTACCTAACACAATAGCAACTTAATATATATCTTCCCCCCATCCCTCTCTTTGCTTTCTGGAGGTATTTTGTCTTAGACTCCAGAGAACCAAATAACCCTATTAAAAATGGGGAACTGAGGTAAACAGAATTCTCAACTGAGAAAACTTGAAAGGCTGAGAAGCATTTAAGGAATCGTTCAACATCTTTAGTCGTCAAGGAAATGCAAATCAAAACAACGTTGATATTTTACATCACACCAGGCAGAATGGCTAAGATGAAAAATTCAGGTGACAGCAGATGCTGGAGAGAATGTAGAGAAAGAGGAACATTCCTCCATTGCTGGTGGGATTGCAAGCTGATACAACCTCTCTGGAAATAAATAAAAAATATAAAAAAGAAAAATGTTTGCCCACAAACCTTTTCAATGATAAGTCTCTTAGCTCAGGCAAGTGACATAGAAAGAGACCTCATCAACTTAAATGATGATTGTCTCTATAAGAGTGGAGAATGTAGCTTCCATTTTAATAATAAGCCTCACAATTCTCTACATGGAAATCCTGTTGACTAGTCACTGAGATGAATAGATCCCTTTAAAAGACCCGCTGAAAGTCATCATATTTCTTTCTTCTTTCCCCCCTTACATTGTTTTAATTGCCCCCTCTAATACCTTCCTCATAATGAAATATTGTTTTGAATCTAGTCTTTACACTTGTTTTCTTTGAAGGCCAGAATTAAAGTCTTATAAATTGCTTGATTTTCAGAGATATGTAATCTTATCTTCTTTTAAAGAAATTTAAACTAGAAATCTACTTTGGGACACAAACTTTTAGACTTGTGCCTTCAGGGTAAATATAGTATTTAGTTATTTTAAGTCATTATAAATTCTACTGTTAAAATCTAGACTACCATTAGCAATTTGATTCTATGGGGTTGGGAATTCATACAACAAAATCTATTTTCTAGAAATGTAAAGGATAATCCTAGATTTCAACAAAAGCATGAAGAGTGTAATGAGAAAAGGGCAAAACCATATTAATTTATTCTTGGCTTCTAGACAAAGATTTTTCTCCTTTAAATTTCCTTTAGTAAAAATTATATTCACAGGAATCATATTGTTTATAACTGTGTGGTTAGAAATCACCACACAATTGGAAATAAATAAAAACTTTCAAAAATGGTAATAAAATAACTTAAAAAGTTTCTTCTAGTCTGAGCCTGTTCCCTGATCAGATCTTGGGCACTGGCTCTGTACCCAGAGGAACCTTGATTCCCAGGAGCTATAACACTCCCAGGATCAAGGTCAAGGAGGAGGCTACAACATCTGCCCAAAAAAGGGGAGTAACTGGGACTGCCAGATTCCAGGGACTCAGGATCCCCTGCCCAGCAAATGGAACAGGTTCGTTCTGGTCTGAACCTGCACATGGAACAGATCTGGAGTCCTGGCTCTGCACTAATTCTTAAAATACCCAAGGGAGTTCAACTCCCAGGTATTCTGAAAGATCACAGCTGAGTCCAACATCTAGCCTAACTGGGAACACCATAGAAACCAGGGAAACACAAACACCAGCACAGCAAGAGGCACAGGTTTTATCCAACATGCATATATGCCTGGAGCAAACACAAGGCTCTGGCTCCCCACAAACCCTTGCAAAACCCAGAGAAAGATTGACTCCCAGGAGATCTGACACACCCAGGATCTCAGAATCCAAAAATCGCAGAATCACAGGATCACAGAGATAGCTGGACTCCAAGGAGTTCTGACACAACCAGGATCACAGGAGGGACAGGCTCCAGAGACAGCAAGGACAGGTAGCATGAGAGATAAGCAGATGGCAAGAGGCTAGTACAAGAATATCAGCAACAGAAAACAAGGCTACTAGACATCATCAGAACCCAGTTCTCCTACCACAGCAAGTCTTGAAGACCCCATCACATTGGGAAAAAAAAATCAGATTTAAAAACAAATCTTATAATGATGATAGAGGACATTAAGGACATAAATAACTACCTTAAAGAAATACAAGAGAACACAGTTGAACAGGTAGAAGCTTTTAAAGAGCAAAAACAAAATCCCTTTAAAAATTACAGGAAAATACAACCAAATAAGTGAAGGAATTGAACAAAACCATTCAGGATCTAAAAAATGGAAATAGAAACAAAAAAGGAATAAAAACGGTAGACAAATCTGGAGATAGAAAACCCAGGAAAATGATCAGGAATCATAGATGCAACTATCACCACCAGAATACAAGAGATAGAAGAGAGAATCTCAGTTGATAAGATACCATAGAAAACATTGACACAACAGAAAATGAAAAATGCAAAAAGCTCCTAACCCAAAATATCCAGGAAATCCAGGACACAAGGAGAAGACCAAACCTAAGTATAATAGGTTTAGATGAGAGTGACAATTCCCAATTAAAGGACCAGTAAATATGTTCAACAAAATTATAGAAAACTTCACTAACCTAAAGAAGGAGATGCCCATGAACCTACAAGAAGTCTACAGAACTCCAAATACACTGGACCAGAAAAGAAATTTCTCCCATCACATAATAATCAAAACACCAAATGTACAAAACAAAGAGTATTAAAAGTAGTAAGGAAAAAGATCAAGTAACATATAAATGCAGACATATCAGAATTAAACCAGACTTCTCACCATAAACTATAAAAGCCAGAAGATCCTGGGCAGATGCCATACAGACCCTAAGAGAATACAAATGATGGCTAGGATACTATCCCCAGCAAAACTATCAGTTACCATAGACGTAAAAACCAAGATATTCCATGACAAAAACAAATTTATACAATATCTTTCTAGAAATCGAGCCCTACAAAGGATAATAGATAGAAAACACCAACACAATGAGAGAAACTACATCACAGAAAAATACAGAAAGTAATTTTCTTTCAATAAATACAAAAGAAGTTAGCCACACAAACATAATCCCACCTCTAATAACAAAAATAACAGGAAGCAAGAATCACTTTTGCTTCATAACTCTTAACATCAATAGACTCAATTCCCCAATAAAAAGACATAGAATAACAGAGTAGATATGTAAACAGAACCCAGCATTTTGCTGCATACAGGAAACACACCTCAGTGACAAAGATAGACACTATCTCAGAGTGAAAGGCCTGAAAACAACTTTCCAAGCAAATTGTCCTAAGAAACATGCTGGAGTAGCCATTTCTATACTGAATAAAATCAACTTTCAACCAAAAGTTATCAAAATGATAAAGAAGAACACTTCATATTAGTCAAAGGAAAAATCTACCAAGATGTTTTGTCCATTTTTACCATCTATGCTCCAAATGCAAGGGCACCCACATGCATAAAATAAATTTTACTAAAAACACACATTGAACCTCAAACTACAATAGTAGGAGACTTCAACACCCACTGTCAGCAATGGACTCATCATGGAAACAGAAACTAAACAGAGACACAGTGAAACTAGTAGAATATTGGACCAAATGGATTTAGCAGATATCTATAGAACATTTTACCCTAAAACAAAATAATATAACTTCTTCTCAACACCTCATGGTAACTTCTTCAAAATTGAGCATATATTTGGTCACAAAACAGGCCTCAACAGATACAAAAGGATTGAAATAATCCCATGCATCCTACCAGATCAAAACAGAGTAAGGCTGGTCTTTAATAGCAAGAAAAACAACAGAAAGCCCACAAACACATGGAAGCTGAACAATGCTCTACTCAGTGGTAACTTTGTTAAGGAAGAAATAAAGTAAGAAATTAATGACTTTTTAGAATTTAATCAAAATGATGCAGAACATACTATAACTTATGGGACACAATGAAAGCAGTGCAAAGAGGAAAACCCATAGCTCTAAGTGGCTCCAAAAAGAAACTGGACAGAGCATACACTAGCAGCTTGACAGCTCACCTGAAAACTCTAGAACAAAAGATGCAAATACACCCAAGAGGAGAAGACTACAGAAAATAATCAAACTCAGGGTTGAAAACAACCAAATAGTAACAAAGAGAATAATACAAACAATCAACAAAACCAGGATCTGCTTCTTTGAGAAAATCAACAAGATAGATAACCTGTAGCCAAACTAACCAGAGGGCCCAGAGACAGTTTCCAAATTAACAAAACCAGAAAGGAAAAGGGAGACATAATATAAGAAACTGAGGAAATTCAAAAATATCATCAGATCCTACTACAAAAGCTTATACTCAACAAAACTGAAAAATCTGGATGAGGTGGACAATTTTCTATAGAGATACCAGGTACCAAATTTAAATCAGGATCATATTAACCATCTAAACAGTCCCATAACTCTTAAAGTAATATAAGCATTCATTAAAAGTCTCTCAACCAAAGAGAGTCCCTTAGTCCTATGGAGGATCAATAGTTGCCCCAGTGAAGGTGAATAGTGGGCAGGGAGGCAGGAATGGGTGGTTGGGTGGGGGAGCACCCTCATAGAACCAGGTGGAGGGAGAATAATATATGGGGTTTTAGGGAGGGGGGAAACCAGAAAAAGGATAACAATTGAAATGTAAATAAAGAAAACATTTAATAATTAAAAAAAAAAGATCAAAAAGTCTCCCAACAAATAAAAAGCCCATGACCAGGGCTGTATATGTAGTGCCCAATTCTATCAGATTTTCAAGGAAGACCTACAATCAGTACTCTTCAAACTATTTCACAAAATAGAAATAGAAGAAACACTACCCAATTTGTTCTATGAAGCCACAATTACGATCATATATAAACTACACGAAGATTCAACAAGGAAAGAGAACTTTAGACCAATTTCTTTTATGAATATTGATTTAAAAATATTCAATAAAGTTCTTACAAACCGAATCCAAGAACACATCAAAACAATTATCTACCATGATCAAGTAGGCTTCATCCCAGGGATCCAGGAATTCTTCAATATATGGAATTCCATCAATGGAATGCACTATATAAACAAAATAAAAAAAAAAAAATGCCACGTGACCATCTCATTAGATTCTGAGAAAGCACTTGACAAAATTTAACACACTTTATGTTAAAGTCTGTGAAAGGTCTGGAATTCAAGGTCCACACATAAACATAGTAAAAGCAATATATAGAAATGAGTAGCCAATATCAAACTAATTGGAGAGAAACTTCAAGCAATCCCACTAACATCAGGGACTAGACATGGCTTCCCACTTTCTCCCTACCTTTTTAATATAGTACTTGAAGTCCTATCCAGAGCAATTAAACAACAAAAGGATATCAAAGGATACAAATTTGAAAGAAAGAAGTCAAAATATCACTATTTGCAGATGATATGATAATATAGTTAAGTGTCCACAAAAATTCCACCAGAGAACTCCTTAACCTGATAAACAACTTCAGCAAAGTGGTTGGAAATAAAATTAACTCAAACAAATCAGTAGCCTTCCTCTACTCAAAGGATAAACAGGCTGAGAAAGAAATTATTGAAAGGATACCATTCATAATAGTCACAAATAATATAAAAACCTTGGTGTGACTCTAACCAAGCAACTGAAATATCTGTATGACAAAAAGTTCAAGTTTCTGAAGGAAGAAATTGAAGATCTCAGAAGTTGGTAAGATCTCCCATGCTTATGGATTGGCTGCATTAATATAGTAAAAATGTCCATCTTGCCAAATGCAATCTGCAGATTCAATGCGTTCTCTGTCAATATTCCAACTCAATTCTTCCTAGAGTTAAAAAGAGCAATTTGAAAATTCATTTGGAATAACAAAATCCCAGGATAGCATAAACTATTCTCAACAATAAAAGAACTTCTGGCAGAATCACCATCCCTGACCTCAAGCACTATTACAGAGCAATAGTGAAAAAATCTGCATGTTATTGTTATAGAGGCAGGCATGTGTTATGACCAGGCCTCGCAATCCCCAGGAGAACTCCAAGAATAGCCAACTGGAAGTAAAATGACAAAAGTGGCTTTATTCGAGTCAGGCTCAGATAGAAAACCTTCCCCTCTATGCAGGTTTGGAATGCAAAGCTTGAGTCTAGGGACTTGGAGATTTTATACACGTATGTGCATAAGAAGGGATCCTCAGGCTTTGGGGTTATGTGACCAGTGAGGTAACAAGGGAAGCTATCCCTCAAACGTGATACTGTATATTGAGACAGCAGTGCAGAATCTCATGCACCTGGGAGGTGACTCGTCTGACCTGGGTCCTATTGTGAAGCCTTGAGAGACAAAAGGCGATCGCTGAGTTAAGCCGGAAAACATTCCAGATAGTCAAAAGGGCCAAAGATAATTGTTATGAAATGAGACAGCAGGGCCAGGTGCAGATATGCCTCAGGCCCCACACAATAGACAGAATTCTCTGTTGCCAAGGACAGGCCGGAGCTACAGGTGGGTGGTAACAAGCTGACATCATCACCGTGGGTCTCCAATCATGGTTAACCACTAATGGGGAGGGGGGTGCCATTCTGTTACCAAGCTCTGCCCCCAAATAAGTGTATAAAAAGTGTGTACCTTGCTAGCCTGGGGTCACCATTGCCCTATTGGTAGGGCGGCCCCAGTACAATGGATTCAATAGGATCCCAGTCTCTGTGTCTTTGTGGGGTGGGCTGCCTACGCGTTTGGACTTTCAAGTCCAACACTATCAGAAACTAACACGTTTTTGTAACTGGTCACAGCTCTCTGGGAACACTTAATTGTCCTTCTGTCATGGCCAAAATTGGGGCACTTGTATTTTTCAAGGATGTTTGGATTTTTTCAAGGAGCCATCCACACAGGGGAAGGGCCAGTTTTCTATCAAGGTGGATCCCAGCCTCAGGGATACAAAGGCTGGGATATATACTTCCAAAGCCTGCATCTGCTGCTCCCTAGGGTTAAGGGGGGGTCGTAAGGGAGTGCCACCATAAAAAGGGGAAAGGTAATATTCTGGTGCTAGTTTTGGCTCTCTCTGTTTGCCAGCTCCAAACAGCCAGAGGCATTTCAGCTTGGAAAATGGGGGAGGGAAGTAGAGATCTGCCTGAGCAGCAGGAAAGTGCAGAGGCAGACTTTCTTCATCTCTTCACAGTTAGATCAATAGAAAAGAATAAAAGACCCAGAAATGAACCTACACACCCATGGTCACTTGATTTTTGACAAAGTAGCTAAAACTATCCAGTGGAAAAAAAGAAAGAATTTTCAACAAATGGTGCTGGTTCAACTGGCTGTCAGCATGTAGAAGAATGCACATCGATTCATTCTTATCTCCTTGTACAAAGCTCAAGACCAAGTTGGATCAAGTAGCTTCACATCAAACCAGATGCACTGAAACTAATAGAAGAGAAAGTGGGGAAGAGCCTCGAACACATTGGCACAGATCAAAATTTCCTGAAAAGAACACTAATGGATTATGTTCTAAGATCAATTATAGATAAATGGGACTTCATAAAATTGCAAAGCTTCTGTAAGGTAAAGGAAACTGCCAATAGGACAAAACACCAAGCAACAGATTCAGAAAATATCTTTACCAACCCCACATCTAATAGAGGGCTAAAATCCAATATATTAAAAGAACTCGAGAAGTTAGACTCCAGAGAACTAAATAACCTTATTTAAAAATTAGGTAGAGATCTAAACAAAGAATTCTCAACTGTGGAAACTCGAATGGCTGAGAAGCACCTAAAGAAATGTTCAACATCCTTAGTCCTCAGGGAAATGCAAATCAAAACATCCCTGAATTTCCACCTCACACCAGTCAAAAGGACTAAGATCAAAAACTCAAGTGACAGCAGATGCTGGCAAGGATGTGGCAAAAGAGGAACACTCCTCCATTGTTGGTGGGATTACAAGCTGGTACAACCACTCTGGAAATCAGTCTGATAGTTCCTCAGAAAATTGTTCATAATATTACCTGAGGACCAAGTTAAACCACTCCTGGGCATATACCCGGAAGATGCTCCAATATATAACAAGGACACATGCTCCACTATGTTCATAGCAGCCTTATTTATAATAGGCATAATCTGGAAAGAGCCCAGACGTCCTTCAACATAGGAATGGATACAGAAAATGTGCTACATTTACACAATGGAGTACTACACAGCTATTAAAAACAATGAATTCATGACATTCTTAGGTAAATGGATGGAACTAGAAAATATCATCCTGAGTGAGGTAACCCAGTCACAAAAGAACACACATGGTATGTACTCACTAATAATTGGATATTTGCCCAAAAGCTTGGAATACACATAAGACAATTCACAGACCACCTGAAGCTCAAGAAGGAGGAAGACCAAAGTGTGGATACTTTGGTCCTTCTTATATGAGGGAACATAATATTCATGGGAACAAATATGAAGAGACAGTGTGAAGCAGAGACTGAATGAAAGGCCATCAAGAGACTGGCCCACCTGGGGATCCATCCCATATCCCAATCCCAGACACTATTGTGGACAGCAAGATGTGCTTGCTGACATGAGCCTGCTATAGCTGTCTCCTGAGAGGCTCTGCCAGAGCAAGACAAGTACATTGGAGGATGCTTGCAGCCAACCATCAGACTGAGCAAGGGGAACCCAATACAGGAGTTAGAGACAGGATTGAAGAAACTCAAGGGGTTTGCAACCCCATAGGAAGAATAACAATATCAACCAACCAGATCTCCCAGAGCTCTTAGGGACTAAATCACCAATCAAAGAGTACACATGGAGGGACCCATGCTCCAGAAGAAGATGTAGCAGAGGATTACCTTGTCAGGCATCAAATGAGGATAGCCCTTTGGTCCTGTGAAAGCTTGATGCCACAGTGTAAGGGAATGCCAGGGCAGAGAGGAGGCAGTGGGTGGGGGAACACAGTCCTAGAAGCGGAGTGATGGGGAATGTGACAAAAATTTCCAGGGGGGAATGGGAACATGGATATTATTTGAAATGAAAATAAAGAAAATATCCAATAAAAATTTTTTAAATATCGTAAAAAACTTAAAGTAAAAATAAGAAGTTATTTCCTAAAATAAATGTGTCCTTTTATTAAGACATATTTATTAAAATATAATAATTAAATATAATATAAATATATTATATATAAATATATAAATATATAAAATATATTATATATACATATATAATAAAATATAATAATTAAAATATTAATATATTTATTAAAATATATAGGCCATAATTAGCCAAGAGAAACCAATATACTTTTATAATGAATGTTTTACAGATTGACCACTAGAATATTATAAAATGCAAATATGTCATTTATAAAAGTACAATTTACACTATAATTGTGTATATACAAATCAAACAATGTGATAGGTATTAGTAACTGCATTTAGTTTACAAATGTTATTAATATAACCACAATTTTTAAAATAGAACTATAGAAATGAAAACCATACAAAATTTTAATACTCATTAAAAGTTTGATAAATTAATGCACATTTAAGTTAAAATGGAAAACTAGACATTCATAAAATCATCTACATGGTTTTGTAAGAATCATAAATTTTGTGGTTTTATTATCAATAATAAGCTGATTAATATGTCCCCATTTTTGCCCATTTTCAATAAAATATGTGACTATGAACAGAATTTTACATTTTTTAAAAGTAATAAGTAAAGTGCAAGAGAATCTAGGAGCTGGAGTGGTGGGTAGCACATGCCTAAAATCATAACTCTAGGGATATGAGCGGCCCCTCGGGTAGAAGTGTAATGAGTTTTAGGAAACCCTGGGTTATGTATCAAAACCATATTTCAAACATACAAACAAAAATCAAACAGAGAAAGAAATTAAGTCATATTTACATCACTAGTTATATTGCAAATGTATGTATATTTGAGAAATGTAGACAATATAAACAAATGTTTTACCAGTCTAATATATAAAACATTTAAAAATGTTGTGTTCAAACGTAAGATTGCAGTGAACTTTTGGGTTTCCTTATTTTCCATTACCAGCTTTATTTTCATCTAACATATTTGATTCTCCGAGACTTTCACATCATATATCCTGATCGCACTTACTTCCCAGTCCTTCCATGTCTGCTCTTGTGACTTCTCCTTCCCCCTGAAAAAATAAAAATAAAATAAAAAAGGTCAGTTTGTGTTGACTATATTTTCCCTAAAGCATGATTCTTAGTGACCTGCTCCATAAATAGAACTGAGTCCTTTCTCTCCCACTCACCAATCAGAAGCTATAAATTACAGAGATCTACATGTCAGCACCCCTTTAAAGACTTCTCTTTGGTGGCTTCCTTTCTAGGATGTTACTTTTTGGGGAAAGTTGGGGTTGAGGTGGAGGTCATGATTGTCACAAAAACCTTCAATATCCCTTCACCTTTGCATCTGCAGTCAGCCATATACAGCAAAAGTAGCCACCTTGCTCTTCACAGTGTGAGCACAGATCATGGATGGGCCTCCACAGGGTTTCTGATGATAGCACAATCCACAAACATAGTCCTTGGCTGCAGTAGGATCCAGACAATACTCTTGGAGGCAGCTCAGACCACAGATCACTGATATTGTCATGGACTCTGGTGGCAGTGTAGGCCACTCAGATCTGTCTATGCTCCAGCTGAAGCACTGCCACATCATCATGTTTCAGGAGGCAGCCCATAAAAACCTCTGCATGGACTTTGGTTGTAACATTAACTCTGGACATCAACAAAGACACAGGATGTAGTAGAACCACAGACCAAGGCTTGGCCCAGACATCATCATGGCCTTAGGTGGCAGTACAGGTCACTCACATTAATATGGCCCCAGCAGCAACATGGTCGAAGAACATCAACATGGCTGCAGCACAGACATCAGACATCTGCTTGGTTCTTGGTAGTAACAGGAAACCCTGACATGAATGAGGCTCTCTGCCAAGTACCAGCAGCTTGGTTGGCAACTTCTGTGGTGTGCATGGTACAACTGGCCTATACTTTGGTTTTAGTCATGAAATTAAGTTGAATTTTACGTCATGCTGTCTTCTATGCACATATAAAAATATATTTTTGTAAATTATATGCAATGTTAATAATTATAAATAAGGTAATACATAAGAATTTTTATAAATGTAATTTTGAATTTTTAAGTTCAAATATTTCTTATAACAGCCCATTTGAAAATTTTTTGTGCTATGCAAGTTTGTACTCAAGTACAAATACTCAAGTTATTTTTATTAGTTCATAGAATTTAATAAATATATTATACTTTGTTAAGCCATGTATTATTTAGAAATACATTTTAAATGTTAAATATAGAATTTCTATCTAATTTATCTTTTTTCTAAACTTTCTACTCTGACTAAATAAGAGTGTCAATAGTTGAAATATGTTGAAACATGCTTATGGTAGAGATAAGGGTTTTTGCAGAGGGGAAGCAGGGAAGGGGAATAACAGTTGAAATGTAAACAAATAAAATAACCAATTTAAAAATTAAAAAAACAAAACAAAAACAAAAAAAACTGTTACAGTTAAACAAACAAAACAAGCACATCTCTGTTTTTCAATATCTGCTGCTTATTCTGAAACCTATATGAGGAAAGATGCATAAACATCGTGATTCTCTTCTACTTGATACCATTTTGGCATGCATGTTTTCTTTTGCATTGTTGTGACTATACCAGGGTCAAAAAGATCACTCAGTGGGAAAAATTGTTGGCTAGAGAAGCCTGGTAGCCCAAATTCAGTCTTGGTAACATGTGCAGATGGGAGGGGAGAACAGATCCCACAAAGTTGTCTGCTCATGTCCATACATGTGCCATCGCATAGTTATACCCCAGCAATCATACACATGTATAACAAAATAAAAATAAAGTATTAAAATTTGCTATCACTGTATCATACCTTTTGTTCATATTTTTCAGTATATCTACTTTTGAAAATATTTAATACATTTGATAATCAAGTTTTAGATAACTACTAAGATCATATAGTTTTGTACTGGTTTGAATAATCTGACAGTGATAATGTTTTTATCAGAAGATTTAATACACATGTTTCACTGTCAACAGTAGTATAAAATGTACATACTAGTGCTTTTATTATTCTACCTATACTCTCTTATTTTTTCGTAGATTTTAGACTTATTTTAACTGTTAGGGTTTCTTCTTAATATAGAATGTTTTAGTTAGCTTTTATCTTGGAAATTACATGCAGTTTTATGATTACTTCAATATTACACCATTGTGAATTAGAATATGTGCACTGTGACTAAGGCATAGGTAATATTAATGACATATTTTCCTGACCACAGGAAACTAAAGGACTTCCCAACTGTTCTACTTTTATATAATGCTCTGTTTTGAATTTTAAGATTTGTGTTTTAAAATTGTTTCTATATAGTTCAAACCCACACATTAATAAGCACACATTTATTTTCATATAGTAAATATGTGATTTAAAGTATACCAAGGGTTTGCAGTTGTTTTGAATTTACTTTGAATATTTATACAATTTATATTCACAGCAAGTGATGCTGTCCTAATGTTGTTTTTGTTTAAGAAAATCTCATGATGAGAATTGATGAATGCAATTACCCATCCTATACAGAGGGCAGTATATTCCAGCATATCTTGTGGTCACTTGGCTCTTAGGGAATCCTCTTCCAAAATCTTTCCCAAGCTGTAAGGAATTACACTGTAAATAGGTAAATGGGGGTAGGCTCCCCAGTCAGTTTTCTCTGCATTTTGACCAGCTGTGGATTTTTGTAATGGTGGCTATATACTAAAAATCAAAGCTACTTTGATGAGCTGAGAGAGGTGTATTTATCTGTAGATGTTAGAATAAGTATTTATAATATACTTGGAACTTATGCTTATTTATGGAAAGGGCAGTAGTATGTGCTGTTCGAGGGTAAGCAACATTTAAAAGGTAAACAAAATGAACAGAATGTTTTAGAATAATTTCAAAAGCTCCTAAGACAGTTATAACAGAAATCAATCAAAAATAAAGAGACCAGAATAAAGTACTTGAAGAAGTTAAAGTCCTAGTACCTTTGTGAAGCATTTCAGTTTTAAAATTATATACGCTAATCATGGTAAAATAAACGGACATAAATACCTATTTTCATTCTTAATTTTTAAGATTACAAATGAGTACAAATTAATTTTACTTTTTAGTAATTGCTTTATGGAATATTTGCTTTGAGATTTGAATACAAACAATGTAATAATTACTTGATAAACCTATATCTGAGGTCAGATTTCTGGAAATTAAAATTGATTTTGCTTTCGTTTTTCTTTTTTTAAAATTTTTTCTTAATTAATTGTTTTATTTATTTACATACCAAATATTGCCCCACTCCTGGTCACCACTTGCCGAGTTCTCCCATCCACCTCTCCCTTTTCCCTCTGAGAGCATTCCCTTCTGGGTATCCCCCCACCCTGGGGCCTCAAGTCTCTACAGAACTAAGCAATGCTATTCTACTAAGGCCAGACAAAGCAACCCTCTGCTACATATGTACCAGGAGCCTCAGACCAGCCCTTGTATGTCTTTGATTGGTGGCTCAGTTTCTGGCAGTTCCGAGAGGTCCAGGTTATTGACACTGTTGGTCTTATGGTGTTGCTATCTCCTTCAGTTACTCCTATCCTTCCCCTAACTCTCAATGGGTCCTAGACCAGACCTCCATGCAATGTGTAGCTGTAGCTGTCTCAGTCAGCTGTTGATAGAGGCTCTCCTATGACAGTCATTCTCTAGGCAAGCAAAACATGGCTTCAGTAATGGTGTCAGGGATTGGTGTCTGTCCATGGGATGGGCCTGTCACTTGTTAGCCATCCATTTAGTCTCTGATTCATTATTGTCCCTACATTTTTTTTAGACAAGAACAATTTTGTAGGTGGATTGGTGTACCCATCACTCCACTGGTGTCCTGTCTGATGACTGGAGGTGGTCTCTTCAGGTTCCATATCATGACTGTTGAGCATTTCAAATAAGTCACCCACATTGAGTCCTGGGAGCCTACTCTATTCCAGGTCTCTGGGACTTAGAGAATCCCCCATCCCTGACCCCTGAAAGATGGATATTTCCATTCATTCTCCTGGCCCTCTGGACCTCTCTCCTGCCTCTCCATATACCTAATCTTGCCCTCCAATTCCCCTCCCTCTCCCCACTTCCACCCAGCCCTCCTCACCCTGTGTCTCTAATGACTATTTTGTTCTTCCTTCTAAGTGGGATTTATGCATCCTCACTTGGGCCTTTCTTCTTGTTTAATTTCTTAGGCTCTGTGGGTTGTATCATTGATATTTTGTACTTTTGGCTAATATTCACTTAAAAGTTAGACTCCTCAAAACCAAATAACCCAATTTAAAAATGGAGAACAGAGTAAACCAGAGAATCCTCAACAGAGGAATCTCAAATGGCAGAGAAACACCTAAAGCAATATTCAATATTTTAGTCATCAGGGATATGCAAATCAAATGACCCTGAGATACTTTATGCCAATTAGAATAACTAAGATCAAAAACTCAATCGACAGCACTTGCTGGCGAGGATATGGAGAAGAGGGAACACTGCTTCATTGCTGGTGGGATTCCAAACTAGTACAACCACTCTGTAAATCAATCTGGCAGTTCCTCAGAAAATTGGAAGACCCAGCTACACTGTTTCTGGGCATATACTCAAAAGATGTTCCACCATACCACTAGGACACTTGCTCCACTATGCTTATAGCAGCCTTATTTGTAATAGCCAGAAAATGGAAGCAGCCTATATGTTCCTTAATCAAACAATAGATACAGACAATGTGGTTCATTTACACAATGAAATACTATTCAGCTATTAAAAACAAGGATATTGTCAATTTTGCAGACAAATGAATGGAACTAGAAAATATCATCCTGAGTAAGGTAACCCAGACTCCCAAAGAACATGCATAGTATGCTTTTTTTCTTAATAACAAGTGAATCCTTTAATGAATTATCACCAGTAATTGTGCAAATATTAATTATAGGAGATTTGAGATGGCAATTTTCTGATATTAAATTCTCAAAAGACCTTAAAATATAAAGTTTTACAATTTGCCCTCAACTAAATCAAAATCTGTTAAAGAACATTTTTAAAATATGTTTTTTATAGTTTTATGCTACTTGAATGCATATTTTCTGAACTGTTAATTAGCTTATTGATATTAGAGTAATACTAGCAATGAATTACCGTATATGGCTCTTCTTACACTAAATGCTTTTAAAATACCTTATAAAATTGATACTGTCAAACACTTTTATTCTCTCAATCAGTATTTAAAATAAAATTTATCACTATAATTTATAAAATGGTATTATTCTATTTCAAATTTAATAATGGATTCTCCTTGACATGATGTATGTCAACCTAATTTATACATTTCACTAACTTATAATAGAAGCTCTATGACAGTCTTAAAATGTTAGTTCTAGATGCTTCATCTAAAAAAATTATTCAATCAATTGCTCTATTCCTTGCATGACAAATGAGCAGGAGCTAGACATTTGCCTCCACATTCCTTTACAAATATGATTCGTTGATTTTTTTTTCAAAATGAATTATGCCTTCATAGATGAGATCTACTGTCAAACTGTCTTGTAATTTAAGCTAGATTTTTATTAAACAGAAGATTCTTTCTTTGCCAAGCTTGTGACTAATCAAACACTCTATAATGATGTTGAGATTTTAAATTCACTCGTATCTAAATGGTACTAGTTGGTCACCAGGATTTTGAATGACCAATCTCAAAGGGCATATGAATTACACATGCAGAGGCTGGTTCTCTTTCCAGAAGAACAGAATAAGAATCCAGTGCCTCTCTCTGGTCCTCTGACACATGATAGAAAGTACATTACTCCTTGCAGAAGTTCTTTCTGTGAAAATTTGAGAGAAATCAGTACATATTGAAGTTAGGAACAAATAAACAACTGATACTGTTGAGTTCTCTAGAACTGTCCCCTCACCACCCCCCACAGAGAGAGAGAGGGAGAGGGATATCCTGGTAATACAATGAAAGCACATTAAAAATAAAGTCTATTATTTCCAGTATTGAACTTATAGATATTAACTTTATATGAAATATAAATTAATTGTTGCAAATATTATAATAGATGTTATGGACTATAATTTCTGGTCTCTTTATTTTTGATTGATTTACATTATAACTGTCTTAGGAGCTTTTGAAATTATTCTAAAATAATCTGTTCATTTTGTTTAACTTTTAAATATTGTTTACCCTACAGCAACACATACTACTGCCCTTTCCATAAATTAGCATAAATTCTAAGTATATTCTAAATACATATTCTTATATCTACAGATAAGGATAGTTTCCACACCTCATTAAAGAACCTCTGTGTTTTAGTATATAGCAGTCAATGGAAGGCTCATGCTGTCTGTTTGGTCCAAGTATCATACTCACTACTGCTTCATCCTGTGCAAAGTCCTTCCTATAAAGGAATATGAAATAAAAATCTCAAGTGTATACCTTCATTTCCAGTTATTCTACTTTTATTTCAAGTATGCTACTGTCACTATTTTCAAGTTGATACAACAGAAATGCCCCAACATAGAGCTCTGGTTCTGAGGTTTTGTTCTGGAGTTTCTCATTTGTCTTGATTTTTCTCATTTCTTCCTGTCCTGATATAATACTAAGCCTTGCTCCTCACTCTTAGTGAATTTTTTCTATGCAGTTGGTATTCTGGTTTCAGGCTTTTTCATATTTACTTACTCCTTTTTCATAGTTTTCTTTGAGACTTAGGAATAGTAGTTGCATGTGAAATGTATTATTACAGTAAAATTTATAACTCAACTACTTTCTAATCTGAAAGGATGTATGTTCTGTAAATATACTATTTTATGATATACATATATAAATAGACATAAAGTTATGCAATATAATTTATGGAACTTATAAATCTAGCCACATATTACTCCACATTTGTCAAAACCCATAAAATTAGAAAGCATGAAGAGTAGCATATGAAAATGTTAAATATTATTTAAGATGCCAGTGTATACCCATATGAAAATTGAACTATGATAAACTAATTGTGATACTCACATAATAAACTGACTAAATAGAGTTCT
This sequence comes from Rhynchomys soricoides, assembly GCA_019843965.1. Taxonomy (NCBI): domain Eukaryota; kingdom Metazoa; phylum Chordata; class Mammalia; order Rodentia; family Muridae; genus Rhynchomys; species Rhynchomys soricoides. The sequence goes on along the minus strand of JADRCH010000006.1, from coordinate 30,806 downwards.
GGAAAAAATTGTTGATCTACACGAATGGAAATCAGTGGAGAAAAGAAGATTGATGGCCTTCCTGTTTTCATCTGCACTGGGAGCTGATCCTGTGCACAGTGCTCCATGCACAAATATCAGGCAGATAGAGCTGTGCTCTTAGGGGTGCCAACATACCTGTGAGCATAGGTTAGACCACCACTTCTGCTCAAATTCCTGACCCAAGAGGGACCCAACTAGAGCCAACAAGAACAGGAATCAAGGAACAGCTTGTGACAGGATCCTTCCAGTTTCTGTCTGTACGCCAGAGCAGACATTTTGCCACAGCTCTCCATATCCAAATTTCTTCCCAAAGAGAACTGGTCTCCCAGAAGTACTGGAATTCTGGCTTGCAGTCATAGTCAGAGATAGCAAGACCAGATAACACCAGAGATAACCAGATGGCAAGAGCTAAGGGCAAGAACATAAGCAATCGAAACCAAGTTCCCTCAAAAGAGCAAGCCCTAGATACAGGTAGAAGCCCTTAAGGAGCAAAAACAAAAAATCCTTTAAAAATTACAGAAAAACTCAACCAAACAGGTAAAGGCATTGAACAAAACCATCCAGGATATAAAAATGGAAATAGAAACAATAAAAAAATCACAAATGGAGACAAGCCTGGAGATAGAAAACATAGGAAAGAGATCAGGAGTCATACATGCAAGCATCACCAAGGCAATACATGGGATAGAAGAGAGAATCTCAGGTGCAGAAGATACCATAGAAAACATTGATACAACAGTCAAAGAAAATGCAAAATGCAAAAAGCTCCTAACCCAAAATATTCAGGAAATCTAGGACACAAGGAGCAGACCAAACCTAAGGATAACAGGAATAGAAGGGAGTGAAGATTCCCAACTTAGTCTGGGCAGTGGTGGCACACACCTTTAATCCCAGCACTTGGGAGGCAGAGGCAGGCAGATTTCTGAGTTCGAGGCCAGCCTGGTCTACAGAGTGAGATCTAGGACAACCAGGATTATGCAGAGAAACCCTGTCTCGAAAACTGAAAAATAAAAAAAGATTCCCAACTTAAAGGGCCAGTAAATATCTTCAACAAAATTATAGAAGAAAACTTCCCTAACCCAAAGAAAGAAAAATGCCCATGAAAACACAAGAAACCTACAGAGCTCCAAATAGACTAGACCAGAAAATAAATTCTTCCCATCACATAATAATAAAAACACCAAATGTACAAACTAAAGAACATTAAAATCTGTAAGGAAGAAACATTCAGTAATATATAAATGCAGATCTTTTAGAATTACACCAGACTTCTCACCATAGACCATTAAAGCCAGAAGATCCTGGGCAGATATCCTACAGACCCTAAGAGAACACAAATGATGGCCCAGGATACTATACCCACCAAAACTCTCAAATACCATAGAAAAAGAAAGATATTACATGAAAAAACAAATTTACACAATATCTTTCTAGAAATCCAACCCTACAAAAGATAATAGATGGAAAATACCAGCACAAGGAGGGAAACTACACCCTAGATAAAGCAAGAAAGTAATCTTCTTTCAACAAACCCAAAGGAAGTTATCCAAAAAACCATAATTCTACCTCTAACAACAAAAATAACAGGAATCAACAATCACTTTTCCTTAGTATTTCTTAACATCAATGGACTCAATTCCCCAATTTAAAAAAAAACAAAAACAAAAAACAAAAAACAAAAACCAAACATACACGAACAGAGTAGGTATGTAAACAGGACCCAGCATTTTGCTGCATAAAGAAAAGACACCTCACTGAGAATGATAGATACTCTCTCAGAGTAAAAGTCTTGAAAACAATATTCCAGGCAAATGGTCCTAAGAAACAAGCTGGAGTAGCCATCCAAATATCGAATAAAATCAACTTTCAACCAAAAGTTATAAAAAGCATAAGGAAGGACATTTCATACTCATCAAAAGAAAAATATACCAAGAAGTATTCTCAATTTTGGACAACTATGCTCCAAATGCAAGGGTACCCACATGCATAAAAGAAACTTTACTAAAGCTTAAAGCATACATAGCACCTCACACCAAATAGTGGGAGATTTCAACACCCCATTCTCGTCAATGGACAGATCATTGAAACAAAAAACTAAGCAGAAGCAACAAGAAAACCAGAAATCCAATAAATCCATGGAAGCTGAGCAATGTCATACTCAATGATCACTCGGTCAAGGAAGAACTAAAGAATGAAATTAAACATTTTTTACAATTTAATGAAAATGAAGGTACAACATACCCAAGCTTAAATCTATTTGGAGCATTAAACATGATAGAAGTAGAAAAAAATCTCTTTCGAAGTCCTCTATGAGGTGGTTGTCAATGACAATTGCCAAGTTGAATACCAGGGCACAGAATTTAAAAGAACAAATATAATCTTCATTAAAAAAAAACTTAAGACTTTCAAAAAGACACAAATAAACTGTCACATGAACTTAAATAGAATGAATGTCTGAGTGATGTCCTAAAAAAGTAAAAGAAATTAAAAGAAACCTAATACTGATGGAAATGATGAAGTCAATCCAAGGCTTTAAAATGAAATTAAATGAAATATTGAAATAGAGTCAAGTTGAAATGGAAATAGAATTGATAACCAAGAAACTCAAGTAAAACTCAAGGGAAAGCCTTAGAAGTAAAATAGATACAGAATAATATTTGAATACAATATTAGTATTCAAAGCAAGATTATCTAGTATACATAAGTAAAATATATATTAAAAAAACTAAAATATAAATACTTGTATAATATTGGACTCCAAACAAGACCAAATCTTCAAGTTAGGGGAATACATAAGGGAGAAGAATTCCAGGTAAATGACATAAACCAGCTCTTCAAGATTATTATAGCAGAAAACTTTCCAAAACTAAGGAATGACAAACCCATTAAGGTACAAGAAGAATACAGGACACAAATTAGATAAAACTGCAAAAGAATATTCCGTAGCATATCATAGTTAAAATAATAGGCATACAAAATAGTAGAAGAACATCCAAAACTGTAAGCATAAATACACAATCCAAATATAAAGAAATTCCATCATAATAATGGCTCTCACCACAAATTTTGAGATCCAGAAGAGCCTAGAGCAATGCATTCCAACTGAAAATATACCATGACTACCAACCTAGATTAATACACCCAGAAAAATTATCTGCCACCACTGAATGAGAAGGAAAGAAGATCCTTGATAAAAACAGCCTACACAAATTCATATCCAATAGACCAAACCTAAAGAATACAGTAAAAACAATTAACCAGGATGAAGAGAAATGATAATAGTCAAGACATTGAAGAAAGACAACAAAGGAAGCTTCAATTACTGAAGCCAAAGTGCCACTTAGAACACAAAAAACAGCACCCGAAGTCAGCAATCAATGGCTGAAACAACAAATACTTTTCTATCTAACTTTAAATATTCTTGCATCAATCCTCCAATGAAAAGACACAGGATAGAATAATAGATCAATGAAGAAAATCTATTTTTCTGTTCTCTACATGAAATACATTTTAGCTTTAAAGATAGGCATCATTTTAGAGTGTTAGGATAGAAATAAAGTATTCCAAACAAACAAAACCAGAAAGGAATCAGATATGGCTATCCTAATATCTGGCTAAATGAACTTAAAATAAACTAGTCTAAAGACACAAAGATATTTTTTAGTAGTCAAGAAAAAAATTAACCAAAAACAGTATGGATAAAAAGTTTACTACTGAGAAGAAGCTCAACTCTCAGGTGCTCTAACATGACCAGGATATTAGGTGACGAGGCCACAGCATTTGCCCCAACACCAGAAGTAACTGGGAACCCAGGATCTAGGGACACAGGAATCCTACCTGGCAAGTGGCAAGGGTTCCTTCTTGTCTGAGCTGGTGCCCTGAGCAGATCTTGGTCACAAACTCTGCACCCAGTCCCACAACACCCAGATGAAGCATGGCTCCCAGATGCTCTAACATGCCCAGTATCATAGGATCTCAGGAGCTTGGTCACACCAGGATTTCAGGATCCTAGAGGCAGCTTGACTCTCAGGAGCTCTGACATACCCAGGATCTCCAATATTCTTTCTCTTATATCAATACTGTGCTTGAAGCACTACACAATGTGCCTGAAGCACTAGATGGAAAAGTAAGGAAAGAGAATAAAATTAAAGATTGCAGATAGAAAAAGAATCAAACAATCTCTACTTGCAGATAACATGACATTATAAATAAGAGATCCTAAAAATTACATGTGAAAACTTGTAGAAATGTTAGGCAATCTCTGCCATGTAGCAGAAAATAGTCAATGTGTAAAAATCAATAGTTTTCTGCATACTACTAAGAAACATATGGAGATAGGGATCAGAAACCATTTGCAATTACTTAAAGAAAAGAAAATAATTCAGAGTAAGCACAACCAAGGAGGTGAAAGAACTTTGCAATGAAAAATTAAAATCTCTAATGACAGAGAAAGAGAAAGTTACTAGGAAATGGAAAGATACCTCATACTCAACATGATAAATTAGTTCATGAAAGGTGAGATTAATATTGTAAAAATGATTATTCTACCAAAAGTCATTTTGCATATTCAATGCAATTCTAATCAAAATCCCTTCTTACTCCTCACAGACATAGAAGAAAAAAGACAACAAATGCTAAAATTTATATGGAACCACAAAATTCTCAGATAGCAAACATTTCTGTCCTAGGGTTTTACTACTATGAACAGACGCCCTGGCTAAGTCAACTTGATAAATGCCAACATTTAATTGGGACTGCCTTATAGGTTCAGATGTTCACTCCAGTATGATAAAGGCAGGAGCCTTGCATCATCTAGGTAGGCATGGTGCTGGAGGAGCTGAAAGTTCTTCATTTTGTTCTGAAAGCTTAACTCCTTAGGCTGCTAGGAGGAATGTCTCAAAACATACCCCCGCAGTGACAAACCTCAATAAGTCTACACCTACTCTAGCAGGGCCACACTCCCTAATAGTGATTGTGCTTGAGCCAAGCCTATTCAAACTACCAGAATTTCCAAGCAAAATAAACAATGCTAGAAGAACTATTATTCCTTACCTCAAAATATATTACTTAACCACAGTAGTACAGTATTTTAATAATGTCAAAAATGATAGGGAAGCTAATGGAATGAAGTCAAAGACCCACACTTGAGAACATATGATGACAACAATCAAGTATTTGACACGGAAGCAAAAAAATACAGTGAAAATGAGACAACATACTCAAAAAATAGGGCTAGAAGAACCAAATATCCACATGTAGAAGAATGAAACTATACCTTCATCTACCACCTTATAAAAATGTTGAATCCAAATTGATTCAATTCCTAAATGAGAAACCAGAGACACTGAAACTGCTACAAGAACACATAAGCTATGCCACCTATGAGATTGGTGTAGAAAGAAATTTTATGTATAAGAACATATTCATCCATGAATTGAAGCCAGCAAATCACAAGTAGGACTAATTAAAAAGTTTGGTATAGCTAAGGAAACTGAGTTGAGTCATGGGGAAGCACACAGAATAGGAATGAATCTTCACTAGTGGTACATCTGATAGATGATTAGTATCCAGAACATACAAAAGACTGAAAACCCGTAAGCACAGGCTTTTTCACCTGACCTCTTTGTTTCCCAAAATAATGACACTGTAACTTTTTAATCTAAATAAATATTTGGGCCAATAGCTTTGGCTCCTTTCTGCTAACTCATAATTCAAATATCTTGTTTAAATTAGCACAAGTCATGACACAGAGATAACTATGTCTCTCAGGTTCATGCACCTGTCTTTATCAGTGTTTGTGGCTAATTTCCATTTTTCATTCTTTCCCAGAATGCTATCACTCTCTTGCACCATCTAATCCTGCTAATTAACTATAGGCTTTTTACTGACAAGTGATGTTTCCAAACAGTACATAAATAATCTCTCTACACTTCCCCCCTTTAGTCCAATAAGAGACTTTTCTCTTAGAATAAGTAAATTATATACAATAATAGCAATTATGAAAATTTTCAGGTGAGATTTATATTCACAATTTATAGTCCATATGTTTTTGGTGACCCTAGAGAAAGTATTCTATTATCTGCTCTATCTTGGTAAGTTCAGAGTTCTGTACCTAGGTCAAGTTCTATCATAACCTGTACTATCAACCCTAAAAAACACCTTCTTAGATCTTGAACCTTTTTCTAAATCCTAAACAATTTAAGAATAAATGGTCAGACTATAACTATCTAGTCTGCAGTGCCATCAGAGACTTGGCAAAGGAAGAACTATTACTTGAGTATGCAGAAAATGAAGTCAAGGGCTTCCAAAACTGTAGAAAAGAAATACTTGGTTGCCTGGAAAATCCCCCAAATTTTCTGTGTTGGAGAATCTATCTGTGGCCTTCTTGCCCAGATTATGCCACAGACCTTTCTGTGAAGCAGAGATCATGAAGGACTGCTAATCTTGTTTTGTCAAGTTCAGAAGTCAATTTCCCTGCATCCCATTTGCCCATTTTGGACAGCATTTTTTGTACTTTTGAAGAAAGGACAGTTATTTGCCCAGTGGCTAAGTCACTACATTTGAAGCAAACTTCATTTGCAGGTTCATTAATGCTCACCATCTTCTATGAAGTATAATGTGGATGCTGCCAGGAGAGCTGATGTGACTCATTGCTAAAAAGTACTTTTAATAATAAAACTTCTTTAAATGATATATTCTGTAGATCTCTGAGGTTTTTGAAGACTATCTACCTATCTATTTTTCATCTATCATCTATCTATCTATCTATCTATCTATCTATCTATCTATCTATCTATCTATCATCTACCTATCTATCATCTATCTATCTATCTATCTATCTCTATCCACTGAATATCAGAATAGACAAATGCTGCTTGTTTCTAGACTGTTACTATCTGTTCAACCTTGTAAACATATTTCTGTAATTAACTAAACTAGAATCTAGCATAATCATAAAGTTCATTTTCTGACTATTACCTTGTATTACTTAATTATTGTAAATGGTTTGTAGAAGCTATCTAAAAGTCATAGAAGTTCACAATGAATTTTTTTTTAAGTGAAATACTTTTTTGTTTTTGGTTTTCCGAGACAGGGTTTCTCTGTGTAGCCCTGGCTGTCCTGGAACTCACTTGGTAGACCAGGCTGGAACTCAAACTCAGAAATCCGCCTGTCTCTGCCTCCCAAGTGCTGGGATTAAAGGCGTGCGCCACCACTGCCTGGCTTAAAGTGAAATACTTTAAACAAGTGTTTAAACATACATATAGAGTATTTGTAATAATATATAATCCTAAATCTGTATCAACATACAAAGTGCATTTCAATGCGAAAATATTTGTCGTGTTGCTGTTCTTTTGTCTAAAAGTAAATTCAACAATAGACCCTTTTATCCTATTATTCCTACATCCCCCCATTTCCTTTTTATCTCTTCTTTGCCTTTCCCCACAAACATTAAAAAGTAGAGAAAATATGATACAGGAAAAAATGAGAGAAAGAAAAAGAAATCCTTGGGTGTAAAATTCCTTATTTGGCTTCCTCTCAGATCAATGGCATAACAACTTGTCAAGACCCCTTGTAAATGATGACAAACTTCTTTCATCCACTGAGTAACCAAAAAACATCCGCCACTTCTCTTGGAGATGGGGTGGTGGTGGTGGTAGTATTTTCTCTTAAAATTGCTTCCTGCTGATTTGGAGTGTCATTTTTTCTAATGAGAGCTCCCTAAAATTTTAGATTTTGTCAGTCTAAGAAAGGTATATGTACCATTTACTGGCAGGCTCTGCATGCTCAGAATGTCCAGGATCAAATAAAACCTTTCCTGGAATACTCTGAGATGCTAGACAATCTAGCCAGCCACTTTGAAATTCTACAAGATGCAGATTTTGAGGACACAGCATTGAGGCAGTCTAAGGTAGGATTAAGCAGGATGCTTCAGGATCTCAGGATCCCAGAAGGTGACTCTTGTCAGAGCTTCTTTGACTTCACTGGTGTTTGTAAACAAATAAATTTTCACAGGTAATACACTTTTCTGCAATAACATATATATGGAATGTACAGTGTGCACAATTCAGTTGAAGATGATTCTCTGCAGTTGGTTTGATCAGGTAAGACCTTTGTCTCTCTTTTAAGATTAGTTTGGATTGTACAACCAAAGTGTAATATAAATTTGTATCTATATTATTTGAAAGAATAGCATGATAAGTCTGTAGCCAACAAGATTAACTGACTATGCATAGCTGAAGTTTTTGATGGAGACATTTTCATCTTTAAATTTACTCATGTGTGATAAAAACATATATGCTGTTGGAGAACATCCAATAAAAGATGCTTCTCTGCCTTTGGGGCCTTCCAAAGAATAAAGAATGTTCTTTGGAAGCTACATTAAAAATCTATCTTCTGCTCTCAAAAACTATTATGAATGACTCAGTTGTATGGAATGACTAAATAAAAGCCCCATGTTTGTAATAGTCTCATCATAAGTAAATTCTGAAAATATATGAAGACTATTATTTACTGTAAGTCTCATGGCATTTTCATTTTTACTAACTCTTTTAATATCTTCTTTTATACCTAAACTAAATGATTTGACTTGATAATTTATATTAAGGGTCACTCAGATTTCCACTGTTGATTATTAGTTCAGTTATGTATGCAAGTTTCTTTTTATAATGCATTATATTTAATATGCTACTTTCAAATATTTCAAGTAATATATGTCTTGTTTCAAATTTGTAAACTATGTTTATCTTTTTACTTGTGATTAAACAAATTCAATAAAATAAGAATTTTAAATATAACCTTATTCTTAATTTACCAATGGGTTTTATATGAAATTTTCTGCTCTGTAATACAGATGAAAAAATATGAAATCAAGGTACCTATCCCAAACTATCAAAAAGTTGATCATACTTAAATTTCTAATATGTTATTTGCTATCTTCAAACACTAGAACTATTTACTTTTATTTTCTTTATAAAAATACTTATATTTCAATACTTTAATTATAATATATTTTCCTTTTTCTTCCTGCAGCCCTTTTAAGTATTTGCATACTACTTACATATGCAAACCTTCTACCTTGATTATTACTGTTAAAGAAGTATAGACATATAGACAGACAGACATATATATGTGTGTGTGTGTGTGTGTGTGTGTGTATGTATTTGTCATATATCTATCTATATTTATCTATATATGTATCCCCCCTTCCACATAGTGACACTGGATTCATTTTCCTTCATAAGAAGAATGAACAAATATATACCCAATACCTTGAATAGTATGGTACAATCAATCTTCTAATTATTCTAATTAGTTTTATGAATACTGCATGTGAGAGCCCTGAGCCCTGAGAATATTTGTAAAAATAAATCAGGTCCTGTTACTTTTAACTAATCATGTATATATATATATATATATATATATATATATATATATATATATATACATATATATACATATATTATTGATAAGAATCTTCTTCTATGAATATTATTAGTAGCAATATATATATATATATATATACACACACAAACATACATCTGTCTATCTATTGCTAAATAGATATGTCTCCTAGTGTAAATTTATACACACATACTGAGTCCACTTTTGATTTTCTCTCTATATGTGGCTTCAGGGCTGACCACCTTTCATTGAACAATTGGTACCATGCTAATTAAAGTTGAAATCTACCATTGTCCTTTTGGGCTCAATGCAAAATGACAGAATTCCTTTACCAGTAGGGCCTCTTCTTTTTTGACCTCTTGTCTGGGGATCTCAAAACTCCAATAGACCTCTGCCTGTGGAATATCACGTAGCCTTGGGTAAGATTACAGGTTCAATTTTCTTTCTCCAGATAAGAACCTGCTCACTTAGCACCTGATAGTCCTGGAATGCTGCCCTATGCTAATGAGGTATCTGTATACTTTAAGACTTCAGACAACCTGGATAATTTTTTTTCTGTTATTTTTTATTGTTTTTACACTCCAGATTTTATTGCACCCCTCAGTTCTCTATGAGGATGCCCCTCACCCACCCTCCACCCACATCCCCACCCAAGCAGACCTCTAAACTCCCTGGGGCCTCAAGTCTCCTGAGGGTTAGGTGAATCTTCACTGACTGAACCTAGACCCTGCTATCCTTTGCTGTATACGTGGTTGAGGCCTCATATCTGCTCGTGTTTACTATGTGGTTGGTGGTCTTGTGATTGAGAGATCTCGGGGGTCCAGGTTAACTGAGACTGTTGGTCTTCTTATAAGGTTGCCCTCCTCCTCAGCTTCTTCCAGCATTTTCTTAATTCAACCACAGTGTTCAGCATCTTCTATCCATTGGTTAGGTGCAAATATCTGCATCTGACTCTTTCTTCTGCTTGTTGGATCTTCCAGAGTGCAGTCAGGATAGGTCCCCTTTTGTGAGCACTCCATAGCCTCAGTCAGGCCTTGGGTTCTCCCTTTGATCTCGATCCCCACTTGTGATTGCATTCTTCTCCTTCCCAAGTGGGACTTTGGTGTCCTCAATTGGGCCCTTCAGATTGTTGACCTGTCTGAGTGATTAATATATTAGAATTGGCAATCCTCCCACCAAACAACCCAATCAAAAAATGGAGTATAGAACTAAATCAAGAATTCACAACAGAGGTATCAAGAATGGCTGAAAAGCACCTAAATAATAATTGTTCAAAATCCTTACTGATCAGAGAAACGCAAATCAAAATGACCCTGAGATTCCACCTTACACCAATCAGAATGTCTGAGATCAAAACCTCAGGTGACAACACATGTTGTCAAGGATGTGGTGAAAGAGAAACACTCCTCCACTGCTGGTGAAATTGCAACCTGATACAATCGCTCTGGAAACCCACCTGGAGTTTCCTTTAAAAATTGGTAATAGATCTACCTGAAGACCCAGCAATACCACTCTTGGGACTATACCCAAAAGATGCCCCATTGTGCCACAGGAGCACATGTTCCACTCTGTTCATAACGGCCTTATTTGTGACAGTCAGAAGCTGGAAACAACCTAGATGTCCCATGACAGAAGAATGAGTACAGAAAATGTGGTTCATTTACACAATGGAATACTATTCAGCTATTAAGAAAGAGGACATCCTGTATTTTGCAGTCAAATGGATGGAAATAGAAAATATCATTCTGAATGAGGTAATTCAGACCCAAAAGGACATGCATGGTATGTACTCACTAATAAGTGGATATTAGCTCCCCCCCCTAAAAAAAAAGTACAGAATATTAAGGATACAAAGACATCCTGAATATCCTCACCCCTAACTCTGCCCCTGGCCCCAGAGTCATCATTATCATATATTCTCACAAAGCTTCCAAATCCGTTGCTGGACTGATATCAGTTGATGATTCCCCTAGTGGAGCCAGGGAGGATCACAAACAATCAATGAAGGCCATTATCCCTGGGAAGGTTAATTCTGCCTTTCTCAGCAATTATCAGTTTCCTGTAGTTTTTGGTCCACAGATGTGATCCTGTGAGATTTCTCTTCTTCTGTATTAGCATATCTACTGATACTGCTACTATCTTTATCTTATTTATACTTAAAGTCTTTCCATTCCTTTTCATTTGCTACTTCCTGAGCCATAAATGCAGAAACTATGATATTGATGTGTTCACTGTGTTTATATCCCCAAGATCCATGATGTTTGCATTGTATCCAGCTGTGCTGTTCTGTTGTGGTCTCTATCTGCAATAAAGAGAAGCTTCTTTGCTTAAAGCTACAATGATCTGTGGGTATGTAGTTGTTTGGGAAAAAATGGCCCTGTTTGGCTCATATATTTGAATATTTAGTCTTCAGTTTATGGAACTATTTGGGGAGGATTTTGAAGTGTTGCTTGCCACCCTGACCAAGACCCTTGCATGAGGGGGTAAGAAACCTCAGAGTCAACAACACAGACTCCAAGAATCAGTTAAAGTGGCCAAAGCGACTCCTTATTACAGAAACTGGGCAACCCTTTATAACTCCCTCCCAGAAGATCATTGGCTCTTAAGTAGCCAGATATGGCACTGTCTGTCTCTCATTTGGCTTGCTCCATTGCCTGATGCAGCTTCAGAGGTCTCTACACATGCCAGCAGATTCTAGGTTGGCTCGGGGAGGAAGTATGTGCCAGCATTTTGGTTTTGCCTGTTTGACTAAGTTCCTCATACAGTTGAAGGAAGTATGTAACAGAAAAAGTTTTTGAGGTTACAAAGCTCATGGTATTCAGACGTAAATCTCTTTATGTCATGATATCGATCACAATGCAAACTCTCAGCTACCACTCCAGTTTGAATATGATTCCTGATTGCTTGCGGCCATTCTTGCCTCCATAAAAGTTATGGAATCTAAGCGTCTGGAACTAGGAACCACAACTTAAATGCTTTGGTCATAATATAGTAAAACAGAAATTTGAAAATTAACTAAGAAATGTTATAGGGATAAGTTTTAGAGTGTTAGAATCTGTGATGGACTAACAAAGTGATGGTATTAGATATTTTTCTATGATACATGACCTCACAAGCCCTAGGAAGATGACTAGATTTCTAATAGATTTGGTTTCTGTCGTTTAAGGACATTAAGTTCAGTTAGACAATTGGTTGTTGTCAGATGGGGGGCAGCTCTGGAGCTCTGATGTTCTCTTCAATGTATCTGAAGGAAAAGAGCATTGGAGGGGGTAAGTCTTGGTCTTGGAAGAGATTAAGGTTGCTTACTATTATAACATTTACCAATCTAGACTTTAAGTTACCCTTGAGGTCAGAAGCTGCAGGCCTTTTGATCTATTGATTCTTGTTGTTTAACAGCAGGGGGATTAAGTAAAAGTAAAGAGGTCCTTTGTTCTTTTCTCCACAGGTCCTGATGTGCCAGGACCTAAGGCTGAGAGTTTATTTAACTCCTAGTCAGCAAGGGAAAATTGCTAACAGGAAGAGTAAAAAAGGAGACACTTTTAAAAAGGATTCTAATTCTAAGGGAAAGAAAAGGGGTGAGGAGACTTTTCAGAATATGTGCTGTCTTAGTGTTTAAGTTATTCCACTTTCTTAATTTCTAAGTTATTCTACTCTCCTATCTTTTCCATTTTTCCTCCTAGTTTTGCTCTCTCCTTTTGCTAAATGTACTCATTCCTAATTCTTCGTACCTTTTTTAGGAGAATAGATCACATGCTTTTACCAAGCATCCTTTATTTTTTATTTATTTATTTATTTATTTATTTATTCTTATAAAAGTTCACTAAAAGTTCAAATTCAAATCAAAAATTGAATAAGAAGTTTACAACAGAGATGTTTACATGTGTTTTCATTGAGACTAGTTATCTAGCTAGACATTCATTATCTGTCAGTAGCTCCACAGGTTCATTGAGAGTCTGACACTGTAATTTTTGGGTTAAGTTAGCATTGAAGTTTTGTAGAGATGTTTTGTCTTCTGTCCTTGCACCTACAATAAATACTTTGTTCCTTTTGTGACCTTTTATAAATTGTTTTACAGCTCTAAGGATTGTATTCTAAGTTGCAAATGCCTGCTTTATATCTCAGAAACAATTAACTCATGACATGTGAAGACTGGAAGAGTTCAAATTACAATTTTCACATCAGAGAGTGCTTTCATAGCACTGCTATATATAAAGGGCTTAATAATTATTACGATAATTTTAGGAATTCTTATAGAGTCATCATTAGGAATTAAGAAATCATCTGTTTGTCTTTATAGCATCTCTACAAGAAAGTACACCTTCGTTGATCTGCAGAAAATATTCCCAATAGGGTGAGCTAATACCCAGGGATTATATTTTGATTTAATTTAATAGTGACATTGACAGGAAAGACATATCAATAGCAAGAGTCAAACCTTGAAGATGTAACTTCAGCCTTGTCTGGAAGGACTCATCCATTGTAATTCACAGTCCGTGGTGAAACTACCTCATCAGGAGCACCTGCTAGCTATTAGCCATTCCTAGATGGCTCCTAACTATTTGTTACCATGAATATAGGAGCACTACATACTGCATAGTTACAGATATATTGGCCTGCTATTAAGTGTTCTAGTTCATACATGTAATGTCTGGTTGGTACTATTAATTTTTCTTTTATTTACCTTATCCACTTTCATAGTGTTTCCTAATGTAATTCAAACAATACTACAGGATGGAGGCTTTCATGTTACATTCAATTTATATAATCTGAATTCTATTTTCTGCTTTGCAGTGTTAGAAAATCTGGATATATACACATACAAAAGATCTATCTATCTACCTTCTACATATATATATATATGTATATATATATATATATATATACATATATATATATAAAATTTATTCTATCTATCAGTAGCCATCTATTTATCATTCATCTCCATGCACAAAAGTTAGATACAGGTACATCAAAGACCTCAATCTTCAATCTGAATGTTAAGATTTAAATTGCTAGAAAAATCATTGGGAATATTTTACTAAATTTAGGTTTAGGAAAGGAATATCAAAATAGAATTTCATTTACCAACAACTGATAAATAGAACTTCTTAAAACTAAAACACTCAAATATAGTTAATGAGACAACCATTAAGTGAAGTATAAGCCCCAAAATGGGAATGATCTATCCCAGCAACATACCTAATATATGATTAATATTCAAAGTATACAAAGAACTGAAGAAATAGGGGGGTCTCAAATGAGATAGAAACCAAAGACCCCCCACCACCACTACCAAAAAACTCAAGTGACCCATTTGAAGAAGAGGCTTGGAATTTAAACAAAGAGTTGGAAAGAGAAGAAATAAAAGTGACTATTAGGCAAGAAAATATCCATGTCCCCTTGTGATTATGGAAATATAAATCAAAATAACTCTAAAAATATAGTCAAAGGTCAACAAAACAACTGACAACAATACTGGAGTGGATATGGAGGAAAGAATACATTCATTGACTGTTGGTGATCTTTGAAATTTATCTAACCACTTCGGATATCATTTTGTTGAATCTATGAAATACCACAAATAATTCTCCTTTATCATCCATGTACTTCACTCCTTGACATATGCTAAATGATTCAACATGATATTCCACAGTTACTTACTCAGCAATGTTCATTACTGTTTTATTCATGATAGGTAAGGAATGAAACAAAAACCTAACTGTCCTTCAGAGATGAATGTGTCTTGAAAGTATGGTGCATATATACAAAAGCATACTTAGTCTGCTGAAAAGAAAATTGAGACTATGAAGTTTGTAGGAAAATGTACACCTGAAAATATTATGCTAGGTGAGGTAACTAAGCACCAGAAATACAGACATTACTCATTTTTTCTCATCTTCATTTTCTAGCTCCAAATCTGTACATATAAGTAAAACCTTGATGTTACCACAGAAACTAAAGAAAGTATAAATGGACTGTGGTTTTGTGAACTGAGACAGGACTAGAAGGATACAGGTGACATAAAACAGAAAATGTAGAAGTGTAGTACAAAGCTTCTACAGGAAAGGGAGGAAGGGAGTCAATTCAAAAGGAGACTAGTGTGGAGGGAGAAATATCACGAACTGTAATTGAAAATGACTCAAGGAATTTTGCGATACAATTATTTGAAGTTGTACACAATCATATCCATTTATATGTGTACATTGAGTATGTGTATATATGTATGTGTGTGCTTGTATATTCAATGTATAGACACAAACAAACACATACACATACACACACACAATCTTAAAGCAATTTATACCACTAGAACTGGCATTGCTCACCACAAGAACAATAGAGTAACCAAAACACTGCTACCAAATATGACTAATCTTTCAAATAGTTTGCCAAAGTAGTCCAATTGACTCTTAAAATAGTATAGGCTGTAACTGTTATCTCTGTTTGCTCTTCAGAGGTTGAAAGTAAGCCTTCATTGTTAAAGAAATAGTTTTTATAAAAGGTATTATAAGAATGCATTGTCAATGTCTCTGACTCTGTTTTCTGCCTTCAGGACTCTTTTCCCCTACTGGACTGCCTTATCTAGCCTCAACTGGAAAAGGTGCACTTAGTCTTATTGCAACTTTATATGCCAAGGCTGCTTGATATCCATGGGAGACTTCTGCTTTTCCAAAGACAAAGAAAGGAGAGAGTGTGAGGAGGGGAAGTAACAGGAATGACTGGAAAGAGGAAAGTGAAGAAAACTGAGGTCGAGATGTAAATAAATTAATTAATTAATTAATAAAAATTACATAGCAAAATGATAGAATACAAATGCAGCATAAATCTTTTTTCTTCCTAAATATTATTTATTCATGTAAAATATCTGCAAATGTAGAAAATTGAAATTTCTATGACAAATTTAAATATGCTAGGATTGTCCATTAATCCTCATTCAAAATGGTAATGTTTTTATGTAATACAATCAATTTAAGCTTATCCCAACTAGCTTACAAATAAATGAGACTCAGACTATAGTTATTTTAAGTGTCTTTGACAATTACTTGGGGCTAACCCCTAATTTGCTTCTCTAAATTCTGGCCTGACTATCTCTGCAGTGGTGTTCTCCAAATACTTGCTGTTCTCCTGGCCATGTGGTCATGGTGTATCTCCTCTCATGGTGCCTTCTCCTCTCTCCACTTCATTCTCCCTTTTTCTCCAATGCTCAAACGAGTACTCAAAAACCCTACTACCTCTAAGTCCTATGGTAATTAGCTGGTGTCATTTTTCTTTGACTAATAGTTTTAAAGTAAGAAACAAGGTTTGTACAACCTTTTCCTACACCTACCCTTTTAGGTAAAGAATTTAACATTACAATACATACCAACAGAACAAACCTTAATTCCCCTTTTTGTTTAAATAAAAAGGTTCTTTCTCTTATAATAATAAGCAACATACAGTAAAAGTAATGAACAATTTGAAAACTATTTGTTAAGACTTACATAAAAAAAGTCTAGTTTGTTCATATTTGGTAACTCAGGAGAAAGTATTCTATTATTTATCTAATCCTAATAGAGTCCACATTCTGTATCTAAATCAATTTCTATACTGTTTAATTATCAACCTAAACACATCTTCTTAGACCTTGAATATCTTCTTAAATCCTAAACAAATTAAGCTTATAGTAAGACTATGACAATCTAGTCTTCAACCCCATTAGAGACCTGAGAAGGAATTAATCTTATCTGAGTAAGTAGGAAATACAAATACTTTGAAATTTATAGAATTGATAGACAGTTAGCTGCGTAGATAGCTACTCAGTATTCTAAAACTCTAAGGCATCATCTTTTGGCTTCTGGTCCAGAATATCTGACAGACCATTTGTGAAGCAGGAGTTATGAAGGGCTTGCTTATGCTATGTTGGCAGAGCTTGACAGTAAACTTCCCTACATCTTTTTGTCCTCTATGGACAGCAGATGAAGTTAGGGCCTTTTGTTTGTCTAGTGGCTAGTTTGTCACAGATGAAGCCATCTCCAAATGGAGGTGCTTTGATGCTCATCATTTTCTTCCAAATTTAATGGTGTGAAACCAGGAAGTGACATGTCTTAGTGTCAAAAAGCCTTAAATCAATAAAATACATCTTTAAATGCCATAGTCTGTGGTTCTCTGAGGTTTTAGAAGACCATCTATCTATTAATGGCATATCTGAATGAGCAAACATTGCCTATCTCCAGCTACCTATTATCTGTGTAATCCAGGCTGTATATTTCTGTGATAATCCAGAATGTTATCTGACAAGTCCATGAGTTTGATTGACTATTAATTATATTATATAATTATCCTAATCAGTTTGTAATAGGAGCTATTAAGATGTTGGCACTAAATCTTGTATTAATAAGAGTTGCAAATACACAATACTTATCTAAGAGTTGAAAGATACACATATTATGTTGTAACAAAATTAATCTTAAAGTTTGTATCATTATGCACAGCTTTATACCAATGAAAACCTTAAACCCATTTCAATATACAATATCATGTACCAATGTAACAAAATATAACTTCAGTTCTGCATAAAAATATAAAAATTTCTACCAAAGTAAGATTATGGCTATGTATATATTTTTTGTTTGTTTCTGAGTAGATTTAACAATCTATGCTTATTTGTCTAATTTCTTAAAATAGTTCTATTTTTCTTTTCAAACCTTTTTCTCTTTTATAAGGATGAATGAAAGATAGGAAAAAAGGACATGAATGAAAGAAGAAATCAGTGAATCTAACCTATTTTGTTCCCTCCCTATCCACGACCAAAAATTATTTGTAATTATTTGTAAATGATCATTTCTAATCATCATTTAGAAGATGTAATCATCTTCTAAAATGGCAGCATATCTATAACTCATAAATTGACCAAAACCATTCATATCAACGGTAGTGTGATGGTCTTCTTGTAATTGCTTCCTGTTGAATTGAGAAAAAGAATTCTTTTGGGGGGCAAATGAAAATTAGAAAACAGGTTAGTCTTAAGAAAGCTAACTATGATGATTTGTTGTCTAGACTTCATCTGCTGAGAAACTTTAGGGCATAACTGAAGTCCGAAATGGAACACTCTGAAAGGTTAAATGAACTGAGAACATTAGCAGCCCTTCCTAAAGTTGGTCTCAAAGCAAGTCTTTGTAAACTGCGTGAGTTGAAGAAGGATCAGGAAGGAAGTTGGAACATCAAGAGTCAGCATCTAAGCATCTCAGCATCTCAGTATCCCCGATGGGATACCCTTTTAGGGTTTTCCTTTTGGCCTTCAGTTCTGTAATATACAAACCCTATGAGTAATATATATTTCTATAAAGACATTAGTATAGAATGTGTAGGGTTCACAGATCGATTAAGGAAGCTTTTCTGCTCTTTGTTTGATCAGATGAAAGACATCTGTCTTTCAAAGTTAGTTTTAAAAGTTAGATATGTATCAGATTTTAAAATCAATTTTTATCTGTACAATTTAAAAGAATGGCATGAAAAGTCTTGAGGATTTTGTAGTCAACAAGACCTATTGGTTATGCAAAGCCTTGTGTGTGTGTGTGTGTGTGTGTGTGTGTGTGTGTATGTGTGTGTCTCAGCAAGTATCAGAGCTATTCTCAAGTAGCAGAATCAGCACACACATTTCCTGTTTTATGGACCTTGCCAATCTATCTCTGCTTTTCTGTAGCCAAGAACTTCAGGTGGTCTTTCCCAGTCAAGTCTTATTTTTAGTAATTTGAATGGGAGATATAACTTTTCTTTTCCTATTGTAACAAATGGAAAATCTCCTCCCCAACATAACATATCTCCTTTCTAACATTTTGAAATTCAGACTTACATAGGTTGACCTAATTCAGCAGTCCTTTCTAAAATTCAGTGTTTCTTAACAGTTGCTCTATTTGTCTCATTGACTTAAAAAAAAAAATACAACCAACAAATCACATTTTAAATTATTTTTTGGGAAATATCACGTGCCCCTAATGTTCCATGAGCATTTTCTTTAGAGTCCTATTAGATCTTTTAATAATGACTTAATCTATATGACTGTAAGTTATATCCAGAATATCTTCATGCCATAATGTCCATAAAATTATTGTATTTTAATGGACATATATGTCTGAGCATCATCAATGTTAATCTGTAAAGGTGTCTCCAAGATAGCCATAATCTCTAATAAATGTGCAATCTTAGAATCATCCCACTCCCAACTCAAGGCAGGAAAGTCTATTGGAACTCCAAACATACATAAAGAATTTAGCATTACAATACCTAGCAAAAACCAAATGTCAATAGAATTTTTATGAATGCTCTTTATTACTTTACTCTTACTGTGAAGGATCTGACACCCTCTTCTGAACTCTCTGCACACAGCAACTGACACATACAATTATATGTGCTCATATGGATATGTGGCATATATACATAAATAAAATGAACCAATTAAATAATGTCCAGATCAGATGTCATTCAAAAGAGCACAATAGAAGAAGTTACTTTGATTTTATTTTTAAGGGAAAAAGACATTTTAAAGCTTTTTACCAGCAGATGCTTTTGATACAACAATGATTTTTTTACTTTGAGATGATAAGTATGGTTCTCAGTTAAAACATTAAAGAATAATTTTTATGATAATTATTCCTTATTTTCTATGATACAACATATCTTTCTAGGTTTTCTTATATGTGAAATTTTGATTAATTTTTGTCCAGTCTATTAGAACATTGCCCATCATTTCAGAATTTTAATGGTCTATAGAAATATTAGCACATTGAATGACAATAATTAAGCACTCAGAAATTATTACCAAGATTGTCATTATAGCTATTATTAGAATTGTTAAATATTATTAATTTTAAACCATTGGTTATCTTCAACATATAAATGCTAGCACACTATCTCTTGAATGTATACAGTATGATATTTTTTCTTTTTCCTTTTTTCTTTTTTTTTTACCCTCCATATTTTCTTCCCCTCCCAGTCCACCCTCCAACTATACCATATTCTATAACTCCTCCCCACACCCCTCTCTCCACAAGGATGTCCCCACCCCACCCCCACCTCACCAGATCTTTAAACTCCCTGGGGCCTCCAATCTCTTGACAGGTGCATCTTCTCTGACTGAACCCAGACCCTGCAGTCCTCTGCTGTATACGTGTTGGGGGCCTCATATTACCTGGAGCATGCTGCCTGGTTTGTGGTCCAGTGTTTGAGAAAACTCAGGGGTCCAAGTTAATTGAGACTGCTGATCTTCCTACAGGGTCGCCCTTCTCCTCAGCTTCTTCCAGCTTTCCCCTAATTCAACCATAGTGGTCAGCAGCTTACTTCCATTGGTTGGGTATACAAATATCTGCATCGGAATCTTTCAACTGCTTGTTGGGTCTTTCAGAGGGCAGTCATGATAGGTCCCTTTTTGTGAGCACTCCATAGCCTCAGTCAGGCCTTGGGGCCTCCCTTTGATCTCGATCACATTTTGGGCCTGTTGCTGGATTTTCTTTTCCTCGGGCTCCTCTCCATTTCCCTCCCTACAGTTCTTTAAGACAGGAACAATTATGGGCCAGAGTTTTGACTATGGAATGGCAAACCCATCCCTCACTTGATGCTCTGTCTTTCTGCTGGAAATGGGCTCTACAAGTTTCCTCTCCCCAATGTAGGGCATTTCATGTAAGGTCCTCCCTTTGAGTCCTGAGATTGTCTCACCTCCCATGTCTCTGATACATCCTGGCGGGTCCCCACAACTTCCTACCTCCTGAGGGAGCCTGCTTCCATTCTTTCTGCTGGCCTTCAGGGCTTGAGTCCTTTTTCCCAACCCAATAACAGATTTTGTTCCTTTTTCTCCCTGATCCCTCCCTCCCTCCCCCTTTGTGGTTGCTTTCTTCTCCTTCACAAGTGGAACAGAGGCGTCTTCACTTGAGCAATTTTCTCTAGATTGTGTATTGGGAATCCTTTTTTTGTTGTTGTTTTTTGGCTAGTATCCACTTATTAGTGAGCACATACCATGCATGTCCTTTTGGGTCTGAGTTACCTCACTCAGGGTGACATTTTCCAGTTCCATCCATTTGCTGCAAAATTCAGGATGTCCTTGTTCTTAATAGTTGGGCAGTATGCCATTGTGCAAATAAATCACATTTTCTGTATCCATTCTTCTGTTGTGGGACATTCGGGTTGTTTCCAGGTTCTCGCTATCACAAATAAGTCTGCTATGTACATAGTAGAACACATGACCTTGTATCCTGTTGGGGCACCTTTTGGGTATATTCCCAAGAGTGATATTGCTGGGTCTTCGGGTAGATCTATTTCCAATTTTTGAGGAGATTCCAGATAGATTCCCATAGTGGTTGTACCAGTTTGCAATCCCATCAGCAATGGAGGAGTCCACATCCTTTCTCCACGTCCTTGCCAACATGCTGTCACCTGAGGTCTTGATCTTAGCCATTCTGATTGGTGTAAGGTGGAATCTCAGGGTCGTTTTGATTTGCTTTTCCCTGATGACTAAGGACTTTGAACATTTCCTTAGCCAGATACCTCTGTTGTGAATTCTTGATTTAGTTCTATACTCTATTTTTTTATTGTGTTGTTTGATGTTTTGGTGGTTAGCTTATTGAGTTCTTTACATATTTTGGATAATAGTCCTCAGTTGGATGTGGGGTTAGTGAAGATTTTTTCCTAATCTGTAGTCTGCCAATTTATCTTATTGATAATGTGCTTTGCCTTACAGAAGCTTTCCATTTTCATGAAGTCCCATTTATCAATTCTTGATCTTAGAGCATGAGTCATTAGAGTTCTGTTTAGGAAATTTCTCCTTGTGCCAATGTGTTCAAGGCTCTTTCCCACTTTCTCTTCTATTAAATTGAGTGCATCTGGTTTTATGTTGAGGTCCTTGATCAACTTGAACTTGAGCTTTGTGTAAGGTGACACATATGAGTCTATTTTCATTTTTTTACTTAGAGTCAGTTAGACCAGAGCCATTTATTGAAGATGCTTTCTTTTTTCCATTGTATATTTTTGGCTTCTTTTTCAAAGATCATATGTGGGTAATTGTGTAGTTTTATTCCTAGGTCTTCAATTCTATTCGATTGATCAACTTGTCTGTCTCTGTAAGCAGTTTTTATCACTATTACTTTATAGTAATGTTTGAGGTCAGGGATTGTGATTGTCCCAGCCATTCTCTTATTGTTAAAAATTATTTTCACTATACTGTTTTTTTTTTTTTTTTTTGCCTTAACAGATGAATGTGAGAGTTGCTTTTTCCATGTCTTTGAAGAATTGTTTTGGGATTTTGAAAGGGGTTGCATTGAATCTGCTGATTGCCTTTGGTAGAATGATCATTTTTACTATGTTAATTCTTTCAATCCATGAGCAATAGAGATCTCCCCATTTTCTGAGACTTTCTGAGATTTCTTTCTTGAGAGATTTGAAGTTATTGTCATATGTATCTTTCACTTGTTTTGTTAGAGTTACCCCAAGATATTTGATATATTTTGTGGCTATTGCAAAGGGAGTTGTTTCCCTAATTTCTTTCTCAGCCTGTTTATCTTTTGTACAAAGGAAGGATACTGATTTACTTAAGTTAATTTTATATTTGGCATCTTGTTGAAGCTGTTTATCAGTTGGAGAAGTTCTATGGTAGAATTTTTGGGGTCCCTTATGTGTAATATCATATGATCTGCAAATAGTGATACATTCATTTCTTCTTTCCAAAGTTGTATCTGCTTGGTCTCTTTTTGTTGTCATATTGTTCTAGCTAGCACTTTGAGTACTATATTGAATAGACATGCAGAGAATGGGCATCCTTGACTTGTCCCTAATTTTAGTGGGATTGCTTCAACTATCTCTCTATTTAATATGATATTTCCTGTTGGTTTAGAGTAAATTGCTTTTGTTATGTTTAGGAATGGACCTTGAATTCCTAATCTCTTCAATACTTTTAACAAGAAGGGGTGTTGTATTTTGTCAAATACTTTTACTGCAACTAATTTGATGATCTTATGATTTTTTTCTTTGCCTTTGTTTATGTAGTGGATTGCGTTAATGGATTTTCCTCTATTGAGCCAAACTTGCATCTCTGGCATGAAGCCTACTCGATCATGGTAAATGATTGTTTTGAAATTTTCTTGGATTCCATTTGCAATAATTTTATTGAGCAATTTTGCATATATATTCATAAGTGAGATTGGTCTGAAGTTCTCCTTTTTGGCTGTGTCCTTGTGTGGTTTAGGTATCAGAGTAATTGTGGCTTCATAGAATGAAGTAGACAGTATTCCTTCTGTTTCTATCTTATGGAATAGTTTGAGGAATATTGGAATAAGGTCTTCTTTGAAGGTCTGGTAGAATTCCACACTAAGTACATCTGGCCCTGGGCTTTTTTGGTTAGGAGATTTTTAATGACTTCCTCCATTTCTTTATGGAATATGGCTCTGTTTAGGTAGTTAAGATGCTCTTAATTTTGGTATTTGGTATATGGTAACTTTGGTATATGGTATCTGCCTAGAATACCATCCATTTTACATGGATTTTCCAGTTCTGTTGAGTATAGCCTGTTGTAGTAGGATCTGAATCTTTTTTGAATTTCCTCTGTTTCTGTTGTTATTGCACCATTTTCATTTCTGATTCTGTTAATTTGGATACTTCCTCTGTGCCCTGTATCTAATTTTGCTAGGGGTTTATCTATATTGTTGATTCTCTCAAAGAACCATATTTGGTTTTGCTGATTCATTGTATTGTTCTCTTTGGTTCTATTTAGTTGATTTCTCCCCTATGTTTGACTATTTTTTTTTGCCTTCTACTCCTCTTGGATGAATCTACTTCTTTTTGTTCTAGAAATCTTAGATATGTTGTTAAGTTGCCAGTGTATGATCTCTCCAGTTTGTTTCCCAGGGTACTTAGTTATGTGAATTTTCCTCTTAGCACTGCTTTTATTGTGTTCCATATGTTTGGTTATGATATGTCAACATTTTTATTGAATTCCAGGAAGTATTTCATTTATTTCTTTATTTCTTCCCCAACCAAGTAATCATTGTGTAGAGAAGTGTTCAGTTTCCATGTTTATGTTAGCTTTCTGTTGTTCTTGCTGTTATTGAAGACTAGCCTTAGGCCATTGTGATATGATAGAATGCATGGGATTATTTCAATCTTCTTGTATCAGTTGAGGGCTGTTTTGTGACCAATTATATGGTTGATTTTGGAGAAGGTACCATGAGGTGTTGAGAAGAAGTTATATTCTTTTGTTTTAGGGTGAAATGTTCTGTACCTATCTGGTTTTTATTTTTGTTTTTTGTTTTTTTGGTTTTGGGGTTTTTTTGTTTGTTTGTTTGTTTTTCATGACAGGGTTTCTCTGTGTAGCCCTGGCTTTCCTGGAACTCACTCTGTAGACCATGCTGGCCTCAAACTCAGAAATCCAGCTGCCTCTGCCTACTGAGTGCTGGGATTAAAAGCATGCACCACCACTGCTTGGCTGTACTTATCTGTTAAATCCATTTGGTTCATAATATCTATTAGTTTCACAGTTTCTCTGTTTAGTTTTTGTTGCAGTGACTTGTCCATTGGTATAAGTGGGGTATAATTCTCCCACTATTATTGTGTAGGGTTCAAAGTGCGTTTTGAGCTTTAGTGAAGTTTCTATTATGAATGAGGGTGGCCTTGCCTTTTGGGCATAGATGTTCAGAATTGAGACTTTCTCTTGGTAGATTTTCCCTTTGATGAATATGAAGTGTCCTCATCATGCTTGATAACTTTTGGTTGAAAGTCTATTTTATTTGGATATTAGGATGGCAACTCCATCTTGTTTCTTGGGACCATATGGTTGGAAGACCTTTTTCCATCCTTTTACTCTGAGATAGTTTTTGTCTTTGTTATTGAGGTGTGTTTCTTGCATGCAGCAAAATGTTGGATCTTGTTTGCATATCCAGTCTGCTAGCTTATGTCATTTTATAGGTGAGTTGAGTCCATTAATATTGAGAGATATTAAAGACAAATGACTGCTGGTTTCTGTTATTTTTTTTATTTTTTTATTTTTGTAGGTAGCTTTATGTGCTTGTGGTTCTCTCCTTTAGGTTTTCTTGTGAGATGCTTAATATCTTGTCTTTTCTTTGGTGTAGTTACCTTCCTTGTTTTGGAGTTTTTCTTCTAGGATCCTCTGTAGGGCTGGATTGGTAGATAGATACTGTTTGAGTTTGTTTTAATCTTGGAATATTTGGTTTTTCTATCTATGTTAATTAAGAGTTTTGCTAGGTACAGTAGCTTGGGCTGGCATATTTGTTTTCTTAGAGTATGCATGACATCTGTCCAGACTCTTCTGTCTTTCATGGTCTCTGTTGCAAAGTCTGGTGTAATTCTGATATGTCTCCACTTGGCCCTTTTCTCTTGCAGCTTTTAATATTCTTTCTTTGTTCTGTGTATTTAGTGTTTTAATTATTATGTGACTAGAGAATTTTCTTCTCTGATCCCATTTGTTTGGTGTTCTATAGGCTTCTTGTACCTTTAATGCCAATACTTTCCTTTGGTTGGGGAACTTTTCATCCATGATTTTGTTGAAGACGTTTTCAAGTCCTTTGAGCTGGAAATCTTCATTCTCCTCTATTACAGTTATTCTTAGATTAGGTCTTTTTATTGTTTCCTGAATTTCCTGGATATTTTGTGTTAGGAGTTCTTTATGTTTTGAATTTTCTTTGACAATTCTGTCAATCTCTTCTATGGTATGTTCTACACCTGAGATTCTCTTTTCTATCTCTTGTATTCTGTTAATGATGCTTACATCTGTAATTCCTGACCTCTCTCCTAGGTTTTCCATTTCCAGATTTGCCCCCATTTGTGTTTTCTTTATTGTTTCAACTTTCACGTTTAGGTCTTAGACCACTTTAGGCAATTCCTTCACCTGTTTGATTATGTTTTCCTATATTTCTTTAGGGGATTTTTTTGTTTCATCTTTAAGGACTTCTACCTCTTTACTTGTGTTTTTTTTTGTAATTCTTTCAGTGAGTTTTGTTTTCTTTTTATATATCCTTCTTAAAGGATTCTGTTATATTTATGAGATAGACTGCTAAGTCAGCTTCCTGATTTTCAAGTGTTTTGGTGTATTCAGGACTTGCTGTGGTAGAAGAACTGGGTTCTGAAGTTTCCCCCATATATTGGCTTCTGTTGCTTATGGTCTTGCGCTTGCATCTCACCATCTGGTTATCCCTGGTGTTTGTTTGTTTGGGTCACTCTGTCTGGCGTCTGTTTCTTTCGTCCCTGAGTTGCTTCAAGTCTCCTGGTAAGCCTGTGGCCCTGGCTGTAGCAGACCTCTTGTGGGGCCTTACAACTGGGGGGTGGGGGGAGCAGTCAAGCTGTTGTCCTGGGTGGTTCTCTAGGAAGGGCTATGGACTGTGGTTTCTGTTTCCCTGTGTGCAGCTGAGCTCCAGGGAGGCTTTCTGTTTGTTTGTTCAGTAGCCCTGAATGCTCAGAGCCCTCAGGGTGTTTTCAGACTGTGGTGTTGCTTGCTCAATGCCCTGTGTCCAGAGGAACTTCTGGGATGCCTTCAACTGTGGTGTCTTCAGGGGAGCAGACAAACTGGCAATTAGTTGCTCAGTTGCCCTGTGTGCAGCAGATGTACTGGGATGCCTTAGGCTATATTTTCATTTACCCTGAGTGTGGTGGATCTCTTGGGATGTCTCTGGCTGTAGTTTCACATGCTATGTGTGCAGCATATGTCCTAGGATGCCTCAGGATGTGGTATCTTCAATACAGTAGACTAGTTAGCAGTCTGTCCTGGCAGAAAGGACTGGGCACAAAAGGAGTGGTATTTGGCAGGAGGGGGTTTTGGTGTTGATGGGTCCCTGAGTCTAAGGTTCCCAGTGGCAGCTGTGGGACATTGGGAGTGTCCTTACCTAATGTTCTGAGTGAAACGAATCTTCTGGGATGCTTTAGGATATGGTGTTTTCAGGGTAGCAGAGTAGCTAGCAGTCAAAACACAATATTTTAAAATATAAAAAAATGCCAGGTATGAAATAATTTGTGAGAATTCCTGATGAGGACTGAACTAATCAACTGAGGCTTTCCCTTAGGCCATAATAAATCAAAAAGATCTATGCTTGGTATTGACAGTAATGGTCTGGGGACACTGACTTGTGGGGAATCTGTGGATTCTGATCCTGAGGACTCAACTCTTACAACTGTGTGAATCTATGATTATCAGTTTCGAGGTTTCTGTGGAATTTGTCTGTAAAAGAACACACAGGCTATGTACTCACTGATAAGTGGATATTAGCCCCAAAATTCACAATGCCTATGATACAACCCCAGACCATATGGAGCTTAGGAGAATGGAAGACCAGTGTGTGGATGTTTCAGTCCTGTATTAATGAGGGAACAGGATGATCAGGGGATATGGAAGGAGGGGAGAACAGGGAGGGAGAAAGTATTGGCAGGAAATAAGGGAACAGTATCTGATACTGGAGGGGACAGGAGAGAGGTACAGAGGTTCAGGAAATAGAATAAAAATATGTAGCAGGGGGATGAGGAACTGGGGATAGCCACTGGAGAGTCCCAGACTCCAGGGGAATGAGAGGCTCCCAGGACCCAACAAGAATGATTTTGGCAGAGAAGTGGAGATAGAGACCATCTCCAGTAGATAGGCACGGCCTCTGGTGTCTGAATGGGGCCACACACCCATCTCAAAGTTTTTAAGCAAGAAATGTTTCTGTCCAAAGGAAGAACAAGTGCATGAAATGGAGCTGAGACTGAAGGAAAGACCATCCATAGACTGACCCACCTGGGGATCCTTCTGTCTGCCGATACCAAACCTGACACTGACACTGTTGCCTTTGCCAAGAGGCACTTGCTGAAAGGAACCTAGTATAACTGCTCCTTGGGAGGTTCATCCAGCAAGTGACCAATACAGATGTGGATGATTAGAGCAAAAGAACAGACTGAGCTCAGGGATTCTGGTGGCTGGAGCAGGAGGAGCTGAGGGGGGTTGCAACCTCATAGGAAGAACAATATCAGCTGGCTGGACCACCCAGTGCTCCCAGGGACTAGACCACCAACTATGGAGTTTAAAGGGAGGGATCCATGGCTCCAGATACATAGGTAGCAAAGGAAGGCCTTGTCTGATATCAGTGGGGGAGGGGGGTGGGGACTGGTCCTGTGGAGGTTTGATGACACAGCATAGGGGGAGAGAAACAAGAAAGAAAGAAAGAAAAAAAGAAAGAAAGAAAGAAAGAAAGAAAGAGAAATAGCCTGTTGTCTCCTTGTGCAACATTGAAATATTGTTTTATTTTCTTGCTGACTTTGTCCCATTGTATGATAGCTTCTGTTGACGTCATCCCATGTCCTTCATGGTAATATTATGTAAGATGCTGCACTTCTTAATAAGGACATAACTTGTGTAAGCCCTTGTGATCCTAAACATTTCCATATTCTTTTCTTCTGAATCCCTCGCCCTCTTTCTCAGGACCTGTCACTAAAATATAACCAGGTATTTCAGGTAAAAGTACAATATTTGAAACAAACTACTATGATCATATAAACTTCATAGACATCATCAATAAACTTTCTATTGATATTTGAATTAATATGTTCACCAATAATTATGTTTGTCACAGACATACCAAGAGAGAGAGAGAGAGAGAGAGAGAGAGAGAGAGAGAGAGAGAAAGAATGAAAAGAAAAAAAATAAAAGAACAAGTGTGATTTTAGACATAATATGGAAATCTTAGCAAAAGACTACACAATAGAAACAAGGCCATGATTACAGTTAAGTATACGTTCTCAGGGATGGAGGCTCCCATATGTTTATTTTCCAACAAACATTGACATAATCTCTTAAAATTTCTCATGCTCACACCCAGGATAACCCAGCCATGGTGATAATATGGTGTAGACAAAGACATGAAAAATGCTATTGAATAAAGTCATAGAACTGTCTTATAATAAAGTTTGAATTTAGTTACATAAGTAAATATGAAAATCTAGAAATCAATTTAAACATATTCACTAATGATGTATTTAACAATTAATAGTGGTTAAAATGTACATACTCTCTACATCAGCTACCACTTTAACAACCTCAATGGCTATTTCTTAACATCTTATGGATAATTATTAGCTTTGCAAAGAATAACAAAAAGAAAAGAAGTTCATTTCTAGAATTTATAGTTAGAATTTTAAAGCTAGAGACTCTGGAGAAAAAACATTCTTTACTCATTATCTAAGATATTCCATTTAATAGTGTTGCTTAAGCTTTCTGTTGGCTTTAGCCTCATCTGTATTCAAAAGGCAATTGTAGTCTCAATATCAGATTGTTATAAAAGTTAAACCAGCTAAGCCCTGTGAAGCACTTATAGGACTGTCTGGAACATGCTCTCTGGAAGGGCTTATCTATTCATGTTTTTTTCAAATAATAAAAATTGAACCTAGGTCAGTAGATAAAATGGCTCACTGGGTAAAAGTGCTTGCTGGGCAAGCCTAATGATTGTTGAAGTCCCATCCCCAGAACACACATCAGGGAGAAAGGACTGATTCCACAAAAGATTTCTTCTGACCTCTACCTCTGCATCTGCACACCCACATGCATATCATACACACAGACACACACACTAACACAGATATATGCACATCAAAGACACATACATTCAAACACACACACATATGCATATCATAGACACATTCATACACATACTCATGCACACAAGCTCACACACACATGCACATCACACACACTCAACATTCACACAATATGCACAGAACACACACTCACACACACTCACTCAAATGTATGAACATCACAG
>JADRCH010000005.1:35403742-35445380 GCA_019843965.1 Rhynchomys soricoides | reverse complement strand
AGAATTTGATGCTGTTGTCCTGTAAACTCCTATTGTCAGCAGCTTCCATGTCAATGCTCAGTGCCTTACTAGATAGTGGAGGAGAGCCCTGCTGGGTGCTGAGCAGCCAGTCTGGTGCTGGGGCAATGGCCAGGTGAGCAGCCAGGCTGTATCCTCAAGTGAGTTTGGTAGAAGCCCTGACCCCCACTCTGCTTGGAGGCTGTAGTGGCTATTCCTGATTGTCAACTTGACTATTTCTGGAGTGAACTACAATCCAGAATTAAAAGGCTCACCTGTGATCTGGATCTTGAAGCTGAAGACACAAGTTTCTGACCTGGATCTTGGCATGGAGATCTTGAGGCAAAGTGGCCATGAAAACCTTAGCCCCAGACAAAGTAGTACACACCCTTAATTCCAGGAGACTGAGGCAAGGAGATCTCTGAGTTCAAGGTCAGCCTGTGCAAAGCAAGTCCCAGACCCAGTCATTGTGATACACACCTTTAATCTGGGCCACACCTTCTGCTGGATACCTACATAAGAACATTGGAAGAAGGAAGATTCCCTCTTCCTTCTGGATCTCTCCTCCAGGGCTTCTTTTTTTTTCTGATGGCCAGCACCTTTGAGTCAGGTTTTGGGAAAGAAAGGCCTTTATCTATGAGTGGGGAAAGGCCCTCTATAAGATTCTTTCTCTCTCCTAGTATTTTTTCTTCCCCCAATTTCCGAATGTTTAACTGGGTAAATTCAGTATGTCCGACGTCAAAAGCAAAACAAACAAACAAACAAACAAAAACAAAAAAACTTGTCATCAGTCAGTTTAAGTCTTAAGAACACAGAACACAGAGGAAAATAATTAACACACAGCTCGACCCTGCCACAGGGCTGTGGGTATAAACAACCAACACAGTTTGTCTCTTCCATGGACTCAGAACAGACTATCTCAGCCAGCTCCAGCTTCGCTGGGTTAAACTAGGTGGTCCCACTGAATACATTGGCAGAAGCCAAATAACAGATTTTCTCAGCCAGCTCCAGCTGCGCTGAGATAAACCAGAACCAGGTGGTCTTGCCGCATCGGCAGAGGCCAAATCCAGGATAAAAGGAGCCTTCTAGACTCCTTCTAGGGGCTCCTAAAGTGTCCTCCAGAGCCCCCTTCCCCCCAGGTTTTGACTTTAAGGCATGTCTGCCCACCACACTTGACCACTCCAACACAGTGGGCTCTATGAGTCCCTTGAAGCTTGCAAGCAAGACTTTTAAACACACTTACAGACACGAACGTTGAGATGACCATGGTTACCTGCCTGAGCCATTCCTCTAATCCACAGATCTCCAGAGCATTCCCACAGAGGGTTGTTTCCTGGCCAAAGTACCTTATGTAAGACTCTGGAGAGCCTTAAGTTACCAGAGACCCTGGAGTAAACACACAGAGTCAGGGATTGATGCAAAATGCAAGAGGAATTTATTAATTCAGCATGCTGAGATCGCTCTGCATACCAAGACAGGAAAGCGACCTTGCAGAGCCTGTTCATGGACCGTATATATATACGGATTTTAGAGCAGCAGACATTAGGCACAATGTGATTGGCAGAACAGTGTGACTTTTAAACTGATTGGTCTTTAGGGAATGAGGAAGTAGAGGCTTAATCAGCCTCTCCCTTCCAGCCTACAGGAACCTGTTTCTTCCAGGAGGGGAGGGGTGCCCATGTGCTCTGAGGGGGGAGGGGACCCTGGTGCACTATCTCAAAGTTCCTGAGCTGACTTCTCATCATCCTGCTGATAAAAGTTCACACTGAGAACAAGAAGTGGATCGTTTTCATAGAAGGTCAGGTTCTTATACGGAGTCATTCCTTTAAATAACAGAGCAACTTTTAAATAAAAAGGTATCATTTCCATAAGAGTCAACAGTTTTAATGAAAAGTCAACCCTTTCAGTGAAAGTCCAACCCATAAATAAAAAGTTGAGCATTTGTGAAAAAGCTGTAAGAATAGTCGAAATTTTAAATAAACGTTGACCCTTTTTATTTTTTAGCTAGAGGCCAACCTTTGAATAAAAGTTTAATTTTTCAGGAGATATCGGTCCTCTAAATATAAAGTCTACTCTTTGAAGAAAAGCAGTTTCTAGGCCCTTGCCAGATTAGGACACCAAAGCTTAACAAATTCTTCAGTGTCAGTCTGATGGCAAACAAACTTCTCTAGGCCTCTGGAGAGGTCTGATCATTTTTGAGACCAAGCCCCTGCTTGCTTTCTATATGGTAAAAGAGAAAAAAGCAGTAAAAACCATCACATAAGGGCAGAAACCACTCCGGAAAGTATGGCTTCTAATCATATTTTGGTACTGAAGGCTTAATAGTACTTGTAAAAAAAAAAAAAAAAAAAAAGGTTTACTCAAAAATTAGTCCAAAGGTCAAGCATTGCTTCAAAAGATAAACACACAACAAAATGTTTAGCTATGTCACCTAACGTTTATTAAAGTTAAAGCTAACTGCTGAGATAGGGTTATCAACACATACCAAAGGCAAAATGGATGTTTTGTTGGAGAATTACTTATAGTTTCTACTTTGGGTCTGGCTTCTAATTAGGAAACCGGGTCTTCTCAGAGATTCGATGCTGCTCAATTGATCGCTGCCAGCAGCTACCCCTTTTATGCTCAGTCTACTCTTACAGATGTGTGCAAAGTGTACTGCAGGGAGTCGAGCTGCCCAGCTTCCTGAACTGGGAATGACCAACTGAATCTGGCCTGAGGGGTTGCAACTGCCTCCTGGACCAGTTGCAGCCAGGAGTGTGATTGCTGTGCTCCAAGATGTCCCCACTCAAAGGCACAAAGTACCTGGATTTTGCTGCCTTAGATCATCTCTGCACCACTCCTTTTCTTGTCTGAGTCCTACTCTAAGAATGATTGCAGTCTGGATGTCAAGTTTGACTGGCAGGAGATGTGCAGCGCCTTGGTGGGTTCTGGGAAGAGAAGGCAGCAGAGCCAGGCCAGCGATTTCTCACTGGAGCTGAGTTCTGTTTGTGAATGGCCACAGGTGGCTCTTGGGCTGTGCCTGAGAGTTGTTGAGTTTTTTCAGCCTGGTGGATACACTTCCCCTTTGCTGAAGGCAAGACTGGAGACAGGGTACTTGGCCCTGAGTCATCTGCTCCAGCTTGAGCATGGCTCTGTGGGGCAGTGCACTCAGTCCTTTCTGCACCAGTTCCCTAGAGCCACCTTCCCTCCCTTAGTGGACCCTTCTAGGTGCTTCTGGATCGGCTCAGCATAGTCGACCTTTGATTCGCTTTTTGAGTTTTTGGTGAAAGTGCTCACCTTTTCTTTTGGTGGCAACGTTTGGTTTCTGTTTTTAAGAACAAAATAATTTTAATCGATTTCTTCTCGCCCTTGTCCTCCCCCTCTCTTCATGGGTTTGGCAAGTACTGGCTCAGCAAGCTCCAAGCCCGACTGAGACTGGGTAGACTACAATAACCCCCACCAAATACCAAAAAACAAACAAACCAACCAAACCAACTAACCAAACAAGCCAAAAACCCCGAAAAATCTGGGAACCCACCGCCTGAGGCAGACTGTGTCTCATTATATCCAAGTTTTAAGCAACCTCTGTTGTATTAACGTTGTAAAGACTGAAAAACTGTCACAGAGAAACTGAGAGAGACTCCAATGTAAAATGCCATAGCTAAGTAAGCTGTCCTGCTGTGAGAGCACTATTTGTGCCAAGGAGCCAAATGTCTGGTCTGTGCAAGTGATGGAGGCTTTGAATGCCTGAGGAGAAATAGCAACTGGGCCCCAGCCTCATGGGGTTCTGACCTGGGAAGAGTTGCTGTCTTGGCCAGTGCCTTGCTTCCTGCCCTCAGGAGAGTTTTCATGAGGTAATGGCTAAGCATCTCTTGAGGAAATGCTTCCCAGGTTGGCAGTGGGGGCTTGGCAGGCTATCCAGACAGTTAGCTGGACTTGTCTTGGAAGACAGACAATAGAGCTTGGGTCCCAGCATAGTATCCCTCAGATACACCATGCAGGTTCACCAGTACAGCAGCCCCCGGGAGCACTCCCAAAACCCTGACACATGGAGTGCCTTGGTCAGTGTAGTTAGTCTGCCCCCACCTCCAGTTGGGGAAGAAGACACATTTTTTTTCAGGCCTAGCAGAGCTGATTCATCCTCAGTGCCCTCCTTCCATCTGCCTGCTGTCTTTCAGTGTTTGGCATCAGGGAGTCTTAAAAGACAGCAAGTGCTACTGCTCCACTCAAGCATGCTTCCTTACCTACTGCCTTCATTTAAAATAAAAATGCACTGGCAACTGCCTCATGATCTTGGCCTAGGTTTTGCTTATGTTACTCTTTAACATGTGATTTATAGAGCAGAACAGGGTTTGGTGGGCACACTTGTAATCTCAGCACTCTACCTCCGTTGGTAGGGGAGGGTGGCTACAAATTCCAGGCCAGTCACCTCAGCACAGCCACTATCAGCCCATACATAGTCACCTAGTCAGACTCTGTGTCAGTTTTCTTAAACATTGCAATCCATGTAGAGTCACAGAATATCCAGGATAGCCACATTGTTCTGAAAAGAAACAATACAGGAAGTGTCAGCACACCTGATTTCTGGGAGTCTCCTAGAGCCATGAGTAGTAGAAACAGCACCCAGAGCGCTGACAGGCACCTGGATAGAAGGATCAGACCTGAGCTTCCCACACCAGAAACAGCACCTGAGTTTGCACCAAGATGCAGAAAATAAACTTTTAAGAAATGGCCACCCATCAGCACTTCCTATACCTTTGTGTATGCTTTTATGGTATTTGCCTTTATAAGCTATCTCTGGATGGACCCCAACATAAGAGAGATACCTGCATCTATTTAGAATAAGACCTCCATTTTGGTTAGGGGCTCAGGTCACTTAAGTTCCTCAGACCTCCCTGGGAACTGACATCCCACTTGGCAGAAAGAGCTATGTACTGTATGTAATTGACATCCTGGTTGGCAAGTTAAGACATGAATGTAAGACAAGTCTCATCTTGGTTGACAAATTAAGATGTGAATGTTGGACAAGGCAAGTCCCCTGCCACAGTTGAGTACCCCAACCAATGGGAGCAGGCTAAGTGTACAACAAAGCCATTTTCCTAAGGAATCCCCCACCCTAAATCCTGATTGGGGGAATAACTTGGCACTGATGTTTGTAGATCTCAGGCTTATAAAGCCCCATAGGACTTTAACTTGGGGTCACAGTTCAGCTCTTGAGCTGGAATGTGGCCCTGATTGATCAGTCTTGGTGTGTGGTGTTCAGTAAACCATCCCTATTTGACTGAGATTAGTGTTTGAGTGGTTCGCATGGCGATTCTCAGACACCAACAATTAAGTCACTGGTAACTTCTGAATCGGAAGGTCCAGGAGTTGCCCTCAGCATTACATTGCTGAAGCCAAGATGACAGAGCAGTCCTATCCCTGTTTCATGGGGAAAAAACCCAGCAGATTCTCTTGAGGAGGCACACCCCTGAATTTATTTCAGCCCTGAATCTATGATATTCCAAGTTCTGGCTACTTTGTTTCTGCACAAAGCCAAGCCACTGCTTTGAGAAGGGCTGGCCCATTGAGGGGGACTCATACTCCCTTCCCAGTGTATTGGAGAGCTGGGACTGCCTGACATACTACCCCAGATTGAATTGTGCCATAAAGAAGGGCACAGACATCTTCCAGAGTGAGAGTCAGAGGGAGTCACAAGTGTCCCCAGGAGATGTGGATAAAGACAAAGACAAAGATACAGAGAAGCCAGACCAATCTTCACCAAGCTTGCTCAGGGAGAAAGGGCTGGAACTTGAGACCTGTATGGAGACTGCCCTGACCAGGATCCTGCTTCTGACAGTCCCCGGTGCCTAGGGTGCTGGGCATGGCTTCAAAGGGGTTTGGGCTAGAAGCAGAAGTGCAAAAGCTGCCCAGAACTCTGTTGGGAGCCCAGGAGCCCCCATGCCTGCTTAGACTTGCAATTAGGGGATCCTCTGTCAGCACCTGCTATTACATCAACACCCCTGCCTC
Organism: Rhynchomys soricoides; assembly: GCA_019843965.1. Taxonomy (NCBI): domain Eukaryota; kingdom Metazoa; phylum Chordata; class Mammalia; order Rodentia; family Muridae; genus Rhynchomys; species Rhynchomys soricoides. Next base: position 35,439,395 of record JADRCH010000005.1, on the reverse strand, counting down.
TCACATGCAAAGGCAGTTTTGTCATCTATACTTACTTCTTTTAGCTTTCTTAAAAGTATTGAACACCTGGAAATTCATATGCCATATTTGTTCTTGGTATGGTCAAGTTATGGAATCCAGCACAACTCAAACACCAGGACAATGCATGTGACAAAAATCTTACTGGAATCAAGCCACTACTGGTTGATCAAGACAGATAACAGGCTTGGGAACTGAACTGTGACTCTGCTCCCACACCCAGCCTGGATGTTACAGAGATTTTAATCTTGAAAACCATAAATATCTGTGCCGAGTTACAGTTACATTTTCCCACCAATCAAGATTTAGGGTTAGGGGCTTTCCTTATGTGGTTGAGCTATGTTAACTGATATAGAATATAGGTTTTATAGTCCAACCAATCAAATACATTTGTTCTTTGTGGTTAGAAACAGTCATTATGTTTTTGTTTGAATTTTTAACATTTTCCTTAGTTTACATCCTTTGGACCTGTGCACAGAGGTGGGAAGACTCAGATAACATATCTTTGATTCACTAAGAGAATGGCAGCCTTCCATAATTTCTTCTGTAAAGAGCAGACTTGGGAGCATAGTTTAACAATTCTTCATCAACAATAGAAAATTACAAGGCATTCTTACAGAACTTCTGTTTCAAATACAAAATTGGTAAAAAAAAAAAAAACAAAACAATAATTTGGCAATAAAATGTAATAGGAATTATTTTGAAACTCACAGTTCAGCACTCTTTAAATATGACTTGATTGGTTTATAGACATTGCAATATTTCACTCAGATGAAATTTAAACATGTAGAGTCTTTTCAGTCTGGGTCCTGTGGAGATGGAATACATAATAAACAAAGGTGGACTATTTTTCATTGTTTTATCACTGTGAATACCTGACATGTAAGAATGTTGTGTTAAAGTCAGGTTGAAGAAGGCATTTGCCTTAGATATTGCTTGAGTATCTTTGGGTCAGAAGAACAGCCACCCTAGTGACCAGGGCTGATTGGTTGGATCCAGGACAGTTAAGCTCAGGACTCTTCCAGCCTGGTCACTGAACCATGGCCATGCTACGTCTCGACCTGCTACATCGTCCTTGTGGAATTACAGTGGGGTTGTGGGGACAAAGAGAAGGTCTCAAGGAGAATAAGGATTGGATTCCCTGCCTGCCCCACCGCCTTTGTCCCCTATGTGAACTTCAAACACAGCCTGAAAAAAATTGGACACAGGTATCTTAGCTTAAATAGGTACCTTGGACACAAGGAGTCAAATGATTCATTCATAGATTGATTTCCTAGATTTTCCAGGGAGTGGAGTCTGGACTTGGATGCTAATCCCACCAAAGGAGAGTAAGGACCATTACCCACATTAAGCAAACTGTACTTTCTGTCATATAGGGCTATTCCCCTAGAGCAGGTTTTGAAAAAATAGCACTGAACAGAGGGGAAAGTGAGATTTATATTGACCCCCCAAAACTGCATGGCCAGGGGCTTCCAAGGGTTTTTGGTTACATAGGAACTTGGTAGAACATATCAAGATCATCTGACAGAGCATCTTATCAGGGTGTCAGGCAACATATGGGAAGTGAAACAAGTCAAATTCCAGATAATGAGTCAAGACATGGTCAAATAAGAACAAGCTTATTTTGATCTTATGACAAGATGGCTTCTACTTTGAAGATGGAGCTGTGCTGGTCCATCATTAGTGAGGGTTATTTATCTTGGAATGCCCATTCTACCTACCTTGTTTGTAATTAAAATCATCATTGTGTTTTTCTTTTTTTTGTGGGGACAATGTGCATCAAACTTTTATTGATGGTATTCAAGAGAGTGGGGAAGGCTCCCTAAGCCCCTCTTTTATTATGGGGGTCTGGGATGGAAATGGTGAGGGAGATGCTCAGTGTTAGGTGTTGGGGGCCGAGCTGGGACAGGGACTCCTCAACAACTGAGGGCCTCTCTCTTTCTCTCAGTGTCCTTGCTGGGGTGGGTGCTCCAGGGTTTCTTACTCCTTGCAGGTCATGTAGCCATGAGGTCCACAACCCTGTTGCTGTAGCCGTATTCATTGTCATACCAGGAATGAGCTGTACAAAGTTGTCACTGAGAGCAATGCCAGCCTGAGCATCGAAGGTGGAAGAGTGGGAGTTGCTGTTGAAGTCGCAGGGATAACCTAGTCCTTGGTGTAGCTCAGGATGCCCTTTGGTGGGCCCTCAGATACCTGCTTCACAACCTTCTTGATGTCATCATACTTGGCAGGTTTCTCCAGGCAGCATGTCAGATCCACAACGGATACATTGGGGGTAGGAATACAGAAGGCCATGCTGGTGAGCTCCCAAATCACTGTCAGATTTCAGCTCCACATTACCAAGAGCAAAGCAGAACCTGGCCCAATGGACAACTTGCAGTTACTCGGGAATATGGTCCAGAGAACTTAAAGTTCCAGCAGTGACCATCATTAATCCGGGACAGTCAGAGCTCAGGAGCCTCTGTAAAGTTGTCAGATTGCCTCCAGCTCTGAAGTGGAATTGGCAGTTTGCAAATGGACCCTTTTCACGTTTGGCTAGAATTCCTTCCTTGGTCTCTTCTCCCAGCGAGCCCCCTACCAATGTGGAAAAGTGGACTGTCACATTAAGCAAGGACTTCTTTAGGATGTCAAGGCTAGGCTCAAACGTGGACAGTGCCAGTGAGGAGTCATCAGGCCACTATCTTTGGCTGCTTGCCCGCCAGAGGAAAACCCGGGTGTCACCTCAGAAACGATGACTATGGAGAGGCCAGCAGGCAGGGCATAGCTTTAGCACCCTGGACCACGCTTTCCCTGAATTTCCAAAGCTTAAAACCAGACCCACCTTCCCATTGCAGTTGTATTCCCTGTTCCCCCTCAGGCCCTTCCATGAATCCTAGAAATAGGTGATCCCAGCTGAAACCAGTGCCTTCGAAAACGGGTGGGCACTATCCAGAACATTCCCTTTAATTTACTTATTAAACAATTAAGAAATGGCACGGACCATCGAAGGCAAATCTCTGTGTGTTTTTATTACGGAAGTATGGGGCTGCACTGAAGATAGCCGGCTGAGGGTAATGGAGAGGTTTAGGCGCACAAAACCTCTTTGGCACAGACCTGGCTCTAAATCACCAGAAAGGCGCTTGCTGTTCTCTAAGGCTTTCTGCTGCCAAAGGCCCGCGGGCAGCAGCCACTCAGGCAGCTTAGCGGGCAACAAATGAGCTCCAGGAGTCCTGACAAAGTCCAGAGTCTACTTCTCCAGTCTCTGATGCCTTTTCTCTGGCAGCCTAAGGAGCGACTCCCACCACAGGTCTCGCTGTCCTGTGCTTCGTCGCCACAGTGGGGCGCTCTGGAACAGCACCGGGGCTTCATGCCCTCCGTGAATGGTTCTTCTGCAGCATCCTCCCGGGTTTCAGGAGAAGTCGCTGGTCTCTCTGACTGTTCATTGTGGAATGTGTTCACCGAGTCAGGAATGCTGAACTCCGAGGTGCTCTGGATCCTGCAAGAGTCGTTCCTGGGGTAGATTCCTGCGAAGTCACCGATCCAAACTGGAAGCGGTTGTTCGTGGTAATCACTGCCATCTGAGGGGAATAAGCCAAGGACCGGATAGAAAGAAAGAGGCCAGGGACCAAGGTCTTCTGAGAAGCTGGAGAGCAGAGGAGTCTGGGCCTCTTGCGCCTCAGGGACAGAATCCCAAGCCTGCTTAACTTGCAAGGACCAAAAAGTCGACTCCATTCCTGGAGCAGCACTTGTGCCAGGAGGACAGCAGCCTTTGCAGTGGTGCTTGTAGAGGAGCCTGCTGCAGGCTCTGGGCTTGGGGTAATCATAGTCTTCGAGGAGGGTGGGGTCGGGTGAATTGAGAAATTCGTCTAGCTGAAAACATCCGGTTGCCAGACGGACTTCTGAATGAAATCGGTAAACGAAAGAAACCGATAAACGAAAGAATCGGTAAAACAAAGAAATCGGTAAAACGAAGAAACCGGTAAAAAAAAAAAAAAGAAGCCGGAAAACGAAAGAAACCCGAAAACGAGATAAATCGCTAAGCAAAAGAAACTGGAAAACGAGAGAAACCGCTAAGCAAAAGAAACCAGAAACCAAAGAAACCGATAAACGAAAGAAATCGGTAAACGAAAGAAATCGGTAAACGAAAGAAATCGGTAAACGAAAGAAATCGGTAAACGAAAGAAATCGGTAAACGAAAGAAATCGGTAAATGAAAGAAATAGGTAAACGAAAGAAATCGGTAGACCAAAGAAACCGATAAACCAAATAAATTGGTAAACCAAAGAAACTGGTAAACCAAAGAAATCGGTAAACCAAAAGAAATCAGGAAACCAAAGAAATCGGATGAATTTTCGAAGCCCGCCTATCTGAACCTGATTCAGAGGGGAAGAAGAAAGCACCCAGAAACAAAAAGTCCGGTACTCAGGCTGAAATCACCATTAGATTTTGTCCTTAGTTCGCTGAGCACCAAATGGAACTTGGCTCTTCTGACACTTGCCCGACTGAAAACATAACTTCATTGACGGCACGAAATCCGCTTATTAAAAGGAATTGGACCATTGATTTTTCTGAGTTTAGAAACACCGGGAGGCCAAAAGGCTGAGGAAAAAAAAACCCTGGGGGTCTCATCATATCACCTGCGTACTCGCTATGGGGAACAGTGAGTTTGTACAGAATCCCACCAGAGTCTTATCCCGGTCCAACACAAGAGTACAATCACGTACAAAATCACGGGGATAAAATAATCGCGTACAGTGTTTCTAATCACCGTCGGATTTTGTCCGGAGTCCGCTGAGCGCTGATCAGAACTTGGCTCTTTGGACACTTAACCAGCTGAAAATGTTACTTTCCCGACGGCCGACTGCTCGAAATCCGCTGATCGAAAGGAATCAGACCACTGATTTTTATGAGTTTAGAAACACCGGGAGGCAGAGAGACCAAGTGAACAAACCTAAACTCTGGCGATCACATCTTCTCCCCTGCCTACTACCAATGGGAACAGTGGGTTCTCTTGCCTCGCAGAGTCTTGCCTCTCGTCTGATCCTGGTCCAACACAAAAGTACAATCACCAACAAAATCATGGGGGTGAGGGGGATCGCGTACCGTGTTTGAAATCCCAGTCGGATTTCCTCCTTAGTCTGCTGAGAGCTGAACAGAACTTGGCTCTTTGGACACTTAACTGTATGAAAACGTAACTTTACTGATGGCCGACTGCACGGAATCCGAAAAAAATCAGAGCATTGATTTTTCAGCGTATAGAAACACCAGGAGGCCAAGAGGCCTAGCAAACAAACAGAAACCCCTAGATCTATCCCATCGCATCCCCTGCTATGGGAACAGTGGGTTCGCCCAGAATCTCACCAAAGCCTGTCTGCCAGAGTGTGATCCCGGTGGCAACACAAAGCACAATCACGAAGTACAAAATCGCATACTGGGTTTGAAATCACCATCGGATTTCAGCTCCACACTATTGAGAAGAGTCAAGCAGAACTTGGCCCTTTGGACAGCTCGCAGCTACTAGGGAACATGGTCCAGAGAACTTAAAAGTTCCAGCGCTGACCATCATTAATCTGCCCAGGCAGAGCTCCTGCACCACTGTGGCCCCTGCTGTAAAGAAGTCTTCAGACTGCCTGCAGCTCCCAAGCAGAATTGGCAGTCTGCAAATGGACCCTTTTCCCTTCAGGCTAGAACTCACTAGGTTCCTGCTCCCGGGAGCTCCTACCAATGTGGAAAAGCAGTCAGGCTCACTAAGCAAGGACTTCTCCAGGATGTCAAGGCTGGGCTCAAACCTGGACGGTTCTAGTGAGGAGCCATCAGGCCGCATCTTTGGCTGCTAGCCCACCAGACAAGTGCTCGCCAGCGGATAACCGGGAGGTTACCTCAGAAAAGATGGTTATGGAGAGGCCAGCAGACAGGGCATAGTTTTAATGCCTAGGACAAAGCCAGATAGCCTTCCCATTAGAGGTTGAGTCGCGGTTGCCCCTCCCTGGCCTTTCAATGAATCCTAGAAATAGGCGATCCCAGCTGAAATCAATGCCTTGGAAAATGGGCGGGCACTACCCAGAATATTCCCTTTGAAATAATTTACTAAAGGATTAAGAAATGACAGGGACTATAGAAGGCAACTCTTTTGTGTGTTTTTATTATAGAAGCAGGGGGCTGCACTGAAAATAGCCGGCTACTGTGGGGAATGAGGTGTGGGGGCTTAGTTACACAGATCCTCTTTGGCACAGACCTCTCTCTAAATCACCAGAAAGGCAGCCTGCTGTTCTCTAAGGCTCCCTGCTGCCAAAGGCTAGCGGGCAGCAGCCATGGAACAGGCAGCTTAGGAGCACATGTGCTCCAGGAATTCTGACCAAGTCCCATGTGCTCCAGGAATTCTGACAAAGTCCAGAGTCTGCTTCTCCAGTCTCTGATATGTTCTTTAGCTGGCAGCCCCTGGAGTGACTCTCACCACAGGTCTTGGTGTCTTATGGGTCGTCCCCACAGTGAGGCTCTGGAACAGGACAGGGGCTGCATCCCCACTGTGAATTTTTCCTCAGCAGCATCCTCTGGGGTTCCTGGATTCCCTGGTTTCTCTGGAGGTTACTTCTGGAAGGAGCTCACACAATCAGGATGCTGGGCTCCCAGGTGCTCTGAATCCTGCAAGAGCTGATTCCCATGAAGTCACCAAATCAAACTGGAAGCAGTTGTTCATGGTAATCACTGACATCTGATGGGAACAGGCTGAGGATCAGATAGAAAGGAAGAGGCCAGGGACCAAGAGAGCAGAGGAGGCTGAGCCTCTAGCACCTGAGGGATAGAATCCTGTGCCTGTTTCACTCGAAGGGACTAGAAAGTGCTCCATCCCTGGAGCACTAGTTGCCTCCAGAGGGCAGCAGTATCTGCACTGGTACAGGCAGAGGAGTACACTTAGATCTAGTACCTTATAGTCATGGTGGTGACTTCTTCATAGTACCTAATTTGCACTTTATGAAAACTTTGTATGAATGCTGCAGTGGTGGCACCAGCCTTTGATCCCAGCACTCCAAGTTAGAGGTGGCTGGATGTCTTTCTGAGTTTGAGGCCAGTTTGATCTACTGAGTAAGTTCGAGGACAAGTATGAATATGCAGAGTAAACCTGTCTCCAAAGGACAAAATAAATAAATAAGATAGTTAAGTAATTTTTTTTAAAAAGTCCAACAGTGCTTGGATTTGGACTACAGTGTCTTCCAGAGTAATGAAGGTGTGGCAGAGAGCAAGATAATTTGTAAGCTGAACTGTGTTTCTGTTTCTGTAGAGATCAAGAGAAAAAACCCAAAGGACAAACAAACATTTCCTTTTCCACAATACAGATGTCCATGTCGTGTTCCGTGCATGTGTGTTCATTTCCCATAAATACATTTCCGAAAAAAGCAAAATAGAACTAGAAGCCTAACAGCTTTCATGAGAATGAAGCTATGGCCTAGAAATACAATCTAAGTTGGAGAGAATGCCTTCCCTGGTTTGAAGACCTTCATGAGACCTGTGACTGAATGCTGCCTCTGCTGAGATCTCAGGGATGCCAGATTCTCTATCATCCTGGAAAGGTCAAGGGCAGCTTTCTAAACACTTTGCATATGGGGATGGAGAGATGGTTTGGCAGTTAAGAACTCAAGGCACACATGGTGGCCCATGCCCATCTCTAACTCCAGTTCCAGAGGATCCATGGCTTCTGATCTTCATGGATACCAGGTACACACATGGTGCACATAAATGTGTGCAGGCAAAATGTTCATACACACAATACAATAAAATGAAAAAAATTTAAAATAGTAGCAGTTATTTTCTTTAAAAATTACTGTGAGCCAATGGGTCTCAGGATTGCTGTGTGTATTGCACCCCCCCCTTCCAGTCAGTTGTTTTGAAATGTCGGGCAGTATTGAAAGCACACAACTCCAGAAGACAATTCTGAATTTCCTGAGCAGCTCTTCTAGAGGCATTCACAGAGGAAAAATTAAGCCCTTTCCTGGAGAATGATTTTTTTTTTCTTGGTTAATGTTATGGCCATCCAATACCTCCCAAACTGCTTTATTTAATTCAGTTCATAAACCGAAAGAAACATTTCTATTGCTTTTTTCCTTTCAGCCTCTTCTTGTCCTTACCAAGAATCAAAATTTTAATTGAATGTAGAAAGTTGAATATTTAATACTATAGCAATAAGTAGATAGATCGATAGATTGATTGACAGATAAAATTGCCTTATAAAAATTGCAATCTACTAAATGTAATTTATAAAGCCTGGGGAAGAGAAGGGATGAGAGGAAGGGTAAGTGAGTCAGTTGGAACCTAGGGGATAAGCCAGGAAAATATTCTTCCACATTTGTATATATTCAAAACAATCTGTCACTATATAGCTCTGGCTGTCCTTGAACTCACAGACTTGGGTCTTTAACCTGACTTGAGACACCACTGGGCATGAGGTGCCACAACATGCAGCAATCTAACTTTTGCTCATTGCTGCATCAAAGCAAGATCTTAAAAGCTGTAACTGAAGAGATTCATGGAGCATGGAATGACTCCGCTTTTAATTTCTTTTATCTGTTTGTTTGATTGGGTGGTTGGTTGGTTTTGTTCTTTTTTTTTTTTTTCCCCCGAGACAGCATTTTTCTGTGTAGCCTGGCTGACCTGAAGCTCACTCTATAAAGGAAACTGGCCTGGAACTCATAGATCCACCTGCCTCTACCTTCCAATTGCTGAGATCAAAGGGGTGCTCCACCACCACCAGGCTCTCTTTAGATTTCTTATTCCTGTCCCCTTCTGTTTCACATCAGCTCTGGGTGTGACTTACTCCCCACAAGTATCTGCAACTGGCATGTGATCTATTTTAAAATCAAATTTCCACTTACCACTTTAGTATTGACAGTAATTTCTTCCTGCTCATAATATTATTTTCACAGTATCTAGTGTATTTGTAATTTTCACTTCTCACAAAAGCAGAACTCTCCCGTGGAGCCCTCTCTCTACCTCAGCAACTTGCATTGTATTTATAAAGACTTCCCGTCCCTGTGATGTCTCAGTCTTGACAAGTAAGAGAATGTGGACTAGGGGACTCTCAAAACAAATCTGAGTAGATAGCAGGATTGAAATTCCTCCCACCTCGCCTCCTTCTTTCTCCTTCCACTTCATTAAAGTGCACTCTCTAAATATCAAGGTAAAATCGTGTCAACAATTCTCACTATTTTCCATTTGCTGGAGGTTGTCTAAGTAGATTTTTGAGTGGACAGTAGATATTCTCTAGGAAGAAATGAAGGTCACAAGGGAGCCATCAATTGTGCATACTTGTAAAAATATGAAAGAATTTTGAAACAATAGCGAGGGATTTTTGAAGGCTATAAAGCAAACAATGTGCCAGTTGGGTTCCTCCGATGTAGACTGTGAAATAGTGACTTAGAACACGCTAGTGAATAGGAAATTTAAAAGCAAGTACAAACCAGAAAAATTATTACTGGTCAGAAAAATGGAAATCTGTCCTGAATTAGAGATGATGTTTCCTACTTCATGAGGTACAATTCACATATCTCAAAACACTAATTACATCTAAGACATGTCTGCAAGAGCAACTCTTGCACATGTGAACTATGAAACATATTTTTTAAAAAGCTGGTATTATTACAGTTGACCTTAGCAAGACTTTGGAAATGAGAACCAAAGTCCATAAAACAGTTAGTGAGAATTCTTGTAGTATGTTCACAGAATGTACTATCTTATGTCACAAACAGATGACAGGCATGAAGCATTAGGCAAAGGCTTTAACACCACTTCTCCTTCAGGATTGGGGCTTCAGAGATGGTGGGGGTGAAGAGGGAAGGAGGAAACGCACTATGGTGAAGGAAGCCTGTCTTGTTATTGAGACTAAAGGCCCTCAGGTAAATGTCTGTCTTGGGACTGAAGGCATGGGTGTGTGGTGAAGTGTGCCTGCTGTTTTCCCAGAGGATCGTTCCCAGTACCCATGCCTAGCAGCTCCCAACTTGTAACTACAGCTACAGGGGACACACACATAGATACACAAATAAAGATAAAAGGAGGTCAGTCTTAAAAAAATAGCATTGCTGTCAGAACAGCTCTAGTCCTAATACATACATTTTTACTCCAGAGCAAAGTTTCATATGTGGATTTATTCTATTCCAGAAACTAGCAAGCTTGATATAATCAGTATGACAAAGAGATATATTTACGGTGTGTCTTAGTTTATTTTCTACTGCTGTGAAAAAATACCATTTAATTGGAGGCTTGTTTACATTTTCAGAGGGTAGTCCAGGATGATAAAGATGGGGAGGGTATGGGCAAGATCAGGTCAGAGAGAGAGAGAGACAGAGACAGAGACAGAGACAGAGACACAGAGACAGAGAAAGACAGGCAGATTCACAGAGAAATGTGGGAATCTGTGGGCCTTTTGGGACTTAAGAACACACAGTCTGTGGACACACCTCCTCCAATAAGGTCACCCATCCTAATCCTTACTAAACTCTCCACCAGCTGTCTTGGGATTCTGCACCATGGCTCCTGGCCTTCCCCAGTACTGCCATCCACAGATCTTGAGCCATGGTCTCTACCCTTGATCTCCCTGATTTAGAAGACCTCTGGTTTGACAGTCCCTCAAGAAACTGCTTTCCAGTCTTGCTGCCTGCTTCCCTGTAAATATGACTCCAGTCCAGGGCACCCTGGAGCCCAGCTATCCCAGCAGATCCCTGCCTGCCTTTTGTCCAGACACAAGAGACTAGAGGATGGAAATGTTATGTGTATTCATCTCAAACACAGGAAATAAGACAGGAGACAGAAAAGGGGGATGGGGGAGTGGGCGGGTGGAGAGGCCATACCAGAGCCCTAAGCTTCATCTCTGCCCTTAGCCATTTCCCCCTAACTAATTCTCTGATGGGATACAGGATTAACATCTGCTGAGGACTCCAGCTGACCAAAGGACTAGTAACAGGATGTCCAGGTAGGGCCTGGTATCTCATGCCTTCAATCTCAGAACAAGGGTGGCAGAGGGAGGAAGATCTTTGACATAGAAAACTCAGTCACCTGGCCTTGAGCGGTGTCTGAGGATGTGGATACTAGTACTCAAGCATGGCCAACATCCGGTGTGATTCCAAGGTAGTATTTTTGTACTTTGTTGAACTATGGGTTGCAGTTTTACCTTTTCAGTATTCCCAGAAATTCTAAGTGACATTTTCCTCCCTCTAGGACCTAATCTGTGAGGTAGGTCATATACCATACTACAGAGTGATCACACAGATGTCAGTGTGAAGAGATACTTAAGTATCATTGCTCACAGTCTTTGAGTTTGCTCTCTGAAATTTGTTTTTCAGGAAGTCGGCCTTTTGCTGTTCCTTCGACCCCATCCATGACCCCATTTGTTGGATCTGGCAGTCAAACTTACTCTGTAACATCTGAAATGGGTAGAGCTTAAAGGGAAGTGTTTTGTTCTTGCCTGGACCTGATCTCCTGACCTCTCTTCCTGGCCAATTCCAACAGAACTGAAATCAGATTGTTCCTTTCTTGTCATTGTAACCTGGAGATCACTTACAGTCCCCCTGCCCACCAACATTTACCCACATTTCTACTCTGCCCTCTTCAGGAAAACAATATAAGAAATCCCAGTGGGTGGGGCACTCTCTTGTCCCGACCAAGCCTGTCATGTCCAAATCCCACCCCTAATGAAACTCCACCCACAGGGACATTCCTCTGACTTAGTGACCACTTCCTACTCCAGATTCAAATCCTGACTTTGCCCCTGAAAAACAATTACTCAGGTAGTGAAGAGGAATGATTTTATTTATGTACACTTTCCATCAGAATTCAAAGATTTTACATAGATTTAAGGAAAAATTCCTTAACCTAACAATTGAACAGTCAGGAAGACAAAATAAAGAAACGTCTTCAAGGATCCTGGGCATGAAGGGCACAGTCTCAGCACATAAGTCCACAAAGGTAGCCTGAGGCTCTTGTTTAGTTTTTCTCTGGCTCCTCCCAGTGAATATACTGAAGGATTTCAAGGTGTATGCACTCCACAATACTTGGGTGTCTTTCTTTTCCAGGTTCCTCTCTCATGTAAGCCTCTGCTTTCAGTCATTTCTGGGATCCACCTTGGCTCCTGGAAGTGGCTCCTACTACTTGAGGACCCCAAAATCTCTCTGCAGTGTCAGCCTTTGGCTCTTCAATGTCTGGCTCTCTACAGCGTTTCTGTCCTCTCTCATCTCCAAATGCAGCTCCTTCCAGTAGTGTGGCTCTGCTGGGGTTCCCAGGTCTACAGTACCAGGGATGCTGGCAGGAGTGATGACTCAGCACCTCAAAATTATCCATTGCCCAGGCCCATACCTGTTCTCAGTTCATGTCTGGCAGCATGTGGGACTCTGGGAGGTACTTCCTTCCAGTCTGCTCTTCCAAGGTTGATGTAATGAAAGCCATGGCTTCAGCTTCCCAACCTAGCAGCAGAGAGTAACAGCTGATGCTTTGCAGATCAGAAGCTCTTTTTATGTAGTGTTCTGCTGGAGGTTACAAGAGATTCCAAAGTCCAACTGTGTGAGAATTAACTTGCCTTCCTATGGCAAATGGATTTGGAGCCTAACCCTGTCAAAATAAAAATAGAATGCTATGTAAAGGCTTATTACATGCCCAGATTTCTTGGCTAGAGAAATTAGCAGGACAGACAGAGAACAGTTTTTAGGTTGATTGTCCTGTCTGGTGGGGAGTTGGTGATCATGTACTCCTTTCAAACCAGCACTCAGATGGCAGAGGCAGGCAGATCTCTGTGTAATCGAGGCCGGCCTGGCCTACAGAGCAATTTCTAGGACAACCATGGCTACAAAGAGAAACAGAATTTCAAAAGAAACAAACATCAACAATAACAAAGAAAATAAAACAAAAGCCTTCCTGTGTCCACTTAGAACTTAACTCTTAGTATCTAGGTTTACATTCCCTGAACCAAAGGAGCATGCAAATTTGGTACAGTTTTCAAATGTAACAACTAATTAAGTTATCCATTACCAATGCAGTACACTTCTCTACTCAGTGAACTCTGGGTCAGGGAAGAAATAAGGAGAGAAATTAAAGACTATATAGAATTCAATGAAAATGAAGGCACAACATACCCAAATTTATGAGATACAAAGAAATCAGTCATAAGAGGAAAGTTCATACTAAAGTCCCTTCATAAAGAAGTTAGAAAGTTCTTTTATCAGCAATGTAAAAGTCATATCAGGTAGGGATCTAAAGAGTCACAGAAATTAGGGAATGTCTCAATATATTAAAGTAATTAATTATAATGACTAGTCTTCAATCCAGCCAACCCAACAATGGGCAACAGTGAATTGGAAGTCCAAAAGTGTTGTAGTTTCAGCTGACTCTCTGTATAAGTAGGAATCCTGAAGAAGTGGGTTCCAACAGATGGGCTGGCCAGTAAGTGCAAGCAGGCAAACAGTGAGTCCTCCTTCTTCCACTGTCCTTATATAGGCCTGCAGCAGAAGGTGTGGATGACCATGAGTGGTTCTGGAACTTGCTTTGTCTGAGGCTGATCTTGAACTCACACATCTGATTGACTCAGTCTCCTAGAATTAAAGGCATGTACTACTTTGCCTGAGGCTAACCTTTTCCTGGCCACTCTACTTCCAGATCTCCAGATGTCAATCAAGGGTGGTATAGAGAGTGTTCTGAACTATGAGATTCAAGATTATCTCCACTCAAACTTACTACCAATTTTTGTATTAATCATTTTTGTACTGGAACAGAAGTTCTACAAGAATGTCTTATATTTTCTATCGTTGATGAAATATTGAAGAACTATTCTCCCAGTTCTGGGCATTATAGAAGAAATTATGGAAGACTATCATTCTATCAGTGAATCAAAGATATGTTATCTGAGTCTTCCCATCTCTATTGAAAGGTTCAGGAGATGTGAATTAAAGAATATGTTGAAAATTCAAAAGAAATCATGCTGGTCAGTATTTCTCTACATTGCTTATATTATTTCCTACATTGACTTCCTGAAAAACAAAGCTCAGAGTGCAAACTGTAAGCGATGGTACTTATCATGGCCTCTTCACACTGACAGCTGTGTGATCTCTCTAGCCTGGTACAGGACTTAGTTCACAATTTAGGTTTAGGTTGCAAAGAAGATGGCTTAAACCTCCTGGGAATACTGAAACAGTAAAACTGCATCCCATCCGCTAACAAAGTACAAACAGAGTATCTTGGAATCACACCAGATGACGACCTTGCTTGAGCACAAGGACACAGATCCTCCGCATGCTGTAAGGAATACAGTTGGCACTCAGGGAAAGGGTGGGTTGCTGAGTGAGATCTACTAACTTCCCAGGCATTGTATTGCATGGATGAAGTCCCAGGAGAAACATCATCACTGACTTTCCCAGGTTCTGAATACTCAGCTTTCATCCAGACATTGAAGTTGGAGCACACACCTTTAATTTGGGCCACACCTTCTGCTGGAGGCCTATATAAGAACAGAGAGGAAGAAAGTTCTCACTTTGCCTGCTTGCTCTCTCCTAGCTAGGAAGTCTATTCCTTTGCGGGCACTAGAGCCTACTTGTCAGTGACTCCATCTCCTACTGAAGACCAGCTGAGACATCCAGCCTTGGGAACTGAGAACTTCTGGATTCCTGGACATTGCTTCCTATCCAGCTCCTGAAGAATAAGCTGGACTGCAGCCTGTAAGTCATTCTAATAAATCTCCTTTGAGGAAAGAGAGAGTGAGGGAGAGATCACTCTATTTCATCTTTTACTCTCTAAACCAGGCACCCCAAATAGATTTGCTGGCCCATCAGCACTTTCCCCATTGCCTTTCTAATCAGTCACCTATAGTGTTTAACTCTAGACAATTACATCCAGAGTGAGCTTCACTTCATTTTTGTTGGCTTAGGGTTTTTTGTGTTTGTTTGTTTTGTTTTTTATTTTGTTTTTGGTGGTGGTGGTATTGTTTGTTTTTAAACCTAATTTTTCCCGAGTAGCCCTAACTTTCCTAAAACTTAATCTGTAGACTTGGGTGGCCTTGAGCTCAGAGATCCACCTATTTCTACCTATGTCCCAGAAATGCATCTTTTCCATAAGTACTGGGACAAAATGCTTTTTCCACCAAACTAGGAAGAATATAATCTCCTTAGACAGTGAAAATGGATGCAAGGATTCTGGATTTAAAACACAGCAGAGAGTGGGTGGGTGGGGGAATACACTCATAGAGGAGAGGGAAGGGGTGATAGGAGATTTCCAAAGGGGAGATCTGGAAAGCAGGAATCATTTGAGATGTAAATAAAGTATTAAAAAAAAAAAAAAAAAGGAATGAATTTGAGGGAGCTGGAGAGAAGGCTCAGCTGTTGAGGGCACTGTCTGTTCTTCCAGAGGATCTTGATGGTAGCTCACAACAGTCTATAACTCCAAGATCTGACACTGTCATACAGAATACATTCAGGCAAAACACCAATGCACATAAAATGAAATAAATTACTTTTTAAAAAGAATTAAAAAGAAAACCACAGCTTCCCACAGTGTAATGGTTGAAAGGGTCCACCAAGTGTAGAGTAAAATTAACTAACTGCAGCCTTCTCTGAATCAGAAGGTCAAGAACTTGCCCTCAGCATTCCATTGGAGAAGGCAAGGATGATGAAGCATTTCAGTTCCTGTTTTGTCAAAGATACATCTGATTCTGAAGAGCATGCACTGGCCAGTGCACAAGTCTTGCCAGCCCTGAGTGCAAGATGTTCCCAGTCTGAGCTACTTTGTTTCAGCATAGAACAAAGCCACTGCTCTGAGGATAGCTGGATTGTTGATTGGGATCTATACTTGGACTACCTGAGATACTATGGCAGATTGAATGATACCATGAAGAAGGACACAAAGGTCTTCCACAGTGAGAGTTCCAGGGAGCCACACAAGTCCCCGGCAGATGTGGACAATGACAAAGACAAAAATACAGGGGAGCCAGACCAACCCTCTCCAAGCTTGCCCAGAGAGGAAGGGCTGAAACTTGAGACCTGTGATGGTGGAGATTGCCCTGGACAGGATTCTGCTTCTGACAGTCCCAGGCACCTAGGCTCCTGGGCATGGCTTCAATGGGTTTTTGGCCAAAAGAAGAAGTAAGAAAGCCACTCAGATCTCTTCTTTCAACCCAGGACCCTTGATGCCTGGAAAGACATGTAATTAGAGGATCTTCTGTCAGCTCCTGCTATTACAGCAAAGGCACACACAAAGGCAGTTGTGTCTTTGCTGCCATCTGGGTTTTTTGTTTGTTTACAGCTTTCTTAATAAAAGTGTTAAAAACCTGGAAAGTTGTGTTCTTCCTGAAATGGTCCAAGGGAAAAGATGAAGGGTGGCATGGTCACGTATCCGAATACACTACTGTTTCCTACAGTTGGTTTCAGGACTACCTGGTGGTTTGTCTTAAATGAAGTCTTCAGATGACCTAAGTAGGAATCCTGGTTCTCATGTGTGCTGGGCCATAAGATAACCAGCACCCAGGGAGCAACCTTGAGAACTTGAGGAAATCTCTCACCTTAATCAACAAGGATGATGTCAAATCTACCCAGATGCTTCCTCTCCAAATTAATCTAGTGGCCACCTGCCACTTCCATTTTACCCCTTCATTCTGTAGACTAGGCTATTCCTGGAATCAGATTTACTTAGCATGCCTATTATGGGCATCAGAGGCCTGTGCCACCACTTCTGCACAGGAGAGTCTTTCTATTTTTAGCAATTTCCAGAGCAAATTTCTGCATCACAAGTGAACTCACCTGCAGAAACAGGACTGGATAAGGTGGAAGGTCAGGGTACTGCTGGTCCTGACACAGAGAATCCAGCCACTTGGCCTTGAGAGGCTGTCATTTATGTTCTTCCAGTCTTGGAAGAACTTCTTATTTTATAAGCCTTAGTTCAGCTGTTGGTCTTCCAGAAAGTCTAGTCTCTCAGAAATGGATGTGAGGTAGGGATATTCACTCAGCTAGGTGGATCTCTGAGTTCCAGGCCAGCCTGATTTACACAGAGAATTCTAGGAGAGACAGAGCTATAAGGTGAGAGGAACAAATTAATGAAGGAAGGAAGGGAGGGACAGAGGGAGGATGGGAGAGAGGGAGGACTGAGTGAAGGATGGGTCTGAATGTCAGGCCTTGCTGCATTTATGGAGCATAAAAGGAAGCAGCCATGTAAAACAGTGTTCAGGAACTTGGAGAGTCAGTGATGTTTCTCCTGGGATTTCACCTGTGCAAGAAAATGCCTGGGAAGTTACTGGTTCTCACTCTGAAGCCCACCCTTCTTCTCCGGTGCCAATTGGGTTCCCTACACCATGCTAAGGATGTGGGTACCAGTGCTCAAGCATGGTTAACATCCAGGGTGATTTCAAGATACTACTTTTATACTTTCTTGGACTGTGGGTGGCATTTTTACATTTTCAATATTCCCAGGAAGTTTAAGACATCTTCTCCCCCCTCCAGACCTAAACTGTGAACTAAGTCATGGACCAGGCTAGAGAGATCACAGAGATGTCAGTGTGAAGAGAACACTTACGTATCCTTGCTTGTAGTTCGCTCTCTGAACTTCATTTCTCAGGAAGTCTTCATAGGAGATAAAATAAGCACTGCACCAAAGTCCTGACCAGCATGCTTTTCCTTTGAATTTTTAACATTTTAATTCATATCACCTAGCCTTTCAACAGAGGGAGAAAGACTCAGATAACATATCTAGGTTATTCACTGAGAGAATGACAACCTTCCATAATTTATTTCGAGTGAGCAGACCTAAGAAAATAGGTCTTCAATCTTTCAAAGGCAATAGAAAATACAAGACATCCGTGCAGAGCTTCTATTTTAGTTCAAAAATAATTAAAATTAATTTGATAGAAAAGTGGAATGGGGCTTATCTTGAATCTCATAGTCCAGAACTCTCTCTATACCAACCTTGATTGGGTTCTGGACATTGTAATATTTTCTTAAGTATACATTTATACAAATAGATCCCCTGGAGCTGGACTAGATATTAAACAAATACAGACTATTTCTCATTGTGAATCTCTGATGTGTACAAATGTTGTGTTAGAGCTGGGGTTGGAGAAGGTGTTTCCTTTAGATATTGCTTGAGTCTCGTCAGGTCAGAAGGACAGCCATCCTAGTGACCAGGACTGATTGGTTGGATCCAGGACAGTTAAGGTCTGGATTCAGTCTGGTCACTGAGCCATGGCCGTGCTCAGACTAGACCTGCTACACTGTCCTTGTGGAATTATAGTGAGATTTCATGGACAAAGAGAAGGTCCCGATGGGAATAAGAGCTGAACTTCCTGCCTTCACCTGCCTTGACCCTGTCTACATCAGTGTTTGTATTCCTGATGAAAATATCATACCCAATTAGCAAGATAAGGAGCAAAGGTTTTATTCAGCTTATACTTCCACATTGCCACTTGTACCGGCTGGTTTTGTGTGTCAACTTGACACAAGCTGGAGTTATCACAGAGAAAGGAGCTTCAGTTGATAAAATGCCTCCATGAAAGGGATGAGGAGGTGGTGGGTATCTCCATGATGAGACATGGTCTGGGACAAGGGAGATGCCTAAGAATCAATGGAGTGACCTTAGCTGTGACTCACTATATTGCGAATGTAGAACCTGAAGAGGCCCCCACCTGTATCCAGACATGAACCCCAATTTAGCAATAGTGACATCATCCCCCAGACATAACTTTCAACCCAAAATTGATCCTGTCTACAAGTAAAGCAGACAAGGACGAGGGAAGAGAGACTGAGGGAATGGCCAACCAATAACCAGCCTAACTAGAGACCCATCCCATGGACAAGCACCAATCCCTAACACTATTAATGATGCCCTGTTGTGTTTGCAGACAGGACATGTTGTCCTCTGATAGACTCCACCTAGCAACTGACTCAGACAGCCAGAGCTGAATAGTGGATGGAGCTTGGGGATTTTTATGGAAGAATAGAAGGACAGTCCTGAAGGGGATATGAACGCCACAGGAAAACTAACAGTCAACTAACATGGACCCTTAAGGCATTCAGATTCTGAATTACCAACCAAAGAAGATAAACAGGCTGGACCTAGGCCTCCCCACTCATAGGTAGCAAATGTGCAGGGTAACCTTCATATGGGTCCAGAACTTCTGAGCCTGTGGTCGGGTAGGGCTATCCCAAAAGCTGTTGCCTGTAAGTAAGGTATGTTCTACTAGCTGGGCTGCCTTGTCTGGCCTCTGAGGGAGAGGAAGAGCCTAGCCTCTCTGAAACTTGAAGTGCCATAATGTGGGTGGGACATATCCAGGATCCTCCAACCCACTGAGAGGAGAAGGGGAGGGGGAAGGATTGTGGGAGGGGGTGACCGGGATATAAAGTAAAATAGTAAAGATAATAATAAGAAGAATAAATTAAATTAAATTAAAAATAGTTGACATGGTCATTGTGTCTCTTCACTGTCATGAAACCCTGAAATAGTATTGTTATGGATATTAATATGAAGTGCCTTATGTATTTGAAACTTTTCTCTATTCCCCTGATAGTTTTAACCTATGCCCCCTCCAATTACCTGCCAACTTAAGAGAACTAGTATGAAGGCTGAAGAGGGAAGAATGTATTAGAGATGACCATATTTGTTTCTGTCCCATGGTGGAGACACCTAAGACCTCACATGGCACTTCTGATGCAGTTTGCCTACATCTCTCTCCATGAACAGAATGTGGACTGCAGGGCAGAGGAACAATTGTCACAATGACAAAGGAAGAGTCGCATTATCAAAAGCCCAGTGAAAAGAGGAGGTGTGCATAAGTACCCCAGTGAGCTGGGATTTTCCTGCTCACTGCAACAAAAGTATCTTGTGCAAAGAGGTCCTGAGGTGCCCTTCTGGGTGGCTTCTCACCACCTGTGTTGTAATCTTATTCGTTACACTAACAACAGTTTAAAGTCATGACTTGAATATGGCAGTGTCTTGATCACAGGAAGCTCCACGTGCTTTAGAGGGAAGAGAGTTCTTGGGAAGAGTCTGGTGAGAGCCAGGGTGAGGCTGTGTAATTCCTTTGTCCAGGCAGTAAGAAATGAATGCAATATCGATTCTGCACTTCCTCATTAACAATGATAGTCAGGCCCTGAGCACTTGGAAACTAGAAGCTCCTTAGCCAACGATGCCAAAAACTTCGGACACTGTCAGAAGACAACATGAGACTACAGAAGGCAGGATAGTCTGCATCGCATGACTCTCTGTATTCTGCTGGGTTTTTTTTTCTAATGGAAATAACTTGGACATGCTAACAATTCCTTTTCTCCTCACTGATCTATCACAAGCCAAATAGTTTAGTCTTCCTCTTACAATTTAATACAATGAATTTTCAATCTAAGCTCATGTTCTGTAGTCCAAGAAGAACCCACTTTCTAAGTTGTCTGGCAAATGTCCTCCTGTGTTCTCCTCTAAGGAGTAACTTGTTCCTTTGAAACACCTCTGACCTCTCTCAACTCCAGAGTAAACTGAAATTAGTCAAAACAGGAATATGTTCACTTCTTCAAAAGAGCAATTTACTAGGAATGGCTGACCCATTCCTACTGAGGAGCTAAGTCTCCCTAGTAATGCTAATCTTAGGCAAAGCCAGAGTGAAAATGGATGGCAAAGAAGAGGGGTGTGGTGAAAACTGCTTTTTGAACAAACCCTGTACTTATGCAGGAAGGGCTGCTCAGAGACATTTTCAGACCAGGGGACCTATGTGTAAGAGGCTCAGCTCACCTGAGTTAGGAGACACTCATCAAACTGTCAAGGTTCCTGGCTCTCTGCAGGCTGTGCAGAGAGCACCATGTTTCCAGCTTTTGTAAGCCATCACCCTTGCTAGGGTAGGCTTTGGGTCATTTCTGTCCCTGTAAGTAAGTCCTCTCAGCCACACTCCTGTCAGCCACCTCTACTCACTGACATTCCTTGTTTTTTTAAGTTATTTGGATAGTTGGTTTGTCTAAGGCTGAGGCCTCATGAGCTCCCCAACTTCCAGGTCTGCATGTCTGTTGGTGTTCTCCATGTACAGTCTCCATGTTTGCAGTCACATTGCAGAGACTGGACTGGTGTAGCAGAATGTTAATTTGTATTAGAAGGAACTGCTTTAATATAGGGGTAGAGCTTTCTGTTGTTGTTGTTTTTGTAAATGACTGAGTCTTCATTCAAAAGCTTACTTTTTATTAAACAGATTAGATTTTTGTTTAATACTTGTATTTATTTGGTTTTATATTTGGTTTCTTTTGCAGGTTGGTTTTCAAGGGCGGAGGGCGGATATGGAGGGATCAGAAGGTAAGTGGGCTTAGGGTACAAATGTGCAATTCACAGTGAATCAGTACACAGTCAAATACATCATAAGGAGGCTACACTTATTCATATCTGTATAAATAACATATGCACGGAGTAGCAATTAGAGAACAAATCGGCCACGGATTTGAAGGAGAGCGGAGATGTGTGCCAGGGAGGGTCTGGAGAGATGAAGGTGTAGAAACATGTTCTTACTAAACGGTAAGCTCAAAATTGTGCAGAACGGTATAAAAGTTACCAGATAGTGGCTGCACTGCCCAGGTCCAGCACTGAACCCATACAGCATTAAAAAAAAAAAGAAAGAAAGAAAGAAAAGACAAATAAAACCTAACCCAGAGTTTTGCAAATGATGCAATTGAAAAGTTCTAGTTCATGTAAAAACTGCCAACAGTTTTTGTAGCCTTCGAGGAGGATGGGGTCGGATGTCTTGGGAAATTTTTCTAGCAGAAAACGTCCCTTTGCTGGACAAACCTCCGAATGTAATCGGTAAACCAAAGAAATCTGACAAATATTCGAAGCCTGTGTGTTCGAGCCTGGTCCTGGCGTTGAAAGGAAAGCACTGATGAAGAAAATCTGGTAATGGGTTTGAAATCAGGGTCGGATTATGTCCGTAGTCTGCTGAGCAAAGACTGGAACTTGGCTTGGCCTACAAGTCCCAGTCAACTGTGAAATGATACCTGGAGAACTCAGAGAGGAGTCACAAACCACCCTGAATTGGTGCTGGGAGAAGAGCAGGCCCAACAGCGACCCCTGCTGTGAAGACGTCTCAGGCCAGCTGGTCAGAAGCAGCATGAAGTATCAGTGAACCAGTTTGGAGTTTTACTGGAAGTTTTTCATTGACCTCAGCTGTGGCTCCCACCATTGTGGAAGACTAATCACAAACTTGCCCAGGATCGCAAGTCTTGCCTGAATTCCGGGTGGTACTAGTGAGAAGCCTTATCCAGGCAATGTCTGGTGACTTGCTGACTGATGCCTGAGCCTTGTTTGGGAGGCAACCTGGAAACAGGTGGAGAAGGAAAAAAGTAACCCAGACAGAATGACAATGGAACCCTGGGCTGAAATCGAAATCTTAGGCACACAATAAGGAAAGCAGCTGCGATGGAAATTCGGTTTTTCACGGAGTTTGTCGTCTTTTAGAGGGTCGGTGCCCCTTGTCTTGGCACACTTGCTGGGTTGAAAACGGGCGTTTGCAAACAGTAGATGGCACTGAATCTGCTTTAGAAAGGAATCAGACGGTTTTTCAGTGTTTAGAAACATCGGGAGGCACAGAGAACAGGAAAACAATCCAAAACCGCAGAGTCTGCTTCACAGCTCCTAAATACTCACACCTGGACGCCATGCGTTTCGGTCAGCGTTGAGGAGCATGGGGTCAGAATGGTAGGTTCAGACAGAATCCCGCTGCAGCCTGCCTGGCAGAGTCTGATCCCCCTAGCAAAACGAAAGCCCGGAGAAACAAAATCATGGACTCGGTTAGCAATCGCTGTGGGATTTCAGCTCTGGCTTGTGGACAACTCAGTGGAATTTGGCTTGGAGGCAAGGTGCATTCACTGGCAAATTGGGATGAACAGCAAGCAGCTGGCCATCAGGAAATGGCAGGAAGCACAGTTGCTGGAGCCTGAGCTCCCTCTCTGTGAAGAAGTCTCAGGCTTGCAGCTAGGAGCTGAGAGCAGCTTATGCTTCTGGCCAAGACTCATTCATTAGCCTGGCTCTGTTTGTGGGATGCACCAGTGTGGACATGCAAGCTGGCCAACTAACCACGGATTTAACCAGGATCGCAAAGCTAGCCCCAAACTCGGCGTGTGCAAGTGAGAAGCTGTCAGTTAGCGTCTTCTGGCCTCTTACACACTGGACAAGTGCACATCAGGGACATAAAAATGGAGTGACTGCAGAAATGGTGGTGATAGACTCCCCAGGCGATGCGCAACCCCAGTGACTGTCCAAGACGCGGCTTGATGCAATTAGCATAAGGTTTTATTCGGGATACCAACGCGCGCTGGGGCTCAACACTGTCCTCAAGCAGGAGAGTCGTGTGGAGCTCTGAACAGCACAAATGCTCAGCTTTTAAGCTCAAACCGCACGCAGGGTGGGGGTCTAGGGGTTAGGAACTTTCCATTCGTGGTGGAGTTTAATTGGCTAGGGCCAGGTGTCTCGGGGCGATCGCAGGCTGGCGGTCATCCTTGGAATCATTAGGGAGGGGACTTCTCAGAAATGTCTGCATGTTCAGAAAATCTGGCAATCCCCCAGGGTCAGGAGTTTAGGTTCTCAAGGAAGGCAGCAGTTTTTTTAAAAATTTTCACAGTCTCACAAATTTTACAGTCTCACAGTGGCACACCGAGAAACATAGCTCAGAGAGCAGAGCTTTAGCGTCCTGGACCGTGCTATCCTGGAAAACCCTCTTAAACGAAAGGAACTCAGCTCCAACCAAGATTCCCGCAGATACCTGGTTTGTAAACCTCCACAGGTGGACAGCGGTGGGGTGGAGAAGATGCCTTGGTACACTTGCAGGACAGAAAGCGTGCCTTTACCATCCACAGCTTCCGTATGCATTCAGCAATGGAAAGCGACTGGACACAACTGGAAGACTTTTCAGCGTTTAGAAAGAACAAAGAGTGGAGAGGACAGAAAACAAAAGGAAACCGCGGGGTCTGCATCCAGTCTCCTGCATACTCTTGCACCTGGACTCCAGGCGTTTCTGTCAGCCTTTAGGAGCGCACAGTGGGTTCCAATAGAATCCCATCTCATTCTGCCTGGCAGAATCTGATCCTGTTGACAAAACGAAAGCACCGAGAAACAAAATCACACCTGCGGTTTGAAATCACCATCGGATTTCAACCTGGACCTGCTGACAGCCACGAAGAACTTAACTTGGCTCTGTGGGAAGGTTTCAGTTAGTTGTGCTCTGAGAATTTGTTGTGCCTGGAGCTGCTGACCATTGGGATTGGTCTCTGGGCGAAGAGCAGCCCCACAGCGACCCCTGCTGTCAAGAAGTGGCCCGACTGGAGCTCAGAGGCAGAGCTGTAGGTAGATCTAGGAAACTTTTGGAGCTTCTGACTCTGTCATTGGCTCAGACTCCAGCTGTGGCCCCTACAAGTGTGGACAAGCGGACAGGGGGACGAACTATGGACTTGTCCAGGATTGCACTACTCGCCTAAAACTCGGAGTGTGCGAGTGAATCCACCAGGGGCGTCCCGTGTATTCCCTGTTGGTCAAGTGTACTACTGGGTCTTGACCAGGAGACAAACAGGGAAACTACAGGGAGATGGAAAAGACAAGCTGAGACAGAATGGCTTTGGAGCCCTGGTCCGCGGGATCCCGAAAACCTTAAGAGAACCAAAAGGAAAGCAGCTTCAATGGAGATTTGTGTTTGCACTGAGTTTGTCACCCTCCGAGAGCACGTGTGTGTGTGTGTGTGTGTGTGTGTGTGTGTGTGTGGCAAGTCCAGGCACATTTGCCCGGCTGAAAAGGTCATTTACAATGGTAGACCACATGAAATAGGTTTTTAGAAACGTCTGGATGCTGAGAGGATCAGAAAACAAACCGAAACCGCAGCATCTCATCTCCTATATGCTCGCCAGGCATTTCAGTCAGCTTTTAGGAGCAGTGTTCAGACTTGAGTCAGCATAGAATCCCACAGGAGCCTGCCTGGCAGAACCCAATCCTGTCAGCAAAGCGAATGTACTGAGAAACAAAATCACTTACGAAGTTTGACATCACCTTCGGATTTCAGCTCCACACTGCTGACGAAATTGGCTTGGGGGTCAAGTCATAGCTAAGACAGAAGAGGGGTCCACAATGTGAGCACTCAGGTCGCCATCAACTGGACCTGAGCGCCACCTGTTTTGAAGAAGTCTGAGGGCTAAGGCTCCTAAGCAGACTTGGCTTCTTGTGAGAATTCCTTCCTTGGCTCTGGCTCCTGTATTGCCTTCTAACCACCAGAATCGTCCTGCATGACAGTGGTTCATTGGAGGGGCTCAAACTAACTCAAAAAAATAAAATAAAATAAAGGCCTTACTACTCCAAATTAATCAAGGGGTCACCTGCAACTTCCATTTTACCCCTTCTTCCCTCTGTGTAGACTAGGCTAGCCCTGAACTCAGATTCACTTCTCCTTGCATCTCTATTACGGGGATTAGAGGCCTGTGCCACCACTTCTGCACAGGAGAGTCTTTCTAATTTTCGAAAATTCTAGAGCACATTTCTGCATCACAGGTGAACTCATCTGCAGAAACAGGCCTGGCAGAGTTAGAAAGTCAGGGCAGAGCTGGCCCTGACATAGAAAACCCAGCCACCTGGCCTTGAGCGGTGTCTGAGGATGTGGATACTAGTACTCAAGCATGGCCAACATCCGGTGTGATTCCAAGATAGTATTTTTGTACTTTGTTGGACTATGGGTTGCAGTTTTACCTTTTCAGGATTCCCAGGAATTCTAAGTGACATTTTCCTCCCTCTAAGACCTAATCTGTGAGGTAGGTCATATACCATACTACAGAGTGATCACACAAATGTCAGTGCGATGAGACACTTAAGTATCATTGCTCACAGTCTTTGAGTTTGCTCTCTGAAATTTGTTTTTCAGGAAGTAGGCATTTTGCAGTTCCTTGGACTCCATCCATGACCCCATTTGTTGGATCTGGCAGTCAAACTTACTCTGTAACATCTGAAATGGGTAGAGCTTAAAGGGAAGTGTTCTGTTCTTGCTTGGACCTGATCTCCCGACATCTCTTCCTGGCCAATTCAGCAGATCTGAAATCAGATTGTTCCTTTCTTGTCATTGTAACCTGCAGATCACTTACAGTCCCCATGCCCACCAACATTTACCCACATTTCTACTCTGCCCTCTTCAGGAAAACAATATAAGAAATCCCAGTGGGTGGGGCACTCTCTTGTCCCGACCAAGCCTGTTCATGTCCACATCCCACCCCTAATGAAACTCCACCCACAGGGACATTCCTATGATTCCACAGGGACATTCCTCTGACTCGATTAGTGACCACTTCCTACTCCAGATTCAAATCCTGACTTTGCCCCTGAAAAAGAATTACGCAGGTGGTAAAGAGGAACGATTTTAATTATGTAGACTTTCCATCAGAATTCAAAGATTTTATACAGATTTAAGGGAAATTCCCTAACATATCAATTGAACAGTCAGGAAGACAAAATAAAGAGACTTCTTCAAGGATCCTGGGCATGAAGGGCACAGTCCCAGCCCAGAAGTCCACAGAGGTAGCCTGAGGCTCTTGCTCAGTTTTTCTCTGGCTCCTCTCAGTGAATATACTGAAGGATTTCAGGGTGTATGTGCTCCAAGATGCTTCGGTGTCTTTCTTTTCCAGGTTCCTCTCTCATGTAAGCCTCTGTTTTCCGTCGTTTCTGGGATCCACCTTGGCTCCTGGAATTGGCTCCTACTTCTTGAGGACCCCAAAGTCTCTCTATAGTAGCAGGCATTGGCTTATTAACGTCTGGCTCTCTACAGCGTTTGAGTCCCCTCTCATCTCCAAATGCAGCTCCATCCAGTAGTGTGGGTCTGCTGGGGTTATCAGGTCCACAACACCAGGGGTGCTGGCAGGAGTGATGGCTCAGGACCTCAAAATTATCCATTGCCCAGGCCCATGCCTGTTCTCTGTTCATGTCTGGCAGCATGTGGGACTCTGGGTGGTACTTCCTTCCAGACAGCTCATTCAAGGTTGACGTAGTGAAAGCCATGGTTTTAGCTTCCCAACCTAGCAGCAGAGAGTAACAGCTGATGCTCTGCAGACCAGAAGCTCTTTTTATGTAGTGTTCTGCTGGAGGTTACAAGAGATTCCAAAGTCCAACTGTGTTAGGATTAACTTGCCTTCCTATGGCAAATAGATTTGGAGCCTAACCCTGTCAAAATAAAAATAGAATGCTATGTCAAGGCTTTGTAAATGTCCAGATTTTGGAATACCGAAATTAGCAGGACACACAGAGAACAGTTTTTAGGTTGATTGTCCTATCTGTTGGGGTGGTGGTGGTCATGTACTCCTTTCAAACCAGCACTCAGATGGCAGAGGCAGGCAGATCTCTGTGTAATTGAGGCCAGCCTGGCCTACAGAGCAATTTCTAGGACAACCATGTTCAAAAGAAACAAACATCAACAATAACAAAGAAAATAAAACAAAAGCCTTCCTATGTCCACTTAGATCTTTAGCTCTTGGCATCTAGGTTTACATTCCCTGAACTAAAGGAGCATGCAATGTTGGTACAGTTTTCAAATGTAACATCTGATTAAGTTATCCATTTCCCATGCATTACACCTTTCTACTCAGTGAATTCTGGGTCCGGGAAGAAATAAGGAGAGAAATTAAAAACTATATAGAATTCAATGAAAATGAAGGCACAACATACCCAAATTTATGAGACACAAAGAAATCAGTCATTAGAGGAATCTTCATACTAAAGTCCCTTCATAAAGAAATTAGAAAGTTCTCCTATCAGCAATGTAAAAGTCATATCAGGTAGGATTCTAAAGAGTCACAGAAATTAGGGAATGTCTCAATATATTAAGGTAATTAATTGAAATGACTTACAGTCTGCAATCCAGCCAACCCAATAATGGGCAACAGTGAATTGGAAGTCCAAAAGTGTTGTAGTTTCGGCCGACTCTCTGTATAAGTAGGAATCCTGCTGAAGTGGGTTCCAACAGATTACTGGCCAGTAAGTGCAAGCAGGCAAACAGTGAGCCCTCCTTCTTCCACTGTCCTTATATAGGCCTCCAGCAGGAGGTGTGGACGACCATGAGTGTTTCTGGAACTTGCTTTGTCTGAGGCTGACCTTGAACTCACACATCTGATTGACTCAGTCTCCTAGGATTAAAGGCTTGTGCTACTTTGCCTGGGGCTAAGCTTTTCCTGGCCACTCTACTTCCAGATCTCCAGAAGTGAATCAAGGGTGGTGTAGAGAGTGTTCTGAACTATGAGATTCAAGATTATCTCCACTCAAACTTACTACCAATTTTTGTATTAATCATTTTTGTACTGGAACAGAAGTTCTGCATGAATGTCTTATATTTTCTATTGTTCATGAAATATTGAAGAACTATTCTCCCAGTTCTGGGCATTATAGAAGAAATTATGGAAGACTATCATTCTATCAGTGAATCAAAGGTATGTTATCTGAGTCTTCCCATCTCTATTGAAAGGTTCAGGAGATGTGAATTAAAGAATCTGTTGAAAATTCAAAAGAAATCATGCTGGTCAGTATTTCTCTACATTGCTCATATTATTTCCTACATAGACTTCCTGTAAAATGAAGCTCAAAGAGCAAACTGTAAGTGATGGTACTTATCATGTCCTCTTCACACTGACAGCTGTGTGATCTCTCTAGCCTGGTACAGGACTTAATTCACTATTTAGGTTTAGGTTGCAAAGAAGATGGCTTAAACTTCCTGGGAATACTGAAACTGTAAAACTGCATCCCATCCGCTAACAAAGTACAAACAGAGTATCTTGGAATCACATCGGATGACGACCTTGCTTGAGCACTAGGACACGGATCCACAGCATGCTGTAAGGAGTACAGTTGGCACTCAGAGAAAGGGTGGGCTGCTGAGTGAGATCTACTAACTTCCCAGGCATTGTATTGCATGGATGAAGTCCCAGGAGAAACATCATCACTGACTTTCCCAGGTTCTGAATACTCAGCTTTCATCCAGACATTGAAGCTGGAGCACACACCTTCAATTTGGGCCACACCTTCTGCTGGAGGCCTATATAAGAACAGGGAGGAAGAAAGTTCTCACTTTGCCTGCTTGCTCTCTCCTAGCTAGGAAGTCTATTACTTCACTGACACTGGAGTCTACTTGTCTGTGACTCCATCTTCTACTGAAGACCAGCTGAGACATCCAACCTCAGGGACTGAGTATTTCTGAATTCTTGGACATTGTTTCCTATCCAGCTCTTGTGGAATTAACTGGACTGCAGCCTGTAAGTCATTCTAATAAATCTCCTTTCAGGAAAGAGAGTGACTGAGAAATCACTCTATTTCATTTTTACTCTCTAAAAAGGCACCCCAAATAGATTTGCTGGCCCATCAGCACTTTCCCCATTGCCTGTCTAATCAGTCACCTATAGTTTTTAACTCTACACAATTGCATCCAGAGTGATAGCACCTTTCTTTGAAAAGCTTCACTCCTTTTTCATTTGCTTGTTTTGTTTTTTTGAGCCTAACTTTTCCTGTGTAGCCCTAGCTGTCCTGAAACTTGGTCTGACAACCAGGGTGGCCTTGAGTTCAGAGATCCATCTGCCTCTCTTTTGTCACCAGACTGGGAAGAATCTTATATCCTTACACCATCCAAACAGATGCTAGGACTGTCAGTTTAAAATCCAGCTTCCCACAGTGTAATGGTTGGGAGGGGACAGGAAGTATAGAGTATAATTAACTAACTACAGTCTTCTCTGAATCAGAAGGTCAAGGGCTTGCCCTCAGCATTCCATGGACAAAGTCATGGAGATGATGCAGTTCTGTCCCTATTTTGTCAAGGATACATCAGATGCTGCAGAGCATGCACTACCCAGTGCACAAGTCATGCCAGGCCTGATTCCAGGCTCCAAGTCTGAGTCACTTTGTTTCAGCAAAGAAGAAAGCCACTGCTCTGAGGATCGCTGGATTGTCAATTGGGATCTATACTCCTTTTGTGTATTTGAGAGCCTGGACTACCTGAGATACTACCAAAGATTGAATTGTGCCATGAAGAAGGGCACAGAGGTCTTCCAGAGTGAGAGTCACAGGGAGCCACAAGTGTCCCCAGGAGATGTGGGCAAAGACAAAGATACAGAGGAGCCAGACCAACAATCTCCATGCTTGCTCAGGGAGAAAGGACTGGAACTTGAGACCTATGATGGTGAAGACTGCCATGACCAGCATCCTGCTTCTGACATTCCCAGGCACGTAGGCTGCTGGGCATGGCTTCAAAGGGCTTTTGGCCAGAAGAAGAAGATATGAAAAAGCCACCCAGAACTCTGTTTGGAGCCCAGGAACCCTGATGCCTGCTAAGACATGCAATTAAGGGATCTTCTGTCACCTCCTGCTAATACAACAAAGGCATACACAAAGGTAGTTTTGTCTTTGCTGCCATCTGGTGCTTGTTTGTTTACAGCTTTCTTAATAAAAGTGTTAAAAATCTGAAAATTTGTGTTCTTCTTGAAATGGCCCTTGGGAATGAGGAAGCATGGAGTCGACACTGATGAGGATACACTACTGTTTCCTACAGTTGGTTACAGGACTGACTGGTGGCTTGTTTTAAATGAAGTCCTCACATGACCTTAGTGGGCATGCAGGTTCTTATGCATGCCTGGCCATAAGATAACCAGCACACAGGGAGCAGCCTTGAGAAATTTGAGAATCCTCTTGGCTGAATTATCATGGATGACAACTGATCTAACCACATGCTTCTCCTCCAAATTAATCTAGGAGCCACCTGCAACTTCCATTTCAGCCCTTCTTCCTTATATGTAGACTAGGCTAGCCCTGAAGTCAGATTCACTTTGCCTTTCATCTTTATTATGGGGTTTAGAGGCCTGTGCAACCACTTCTGCACAGGACAATCTTTCCATTTTTTTAAATTTCCAGAGCACATTTCTACATCACATGCAAACTCACCTGCAGGAACAGGAATGGCTAAGTTGGAAGGTCAGGACAGTGCTGTACCTGACACAGAGAACCCAGCTACCTGGCCTTGAAAAGACATGTTTTATGTACTTCCAGTCTTGTAAGAACTTCCTATTTTATAAGCCTTAATTCAGCTGTTGGTCTTCCAGAAAGTCTAGCCTCTCAGTAGGAAATGGATGTGAGGCAGGTATATTCACTCACACAGGTGGATCCCTGTGAATTCCAGGCCTGCCTGAATTACACAGACAGGACAGACAGGGCTATATAGTGGGGGGAACAAATAAATGAAAGAAGAATGGGAGGGAGGGAGGCTGGAAGAGAGGGAGGATGGAGGTAAAGAAGGGAGAGGGAGGGAGGGAGGGAAGAAGTGAGGGAGGGAAAATGGAAGGGAGGGAGGAATGGGTGATGGATGGGTCTGAATGTCAGGCCTTGCCTCGCTGCCTTTATGGAGCATACAAGGAAGCAGTCATGTAAAACAGTACTCAGAACCTGGAAGAGTCAGTGATGACGTTTCTCCTGGGATTTCACCTGTGCAGGACAATGCCTGGGAAGTTAGTTGTTCTCACTCTGCAGCCCACCCTTCCCCTCCAGTGCCAACTGTGTTCTCTACACCTTGCTGAGGATGTGGATACCAGTGGTCAGGCATGGTCAGCATCTGTTCTGATTCCAAGATAGTAGTTTTGTACTTTGTTGGACTACCAGTTGCAGTTTTTTTGTTTTATTTTGTTTTGTTTTGGTTTTTCAAGACAGGGTTTCTCTGTGTAGCCCTGGCTGTTCTGGAACTCTCTGTAGACCAGGCCTACCCAGGGCAGTTTTACCTTTTCAGTATTCTTAGGAATTTTAAGTGATCTTGTTCCCCCCAGTTAGACCTAATCTGTGAACTAAGTCTTGTACCAGGGTAGGAGAGATCACACAGATGTCAGCACTAAGAGAACACTTAAGTTTCATCACTTTTAGTTTGCTCTCTGAACTTCATTTCTCAGGAAGTCTTCATAGGAAATAAAATAAGCACTGTACCAAAGGACTGACCAATATATTTGTCTTTTGAGGTTTAAACATTTTCTTTAATTCACATTATCTGGACCTTTCAACAAGGGTGGGTAGACTCAGAAAACATATCTTGGATTCACTGAGAGAATGACAGCCTTCCATAATTTCTTCCGTACAGAGCAGAACTGGGAGACTAGTTCTTCAATACCTCATCAGCGATAGACAATAGAAGACATCCTTGCAGAACATCTGTTTCTAGTACAAGAACGACTAAAAATAATTTGGTGTAAAGTAGAATGGGGATTATCTTGAATCTCTTAGTTCAGCACTCTCTCTATACCAGCCTTGATTGGTTTCTGGACATTGCAATATTTTGTTAAGTATACATTTATACAAGTAGAAGCCTTTTCAGTTTAGATCACCTGGAGCTAGACTAGATAATAAACAAATATGGACGATTTCTCATTGTGAATATCTGACCTCTACAAATGTGTTAGAGCTGGGTTTGGAGAAGCTGTTTCCCTTAGATATTGCTTGAGTATCTTCAGATAGGACAGCCACCGTAGTGACCAGGACCGATTGGTTGGATCCAACACAGTTAAGCTCTGGACTCTTCCAGCCTGGTCACTGAGCCATGACCATGCTAAGACAGGATCTCCTACATTGTCCTTGTGGAATTACAGTGGGGTTGTGGGGACAAAGAGAAGGTCCC
Organism: Rhynchomys soricoides; assembly: GCA_019843965.1. Lineage (NCBI taxonomy): Eukaryota > Metazoa > Chordata > Mammalia > Rodentia > Muridae > Rhynchomys > Rhynchomys soricoides. The sequence continues at coordinate 35,406,782 of JADRCH010000005.1, read as the reverse complement.
AATGGGAGTAAGAAGTGAGTCCCCTGCCTTCACCTGCCATAACCCTGTCTAAGTCAGTGTTTGTGTTCCTGCACAAAATATCATAACCAAGAAGCAAGATGTGGAGGAAAGGTTTTATTCAGCTTACACTTCCACATTGCTGTTCATCACCAAAGGAAGTCAGGACAGAAACAAACACAGGGCAGGAACTTGGAGGCAGGAGCTGATGCAGAGGTGATGGAGGGATGTTACTTACTGGCTTGCTTCCTCTGGCTTGCTCGCTTACTTTCTTATAGAACCCAGAACTAGCAGCCCAAGAATGGCACCACCCACAATGGGCAGGGGCCCCCATCACTAATTGAGAAAATGCCTTACAGCTGGATCTCATGGAGGCATTTCCTCAAGGTAGACTCCTTTCTATGTGATAACTGCACCTTCTGTCAGTTGACAAACAAAACCAACTAGTACAGAACCCTAGATGATTTTCTAACACATCCTGAGAAGAATTGGAAACAGGTATGCTAACTTAAATGGGTACCTTGGACACAAGGAGCCAAATGACTAGTTCATGGACTGATCTCCTGAATATCCTAGGGAATGGAGTCTGGGTTTTGGAAAGGTTATTTAACTTAGGAATGTCCATTGTATTTATTTTGTTTGCATCTTGTCATAATTATGTGTTCTTCAAGACACTAAAATGCATTATACCGTTGTGTGAAGAGGGCCTAATTGTATCCAGTTTAATGAATTTTTAAAGTAAACAAACCAATGTGAGAATCAGAAGTAGTCCCTTGTTGTCATGGACCTGTCTCACAGCACCAAGTACAGCACCCCTCTCCCTTCCCATCTCAGGAGCACAGGAAGGGCTTTCCCACTCAGCTGGAGACTTCAGCACTGAGACTTCTTATGGAAATGCATCCATCAAGAACATGGAGTGAAGTAGGGAAGAGGTTTTACCCACGGGGCAGGACTTTTGTGGGCAACTGGATGGCCTATCAGGGAAGCAAGCTTCTGCCCCTTTAAATGGTAGGTCTGGTCCCTGCCACTGGATTTTGTTCTAAAAAAAGTGTTCTACAGAAAATCAGCCAGGACAACCAAGGATACATGAGAAAACACAAACAAAAAATACAAAAATAAAAGAAATTAAATTCCCTATAAAACCTAGGTATGCAGATGTCATCTGAGCCACCATGGTCCTTGGAGTTCCACTCTCCTTCTAAGTAAGGCTTCTCTAAAGTGTCAAAGCCCAGAGACTGCTGTTGTAGAGGTATTAGCCATGCCCACATCCTAGCTAACACCTTCCCTAAACTGTTTCCTATGGATGTGGATCACAAAGATGTCCTAGAGTGGGGCAATAGATTAGCTGTCTCAGTTGCTGCTTTACATTGGGTCTGATTCCTTCACTCATCTGCCAAGCTCAGAGACCTTTCCTATAAGTCTACTAGCATAAGGAATTCATTTCCTTGTTTTGAGAGTTGCTACTTATCTTCACCTTGTCTTGTAAGACTCTGGGGAGTCTTAACTTACCAAAGACCCTCTGAATGGACACACGGAGTCGGGGATTGATGCAAAATGCAAGAGAAATTTATTGATTCATCAGCATGCTGAGGCAGCTCTACATACCAAGATGGGAGAGCGACCCCCAGAGCCTGTTCGGGGCCCTTAAATAGGATTTTAGAGCAGCCACCATTAGATACAATGTGATTGGCAGAACAGTGTAACTTTTAAACTGATTGGTCTTTAGGGAATTAGGTAGCAGGGACTTAATCAACCCTTCCCTCTAAGCCTACCTGCTTTCTAACATGTTTCTTCTGTGTGCTCTGATGGGGGGAGGGGACATCTGCTAGCTAGGAGACCTTATCTCTGGAGAGGGGAGGAGGGGAGGAAAAGCATCTCTTTCAGTCTCTGCACACAAATACCATCCCACACCCTTGCAAGTGCTTGGATTATCAAAGAACCTGGTCACCTGAAGTTTTTATCAATGAGTCGGTCAAATCAACATGAAAAGAATCTGTCCCTTTTGAGGATGTCCTGGAATGTACTCTGTGGACCAGAGTGACCTTGGACTCAGAGACCTGCCTGCCTCTAAGGTGCTAGGATTAAAGATGTCCACAAGCATACCTGGCTCTGGAAATCCTTATTATTTCATTATCAACCTTAGAGGCCTTTTGCTGTTCCTCAGACCCCATCCTTGATCCCCATTTGTTGGATCTGGCAGTCAAACTTACACATTAACATCTAAAATGGGCACAGCTTAAAGGGAAGTGTTTCTTTCTTGCCTGGACCTGATATTCTGTCATCCCTTCATGACCAATTCAGCAGATATGAAGTCAGATTGTTCCTTTCCTGTCATTGTAACCTGCATATCACCCACAACACAAACCCCGTCACAACCCCTTTTACCTAACCTTCCACTTTGTCCTCTTCAGGAAAACAATATAAGAAATCCCAGTATGTGGGCCACTCTTTTGTCCTTACCAAGCCTTTTAGTGTCCACATCCCATCTCTAATGAAACTCCAGCCTCAGGGACATTCCTCTGACTTGATTAGTGACCACTTCCTACCTCAGATTTGAATTCTGACTTTGCCCCTGAAAAACAATTACACAGCTGGTGGAGAGGAAAGCTTTTAATTATGGACACTTGCCATCCAAATGCAATGGTTCTACATAGATTTAAGGGAAAATTCCTTTTTTTTTTCTTTTTTTAGTTTTTTGTTTGTTTGTTTGTGGGTTTTTTTAAGATTTATTTTATTTATATGAGTACATTGTAGCTGTGTTTAGACACACCAGAAGAGGCTGTCAGATCTCATTAAGAATGGTTGTGAGCCACCATGTGGATGTTGGGAATTGAACTCAGGACCTCTGGAAGAACAGTCAGTGCTCTTAACTGCTGAGCCATCTCTCCAGCCCAAGGAAAAATTCCTTAACATATCAATTGAACAGTCAAGAGGACAAAATAAAGAGACTTCTTCAAGGCTCCTGGGCATGTAGATCACAGTCCCAACTCATAAGTCTACAGAGGCAGCATGAGGCTCTTGCTCAGTTTTTCTCTGGCTCCTC
>JADRCH010000005.1:35391597-35403732 GCA_019843965.1 Rhynchomys soricoides | reverse complement strand
CTGGTGGTGCAGTCTAGTGGTGCAGTCTAGTGGTGCAGTCTAGTGGTACAGTCTAGTGGTGCAGTCTAGTGGTGCAGTATCTGGAGACCAGAAGAGGCTAATTTTCACAGGCTTCTTTCCTTGGAAGCAAATGACCAAGCCAGTGCAGTCAGTCAACAGGGTCTCAAGTGAAAGAGTGAGGATTGAAAAAGAAAAACAGCAATACAGGATACAGAGACTGTGGTACATTTACACAGTGGAGTACTACTCAGCTATTAAAAACAATGACTTCGTGAAATTCACAGGCAAATGGATGGAACTACAAAATATTATCCTGAGTGAGGTAACCCAATAACAAAAGAACACACATGGTATGCACTCACTGGTAAGTGGATAGATATTAGCCCAAATGCTCAGAATACCCAAGATACAATTCACAGACCACATGAAGTTCAAGAAGGAAGACCAAAGTGTGGATGCTTCAGACCTTCTTAGAAAGGGGAACAAAATGCCCACGGGAGGAGATACACAGAAAAAGTGTGGAGCAGAGACTGAAGGAAAAGCCATACAGAGACTGCCCCATCTGGGGATCCATCCCATATACAGTTACCAAACCCAGACACTATTGTGGATGCGGAGAAGTGCTTGCTGACAGGAGCCTCATATGGCTGTCTCCTGAGTGGTTCTGCCAGAGCTTGACAAATACAGAGGTGGATATCACAGCCAATCATTGGACTGAGCACAGGGTCCCCAATGAAGGAGTTAGAGAAAGGACTAAAGGAGCTGAAGGTGTTTGCAGCCCCATAGGAAGAACAACAGTATCAACCAACCAGACCCCCCCCCCCCTTCCCCCCCCCCCCCCCCCGAGCTCCCGGGAATAAACCACCAACCAAGGAGTACACAAGGAGGGACCTATGACTCCAGCCACATAAGTAGCAGAGGAGGGCCTTGTTGTACACAATGGAAGGAAAGGTCCTTGTTCTTGTGAAGGCTTGATGCCCATAAAAGACTGCCGAATTGGGGAGAACCTCACTCAAGCCACGGGAAGACATGACCCCCCAGTGACTCACGAGAGACCGAACTTGCTGCAAGCGCATGAGGTTTATTCGGGGAGGCAGTGCACTGGGCCGAGCTCATAACCCACATGGGGCAGAGGAGATCGACCCCGAGCAGCTGAAGTTAGGGGTATTTATAGGGAAAAACCACAAAGCAAAAGGGGGGCAGGGGGAACATGCGTCATGGGAAAGAGCAGAGGGGCTCAAAACAGAGGTCACTGTGACAGTTTTGGTTGATCTACAGGATAGGAGTCAAGTCAAAACAACTACTTTCCCAAAACAATTTTCAGAACCGAGTTCATCATGACATTTCATGGTGGGCCTGTTTTTGGAACAAGGTAAAAACAACCATTCTCAGAACTGTCTAAGGGGGGTGAGTTTAGCCCATCTCAGGCCCCTGGGTGGCCTAGGGCTCTGGTGCTGAGTCTAGGGGCATTTTTCTTCCAGGGTCTTTCACCCCAGGGTAGGGGAATGTCAGGAGAGGAAAGCAGGAGTGGGTGGGTGGGGAAGTACCCTCATAGAAGCACAGGGAGGGAGGATGGGAGAGGGGGTTTCTGGAGGGGAAACCGGGAAAGGAGATAACATTTAAAATGTAAATAAAGAAAATATCAAATAAATAAATAAATAAATAAATAAATAAATAAATAAATAGATGAAAAACAGACAAAATCATGACACGACCCCTGCCCTGCTGAGGCTGAGGCAGCTTTATTTCTCTCCAGCCTGCTGTATATCATTCTTGGTACATCCAAAAAACATGGTCAGTTCTTAGATCAAACACAAAGTAATCAAGCGAAGTAGTAAACAAGGAGAAACCACACAAGAAAGTAATCAAGGAAAGTAGTAAGCAAAGAGATCACAGAAAGGTAGTAATTCAGCAAAGTAGGAAACAAAGCCCCATGGTGACTGTTATTCTTAATGATGCCTACTTTCTTGTCGGAGCCTAATGAAAAATGCCAAAATCCTAGAGTTGGCCCAAAAGCACTTAACAAGCTAAATAGCTGGGGTACAATGTTTTGCAACTGAGAAATCCCATGTCCATACATTTGCTAAGAAAAGCATACTGAGGGCTTAGTCTTACTGGACTTCAAGGCAAGGAATCAAGTGCTTCATCCCCACTGGCCTGTAGGGTTCAGAGTTTTACCTGTTAAAGGAATTTCTTTTCTGTCTTCTGGAAGGAAGCCTTGAGATCCCTGCATGGAAAGAACACCAGACAAATGGGGAGAGGTGGGTGATGGCTAAGCCAAGGCCAGGAAGGGTGGATAAGGGCAGGGCAGGCTGTGCATGAATTAAATAAATCAGCTCTTTACACAAAGGCTGTGTGGTCTTCTCAAATGGCACCCTTGTTTACGGAGAGTAAACCTTTGAATAAAATCCGTCCTTTAAATTAAATGCTATCTGTTTCCTGGTAATTACATCTTTTATTGATAAACCACCCGTTTAATCAAACACCTATTTTCCTGCAAGCTGGTCCATTCTGTGAATGCAGTGTCCACTGCGTGCAGAGAAGCAGTTTCTAAGCTCCTTATGTACTAGGCACTGAATCCCAGGCAAATTCTAGAATCAATTATGCTTGACAAACATAAAGGTGTGCCGACCTCTGAATATGTTTGCACTGTGTTTCCCATGTAGTTTCTTGTACGTTCAGTGGAATAGAGCTCTGATATCCAAAATGCACTGTTTTCTAAATTTTGTAAAACTTCAAAACTTAAATGGAGGTGTGGCCTCCAATTTTGGATTTTACTTAATTCGAGATATAATTAAATTGACATCAAAGAATAACCACCACAGAGAGTCTTTCTCTGGGTAACCCTAGCTGTTCTGAAACTCACTTTGTAGACCAAGCTGGCCACCAAGTCAAAGATCTTTCTGCCTCTGCTGGGATAGCTGGACTCCAGGGTGCCCTGAACTGGAGTCATATTTACAGGGAAGCAGACAGCAAGACTGGAAAGCAGTTTCCTGCCTGCCTTCTGTCTAGACACAAGAGACTAGAAGATGGAAATGTTATGTGTAGTCATCTCAAACACAGGAAATAAAAAGTGTACTGAGACTGCAAAGGGGCTGGGGGAGTGGGCAGGTGGAGAGGAGATTCCATGTCCTGAGGCTTCATCTCTGCCCTTAGCTGTTTCCCCTTAACTATTTGTCTGCTGGGAATACAGGATTAGGATCTGCTGAGGACTCCAGCTGTCCCAAGGACTAGTAACAGGAATTCCAAGCCAGACCTGCAGACTTATGCCTTTAATCACAGCACAAGGGAGGCAGAGGCAGGGAGATCTTTGCCTTGGTGGCCAGTTTGGTCTACAAAGAGAGTTTCAGAACAGCCAGGGTTACACAGAGAAAAACTCTCTGTGGTGGCTGTTCTTTGTTGTCAATTTGACAATATCTTGAATTAAGCAAAATCCAAAATTGGAGGTCACACCTACAAAGGATTTTTGCTTAATTTGTTGAAAGTAATCCCCATGTTTCAGGTAAGAAGACTTGCTTTTAATGCAGATCTTTTTGAGCATGAAAGACACAGGCCTTTAATCTCCATCCAGAGCAAAAAAGACACATATCTTTGTTGTTATGATTGCTGTTCTTGTTGTTATGAGCTAGGGTTTGTCTACAATACCCCTGGCTGTCCCGGAACTCACTTTGTTGACCAGGCTACTCACAGAGAACCACTGAGAACCACTTCCTTTTTTTTTTTTTTCTTTTGTTTTTCAAGACAGGGTTTACTCTGTGTAGCCCAGGCTGTCCTGGAACTCACACTGTAGACCAGTCTGGCCTCGAACTCAGAAATCCACCTGCCTCTGCCTCCCGAGTGCTGGGATTAAAGGCTGGGATTAAAGGCATGTGCCACCACTGCCTGGTGAGATCCACTTCCTTGATTCAAACCAATAGTTCGAGGATTAAAGGCATTGAGTACAACACCCAGCTGAAGACACTTAGTTTTATTCCAGACCTTGAAGCTGGAACACACACCTTTAATTTGGGCCACACCTTCTGCTGGAGGCCTATATAAGAACAGGAAGGAAGAAAATTCTCATTTTCTCTGCTTGCTTTCTCCTAGCTAGCAAGTCTATTACTTCGCTGGCACTGGAGCCTACTTGTCTGTGACTCCATCTCCTACTGAAGACCAACTGAGACATCCAGCCTCGGGGACTGAGAACTTCTGGATTCCTGAACATTGCTTCCTATCCAGCTCCTGTGGAATAAGCTGGACTGCAGCCTGTAAGTCATTCTGATAAATCCCTTTTCAGGAAAGAGAGTGAGGGAGGGATCATTCTATTCAGTCTTTTACTTTCTAAACCTGGCACCCCAAATAGATTTGCTGGTCCATCAGCACTTTACCCATTGCCTGTCTAATCAGTCACCTATAATGTTTAACTCTAGACAATTGCATCCAGAGTGATAGGATCTTACTTTGAGAAGCTTTGTAGAACCATCAACTCGGGCCCCCATGAGACTGAAAGACCCCCGAATTGGGGAGACCCTCACTCAAGCCACGGGAAGACACGACCCCCCAATGACTCACGAGAAACCGAACTTGCTGCAAGCGCAGGAGGTTTATTCGGGGAGGCAGTGCACTGGGCCGAGCTCATAACCCACACAGGGGCAGAGGAGATCGACACCGAGCAGCTGAAGTCAGGGGTATTTGTAGGGAAAAACCACAAAGCAAAAGGGGGAGCAGGGGGAACATGCGTCATGGGAAAGAGCAGAGGGGCTCAAAACAGAGGTCACTGTGACATTTTTGTTGATCAACAGGATAGGAGTCAAGTCAAAACAACGACTTTCCCAAAACAATTTTCAGAACAGAGTCCATCATGACATTTCATGGTGGGCCTGTTTTTGGAACAAGGTAAAAACAACCATTCTCAGAACTGTCTAAGGGGGTGAGTTAAGCCCATCTCAGGCCCCTGGGTGGCCTAGGGCTCTGGTGCTGAGTCTAGGGGCATTTTTCTTCCAGGGTCTTTCATTCCCCACTTCTTCTAGAGCATAGTTCTAATCCTAGAACTATAGTCTTGTTTATCATGAGCCAGTTCTCCCAACGCCTGGTACTGTTGTCTTAACATCAGGATCTGTACAGAACTTACTAACAAAACAATATGCAAAGAGTGTTTGTATGTTAAGCCAAGATTTGAACCAACCCTGATGGTTTTCTCTCTCTTTTACTTGGCTAATCTTACTCCTACCTTGGCAATTGAATCTTTAACAACCCCAGAATGGTTTATATAAAAGTAACACTCTCTAGCTAAGGCAGCATCTCTTCTTATTTTATAGTATTACTTCTGATAACAGAAGTCAGTGATTTCTTAGGATGACCAATGTTTTTTGTATGACCAAAGCGGAGGTCTTGGTGACTACCCCAGCCACCCCCAACCACAACAGAAGGGAGACAGTGAAAGCTATCTAAAGGTACTATAAACAGTCATGATCAAGGTCCAGTGATCTTGAGCTTGAGCAAATTGTCCATCTTCTGAACCATCTAGCGGGATGTCTCTGGAGAGCGGGGCATTTGCAGGTTTTACACGGGAAGCGTGCACCCAGGCCTCAATACTGTCTACCTTGAGGACTGTGGGAGCAGTCAACAGCGCCAGGAAGGGTCTCTTTTAGCTGGGTTCCAGCAACTGTGGCCGATATAGATCCTGTCACCAGTCTGGAAGCGGTGAGAGGTCTCTGGCATCCCTGGAACATCTAAGGTAGACAGTTTGGGCCAAATCTCATGCACACCGAGGGAGTTGGAATATCACACAAGATCTCAAAAGGGGTCAGGTTAAAAATGGTAGGGGGTGTTCTGAGCTTGGAATAGGGCCAAGGGGAGGGGCACCACCCAGTCCGAGCCAGTCTCCAAAGTCAATTTAGTTAAGGTCTCCCTATCTGCCCTGAGCTTTGAGGACAGTACTCACAATGAAGTTTCCAATCTGTCCCAATACTTTTCCCACACCCTGGCTTACCTGAGAGACAAAAGCAGAACCATTGTCTTATCTACTTCTTAACTTCTGTAAAATCGACCTCTTAATATACTCTAGGCTGTTTTCCCCTAGGTCTTTTGCCCTGTTTATTCTTGGCTGCATAAGCACTCACTTGTTGGCCTACCTTACACTGTTCTACTGTCTTTCTGGCCCAGAACCTGAGTCTTATTAACTGCTTGGACAAGCTTTTTATCCCATAAACAAGTCCATTTGTGCATTTGGCCAATAAGTCTTTTGCTTGTTTCCTGGGGAGCATAGTTTTCTTTTTGGTGTGCCATCTCTCTTCTTTTTTTAGGTGATAGTTGGTAAGGTGGCTAGCAATCTGAGTCCTTTTTTCTTCAGTGTATTCTAAGTGAGGCCATCCCTTAGTCCAGTCCCATTTCCCAGCATGTGTTTCTTGTAGGCCCATAACCAGGATAGACTTCTGTATAGCCACTTCTCGAGCTATGTTATATGCCTGGTTATTGCTCTGGGCCACTGACTTTTTTTGTGATATCCTGGGCATGAATAATACTCACAGTTACCAGCTTCATTGGGACATCTAAGAAATCCAGGATTTCTTGTTTGTTTCCTCTGGTGTGAGCAGTCCTCTTTCTTGGCCTATTGCTCTGTGGTCGTGGGATGTGACAAAGGCATACCTGCTATCCGAGTAGATGCTGATCATCTTGCAGGCTCCAAGTTTTTAAGGCCTTGGTGGGGGCAGTTAGCTCCACTTCCTGTGTTGAAGTGTCAGGAGGTAGAGGTTCCACCCAGATGACATTTGTGTTGTCCACCACAGCAGCACCTGCTTGTCTCTGACCTTTATGGAGAAAACTGTTTCCGTATGTAAACCAGGTAGCCTTGGCTTTTGGCAGGGGTCAGTCAGAGAGGTCTCTCCTTTTGGGCTAGCTAGCTGTGGCCTATTGGGCAAGAAATTTTTCTGGGGCCCCATTTTGGAGAGTATGTCTCGCCCCAACAGAGGGTAGGGACAGTCTGGGGTGACCTTAAATGAATGGGATACCCGGCCCATCCCCTAGGTCCACAGACTGTTCTTTGGGTAGTCCATGAATACATTTTGGTGCCAACGGCTTCTTGGACCCAAGATCTTTTCTTGAGATGGGGCCATCGGCTCGGAGGACTGAGGGTTGAGCCTCTGTGTCCACCAAGAATTGAGTGGGTTTCTCTCCTGCACTCTCTCAGAGTTTCCCTGGGTTGGGGGCGGGGGGGTCCTCCCCTAATCACTGTCTTTACTCAGGGCTAACACCATTTGCTGCTTGGGGGCGCTTTTCCCAAGGCCTAGGATTTCTTGTTCCAGGCTTCCACTAGGACAATCTCAGGCCCAATGGCCTCAGTCAATTCCGAGACTGAATGAAGGCAGGTATAATTTTTTAATCTGCTTTTATACCTTTTTAACTACATGTAAGCAATAAGGTCATTTTTAGGCCGCAATGCAAATAGCCAAGGAATGAGCAAGGCAATAAGCAAAAGTCCGGGATCCTCCATGTTTTTCAGGGTGTGTCAGGATGACTAAAATATCTGAACCTATTTCCTTTTTGAAGTCTAAAATCAGATTCTCTCCTGAAGCCTTCTTCTGTTCCACCTCAATTCCCACCTGAACTCACTTCTTTGCTCCACTTCTCTGAGACCAGATTCCTGTCTGGGCTCACCTCCTTTTTTTCTTTCTCTGCACCTTCTCAGCAACCTGCACTAACTCTTGACAGGCCTACCCTGTCTTTCTAGCCTCTGAAGCCTTTTTTGTTACCTCAAACAGTTTCCCGGAGACCTGCCAACGGAGTCTGGTGGTGGACCTCAGGTCAGATGCTCCTTACTTTGTCTGGGGGGGGGGAATTCTTCATTTTCAGAGCATTCTTTTTTTCCAGATGGCCAGCACCTGTGAGGCAAGAATCTTGGGAAAAGAAAGGTCTTTATCTATGAGGGGGTGAGGGATCTTTTACTAGATTTTTCTCTCCTTGTCTGTCTCTGTCCCCACTCTAAAGCTCTCAACCTGCCTCTTTTTTCTTTTTTTTCTATCAAATCACAGGCTCTGGCCTTATGTTTTACCTGCCTATAGACAGCTCTTTTTTTTGTCCAATTAAAAGGCTTTTTTCTCTCAGATATAAATTGAGCACAACCATTTATATTCTGTAATTTATAAAGTACAAGATATACCTAACACCCAGTCCATCTGCCATAGTTTTACACCTGTTGTGTCCTGGTTTAGCTTGTATACTATCTGGAAACCATCCTCTCAAGTCTATACCATCTTTTTAAATATAATCAGTCTTTAATCCCGTCAGAATTCTGAGCATAATCTGTGGAGTTCTGACATTATTGGAAGCTGTTTATGTGCAGTGATCTACACTGTTGTCTTTTAACTATTTTCAGCTATTTTTAATTAAAATATCTTGAATATACCCTAACAATTAACTCAGAGCTATGAATTTGCTATCTGGTCTTTAGCTCATATGCTTAATAATCTAAAATCAATATGCAAAGGCATTCTCTTTTTATGAATCAATTTTAATAATAACCAATAAGTCTTTATTTTTGCCATGTAAAGGATGGCACAAGAATGTTTACCCCTTTTTTTTTCTTTTAGCCAGTAACTAGCAAAACTTTTAGCTTGACCTCTGGGAATACTGCCAGGGGAGGGAGAGAGCCTGCTTCTATTATCTAGCTGCTGTAAACTGAGCACTCACAGCCAGGAACCTTGAGGGTGGCTGGTGGCAGGGAGGGAAGGACTTTCACAGCCCCTGCTCTCGCCTCTCTGCTAGCTGTGCTCCCTTTTTTTCTCCAAGGCCACCTGCCTTGGCCTCTCAGTGGCTCCTGTATCAGGCGGCTGTTTGAGTACGAGCACGCAGCAGCCCCGTCAGCCCAGCTACCTTCCCAGCCGGCCCCGAACAGGACAGAAAGGGAGATAAACGGGCCTGGCCCACAGGGAGAGGGGAGGGCAGCCCCGGGTGGGCTGAAAGGAGGCGGTCATCCAGCTGAGGAACGTGTCCAACCCTGCTCCCCCGCCCTAACTTCTTTAAAGTCTAAATGAACAAAAACCCGTAGTAAGGACTTAGAAAAAAAAAACCAAAATAACAGAAAGCAACAGTTTGCCCCCAGCCCACCCCTGCCACAGGCGGCCGCGTCCCTGCCACAGATGCAGAGCAGACTTTCCCAGCAGCTCTTGCTGTGCCATAACCAGAGCCAGGTAGCCCTGCCGAAGTGGCAGAAGCCAGATCACAGAGCGTGCAAGCAAGACTTTTAAACAGACTTCCCCAATGACCACAGTCCTTATCTCCTACTACTGCGGCCAAAATCCTGGTCAAATTCCTCTCCTGCCTACGATCCCTCCGATTCTCCCTTTCTCTCTGCTTCCCGCCTCTCTCTTCTTTCTTCTTCAGTCTCCTCCCTCGTATGAAGCACTTTCTCAGCTTCCTTAACTAAATCCTGCAAGGACAGGTTCTGCAATCCTTCTAAACGCTGTAACTTTTCCTTAGCCAAATTGGTCTGGCATCGAGTTGCCCCTTTAAGACCTGCCACCAGAGCCTGGCAATAGACTGTCAGCCGCTCCCTACCTTCAGCCGTATTAAAATCCCAATTAGGGCAGTTCAGAGGAAATCCTACGAAGCGAAGCGGCAGCTAGTGGTAGAGTCTGGTTTCCAGGGACCCTGAGCAGGACTCTGGGCTCACTGGCTCTCTGTGGCCCGTCTGTCCTCCATGCCACCAGCTGGCACCTGGGGGAGGGGGTAAGGCGGCGGCGGAGGAGGAGGGGGCCATTCAGGGGGCTCTTTGATCTCAGGGTAGACCTTAAGAGGAGCTGAGGGCTGGCTCTCAGGTTGAGCCTCAGGCTTTGAAGTTTTTGCTTTCAGTTTGCATTCTATCTCGCTGAGAGCCAGGACTCGGGAGCCTGGCTTTCATTTCCGAGCCCACGGCTTGAGCCATGGAGGGGGTTTTGTGCAAGATTCCCCCAGACAATGATGTAAGGGGCCTGATCGGGATGGCCCTCTGGTCCTTCTTAGAGGACGATGGCTTTCACTGCAGAGATAACAGACCGGTCAAGATCGCCCTCAGGCCACTCTGAAGAACAGACAGTCTGCCACAGTCCTTTCTTAACCTCTACTGACAAATTGTGTGCCCTATCTTTGATCTCTCTCCAGTGTTCTAAGGTCAGAGTCAGGGGAGTTGCCACAGTCCGTCCCATCTCAGTCGGAAAGTCAGACACATAAATAACACAAATAGACAAATAGAAAGACAAAAGACACAATCCGAATCACCCCAGGGGCACGTCCTCCACAAAAGTGAAAGTGCAACAGATGGCCTCGGGGCGTGCAGGAAACAGAAGGGCTCGATCAGAGCCCACCAGAAGGGCTCCAGTGGAGCCCCACCTGATAGGAATTTTCCGGGCGTCCCCGAAATTCCTCCCTTCCTGGAGCGTTCTCCAGGGCTACGACCTGTGGTTTTTCCTGACACGTCTGTCCACCACAACTCAGAGTCTCTTACGAGACTAAGAGCAGTCATAAAACCAAAAGCGCTTTTCAGACAGATTCAAACTTTACCCAGCACAGACACCCAACACAGAAGAACACAGACACGGACAGAATTTCACCTCCAAGTGGGTTCTCGGAGACTAGGGTGGTCACAAAATCCCGGACAGGACCCCACATGAAAGACCCCCGAATTGGGGAGACCCTCACTCAAGCCACAGGAAGACACGACCCCCCCAATGACTCACGAGAAACCGAACTTGCTGCAAGTGCACAAGGTTTATTCGGGGAGGCAGTGCACTGGGCCGAGCTCATAACCCACACAGGGCAGAGGAGATCGACCCCGAGCAGCTGAAGTTAGGGGTATTTATAGGGAAAAACCACAAAGCAAAAGGGGGAGCAGGGGGAACATGCGTCATGGGAAAGAGCAGAGGGGCTCAAAACAGAGGTCACTGTGACATTTTTGGTTGATCTACAGGATAGGAGCCAAGTCAAAACAACTACTTTCCCAAAACAATTTTCAGAACAGAGTTCATCATGACATTTCATGGTGGGCCTGTTTTTGGAACAAGGTAAAAACAACCATTCTCAGAACTGTCTAAGAGGGGTGAGTTAAGCCCATCTCAGGCCCCTGGGTGGCCTAGGGCTCTGGTGCTGAGTCTAGGGGCATTTTTCTTCTAGGGCCTTTCAAGACCAACAGGACACAACACCGATGTAATTAGCAAAGAAGGATTTTTTTAAAATAGATTTATTTATTTTATATATATGAGTACACCACTGCTTTCTGAGACACCAGAAGAGGGCATCAGATCCCATTACATGGTTGTGAGCCACCATGTGGTTGCTGGGAATTGAACTCAGGATCTCTGGAAGAGCAGTCGGTGCTCTTAACCACTGAGCCATCTCTCCAGCCCACCAAAGAAGGATTTTTCATTAGACAGCTCAAGCTGGACCACCATGAAATGGTGATCCTGAGGGCAAAAATGATTGAGTATTTAAGGGCAAAAACCGCAAGCAGGTGGGGGCTTGGGAACTTTTCATCAAGGCTGGTAATCCATCAAGGCTTGCAGAACAATGATGTTACACAAGGCTGATTAAGGATGTGGTTAGTTCCTGGAACAGTCTGCACCTTCAGTCCAGGAGTTTAGGTTCCCAGGCTCTCAAAGTAGGTCAGGCACAAAATGGAATCTGAAAATCAAGATGGAGTGAGTTAAGCTCTCTTTTTAAGTCTCTTGGCTTCATTTGTTTTTTGTTTGCTTGTTTTGGTTTTTGAACCTAGGTTTTCTGTGTAGCCCTAGCTGTCCTGAAATTAGTTGTGATGACCAGGGTGTCCTTGAGCTCGGAGAGCCACCAGCCTCTGCCTCTGTTTTCAGATCTACTTCTTTTCGTCAGGTTCTGGGACTAAAGGCTTTCACCACCAGACTGGGCAGAATCTTCCCTCCTTAGGCAATGCAAATAGCTGCTAGGACTGAGGGTTTAAAACCCATCTTCCCACAGTGTAATGGTTGGGAGGGTCCACGAAGTATAGAGTATAATTAACTAACTGGAGCCTTCTCTGAATCAGAAGGTCAAGGACTTGCCCTCAGCATTCCATTAGTGAAGCCAAGGCGATGAAGCGGTTCCGTGCCCGTTTTGTCAAAGATACATCAGATTCTGAAGAGCATGTGATGCAGAGTGCACAAGTCTTGCCAG
>JADRCH010000005.1:35334449-35379379 GCA_019843965.1 Rhynchomys soricoides | reverse complement strand
TGCAATGTGCACCAGGAGCCAAAGCAGATTTAATTAATTAACCACTACATTAGGTTTTTAATTTAATTAATTAATTAATTAAATGTATATGAGTACACTGTAGCTGTCTTCAGACACACCAGAAGAGGGCATCAGGTCCCATTACAGATGGTTGTGAGCCACCATGTGGTTGCTGGGAACTGAACTCATGACCTCTGGAAGTGCAGTCAGTACTCTTAAGCTGTCTCATTAGCCCTTAAAAAATATATGGTTTTTATCACTTTCGTTTTTAAAATAGTGTCTTTTGATTATGACACTCAAAAGTTGAAAATACAAAAAGGAATGTTTTGCTTGTCTACATCCAATTTGGAAATGTCCAGCATACTAGAGTACAAGAGTTTTCCCACGTACCCTCCTCCCTCTCCCTCCTCCCTCCCCTCCTCCTTGAGTGTGAATTTATTCCTTTTAGTTATAATTTGACCAGCTCACAGCATCGTTACCAGCAACAGAAAAAGAAAGTCACTATCCAGACTCTTTTTTAAAAGATTGATTTTATTTTCATTTATGCACGTGTGTGTGTGTTTGTGCGTGTGTGTGTGTGTGTCCAGAAGAGGGCACTGGATGCCCTGGAGTTACAGGTGGGTGTGAGCCACCTGATATGGGTGCTGGGAACCAAATCTTCATCCTCTGAAAAAGCAGAAATGAGTCTTCACCACTGAACCTTCTCTCCAGCCCACTCTCCTCTCATCAGTGTAGACTGTTTTGTGTTTCTGTGGAGATGGAAAATTTTTAACTGCCAAACTTCCTTGAAAACCTGAGCTCCTGGCCTTGAGGGATTGCCAAATAGTCTGAACATACACACATTTCTAAAAAACAGTCTCAAACAGTTGCCAAAAAGAAAAGTAAACCTGATACCACATCGAGCCACCTGGCACGAGCCCTGACCCCTAGACCCCCACCGGTTTGTGGTTTTCAAGCTTAAAAGCTATGCGTTTCTGCTGTTTGGGGCTCTACACTACTCTCCTACGTGAGGACTGTGTTGAGCCCCAGCGCACTGGATTCCCAAAAAGCCTTTTGCTGGTTGCATCAAGCTCCATCTTTGTTGGTCATTGGGGATTGCGCGGTGCCCGGCTAGGTGAGCAGTGGTCTCCCCAAGTTGGGGGTCCATCATTTCCATGTTACATAAACGTATGCACACACGTGTGTTCTTTGTCTGTTTTCCCTTCATTCTCATTGCAGGGTACTCACTCGTGTTACATGAAATTTCAGTTCTTTTTCTTTCCTACATATTTATTGCATTCTGGGACTACACCATAACTTGTCAGTTCTAATGTTGATGGACATAACTTCCATCTTCAGAGCTATTTTGGATACTATGGCATGCTTCTTTACATGAACACAGACATATACTTCTTTAGGTTACATTACTGGAAGTAGAGCTATTGAGTCATGTAGTCTATATGTTCAGCTCAAGTAGCTACTAACATGTCTACCAGCCGCCATACCAACTGTGGGTGGTTTGAATGTGCTTGGCCTATGGGCAGTGGCACTGTTAGGAGGTGTGGCTTTGTTAGAATAGGCGTGGCCTTGGTGGAGGAAGTGTGTCATTGTATAGGCTTTGAGGCCTCCTCCTATGGTCAAGCTCCACCCAGTGTGGAAGAGCGATCCTCCTGTCCTCTGTAGAAGAGAATCTCTTCCTGGCTGCCTTCAGACCAACATGTAGATCATGCAGCTCCTACTAGAGCACCATGTCTGCCTGCATGCTGCCATGCTTCCCACGATGCTTCCCCATTATTATCATTCCCATGATGATAATGGACAGAACTTCTGAACCTGTAAGCCAGCCCCAATTAAATGTTGTCCCTTGCCAGGCAGTGATGGCACACGCCTTTAATGCCAGCACTTGGGAGGCAGAGGCAGGTGGATTTCTGAGTTTGAGGTCAGCCTGGTCTACAGAGTGAGTTCCAGGACAGCCAGGACTACTTAATAGAGATTCCCATCCTCCCCTCCCAGTATATATATATATTGCAGAGCAAATTCAAAACAATGTGGATTGATTATGGAAGAGCTCCTCACACTATAGAATGACACAAATGTTAAAAATACTTTTTTTTTTTTTTTATGGTTTTTAGAGATAGGGTTTCTCTGTGTAGCCCTGGCTATCCTGGAGCTCACTCTGTAGACCAGGCTGGCCTCGAACTCAGAAATCCTCCTGCCTCTGCCTCCCGAGTGCTGGCATTAAAGGCGTGCGCCACCACTGCCCAGCCCAGTTAAAAACTTTTATTGCTGCTGTTGTGTATGTCCATGTGTATGGTGTGTGTTTTGAAGGCAGGTGTGTACATGCCACAGCACATGTGTAGAGACCAGAGGACAACTTTTGATATTTGGCCCTACCCTTTCATTGTGGGTTCTAGGAACTGAACTGAGATAGCCATGCTTGCATGGCAAATGGCTTTACCCACAGAGCCACTTCTGGGTCCAAGATCTTATCAAGTGCAAATGATACTAAATGGTACAGCAATACAATTTAAGATATAATTGTCTATTCCCTCTCCCCTCCTCTAATGTCTTTTTCTCAGAAACAGGATCTTCTCATAGAGCTGCTCATAGCGGCCTCAAGCTTCAAACTCCCATCCTCCTGCTTTGGCCTTCTGAGTATCTAGAATTACAGGCAAAGACCAGCACATCTGTATTTACAAGGAATGTATTCCTTTTCTTGTTTTGTGTTTTCAAGACATCCCTGTCTGTGTAACCCTGGCTGTCCTAGATCCATCTGTGTCTGCTTCCCAAGTGCTGAGGTTAAAGGTGTGCACCATCACTACCCGATCAATGAATATATTCTTAAAAAATATTCTAATTTTTTGATTCTTTATGAGTCTGCCATCAGTACCTCAGTCCTTATCTTCCTGCCCCCCATATCTGCCCTTTGCCCTTGTAAACTCCTGCCAAAAATATCTCATCGTGGAAGCTGTACCCGTACATCTTCATTTGCAAAAATTCATTGCAATGACTCATCGGTCTGGTTCGAGGTCTCTGGCTTCTGTGACACCATCAATCCTATCCTCACTGGGACTCCTCCCAGCTATCCTGTTGTTGCCCTGTGTCATGGAGATCCTGCAGCTTTGGATCAGCAAGACTGGCCTTTCACGTGTCCTTGACTGTTCACAGATGATGTAGATTTTGAGGTGAGCCAACTCAGAGCCCTGGATCTGGGCCTGAGTGGTAGCTGAGCTGGTCAGTGGGCTCTCCCTTGTCCACTCCACTAGGGCAAGCTCCCCAGCACAACTTGGCTAAGCCATCCAACGCTGCCATCTGAGGAGTCAGGGTCAGCTCTCATGCCCTTAGGCCAGCTCAGCTGTACCCATGACTCCAGAACCAGCTCCATCTGTGCTGTGCAATCATGGTACGAGGGGCCCACTCTCCCACATGCTGCAGACTTAAAGGGGCTGGGCCAGCTCTCTCACACACTCTGGGATGGTGGTGCCTACACCAGGGCCACCTTCACTAGGTTGCCAGGAGGTACAGGCCCCACGCTCCCGAGTGAAAGCAAACATTGAATTACTATCAATATCTTATGATGCAGATACAGGGAGGAGAAGGGAGATAGGCAAGGGTGGGAAGCACCAGGAATTCACTATGATTACAAAAACAAGAACTGAGAACCTGGAGGCTGTGGCCAAACACCTTTAATCCCAGCACTTGGGAGGCAGAGGCAGGCAGATCTCTATGAGTCTGAGGACAGCTTCATCTACAGAGCGAGTTCCACGAATGTCAGGGCTATAAAGAGAAAACCAGCCTTGAAAACGACAAACAACAAAAACAAGAACAAAACAAAGCAAAAGCAACAAAAAAGAAGAGAAAAAATAACTGGGAAGTTGAGAAGTGTAGAACAGAAGAACTTTTAAAATGAAGTGGAAATGTCTGGTTTCTTTGGAGACGCAGTTGTGTCATGTGATGTTTTTCTGGAAACTGTTTTATGAGAAGGCATGTTTTATTTTGCTGAAATAAACACTTGCGTGTGATGTTTAGAAAAAATATATAAAACTCCACAGACAATAAGGAGACACCTTGCAATGCTTTGCTGGTCTTCACTTGTCATTACTTCATTGAGAGAAACACACGGGGGAGCTTCTGGTGATATTCCAGATGCTTCTTGCCACTTCCATGGACTCATGTGGTTACTTCTGGATCAAGCTGCTACTACTGATTTGTGTTTGATATTTTAGACTGGA
This sequence comes from Rhynchomys soricoides, assembly GCA_019843965.1. Lineage (NCBI taxonomy): Eukaryota > Metazoa > Chordata > Mammalia > Rodentia > Muridae > Rhynchomys > Rhynchomys soricoides. The sequence goes on along the minus strand of JADRCH010000005.1, from coordinate 35,375,168 downwards.
CCACTGATTTCCTGACAGGGAAGATTGGAGTTGGCCCAAAGACCTACTTCTAAACAGGTCCACACCCCCTGGTCCTATTAACCCTTTTTCTCCCCTACCTCTGGTAGGTGGGCTAGATGGGAGCTTGAAGCATTTAAGAACCCTGGGTTTAGAAAAATCTATGCCTACAATAAATAATTTCTTAGTTTTGCCTTTTGAATATTTTATTTATTTTTATTATATGTGTATGGCTTTTTGCCTGTTCAGCATGTGTACCAATGACTGCAGAATCCAGAAGATGGTGTCAGATCCCTTGGCACTGGAATTGCAGACAGATGTGAGCTGCTATGAATGCACTGGGACTCGACCCATAGTCCTTTGGAAGAGAAGACATTGCTCTTAACTGCTGAACCATCTCTCTAGCCCTTGAAATAAATAATTAAAAAAAAAAAAGATTTGTGCCTTATTTCTGTGTATGTCTGTGCATATGCACAGGTGCATGGAAGTACCCACAGAGACAGGAAGAGGGCGTCATTGGATCCCTTGGAGTTTTAGGGGATTGTGAGCGACCCAACATGGATGTTGGGAACTGAACGTGGGTACTCTGCAAGATCAAGTGCTCCTAACTACCGAGCCATCTCTCCAGACCCTAAAATAAGTGATTTTAAGTCTTGTTTGAGGGCTGAGCAGTGGTGGTACTTGCCTTTAATCCCAGAATTTAGGAGGCAGAGGCAGGTGAATTTCCAAGTTTGAGGTCAGCCTGGTTTACAAAGTAAGTTTCAGGACATGCAGGGCTACACAGAGAAACCATGTCTTGAAAAACCAAAAAGCAACCAATCAAACAATCTGCATACATGGTATCTATGCCTGTGAAGGCCAGAAAATGATGTCAGATTTCCTGGATATACACCAACTAGGATTTGTTTGTTTGTTTGCTTGTTTGTTTGTTAGGAGTGTATCACCCTTTCTGAAGATGCCTCTTTGTAACCGTTTGATGCCGTTTGTAAACGTTGACTATTGTCCTAAGCCGCTTTGTAGTGTTGCAGTGATGACTGATACCCAGGTCAGAGTGCCCTTAAGAGACTGGAAAGTGGGAACTGCAGAGACACAGGTAAGCATATTAGAACTGGACTGCCATTGTCAAATGTTTGCCCTGTGCTGGTGAACTGCTTGTTTCTGAAGGCTCAGGGTTCCCTGAGGAGCCAAACTGTGTCAGGAAACCCCAGTAGCTTTGGGTAGCCCTGCTCTTTTCTAGCCCAGGGATTCTCAGCAAGTTACATTGCCTCTCAAGACTCCTTTTCGTATCTCCAAAATGGAAACTAAATAAAATTTCATAGTATAAGCAAGGTAGCTTTCATGAGTCATTCAAGCAAGCACACTTCATCAGTCACACTTCAGGAAGAGAGTTCTGCCATTTGTGACTACATTTGTGAGTAGATTTGGAAAGCATCATATGTGGTGATTTAAATGAGAGTGGCTCCCGTAGGCTCACGTACTTTAATGTTTGACTCTCAGTTAGTGGAACTGTTTAGGAAGGATGGCTCCCATAGGCTCATGTACTTTAATGTTTGACTCTCAGTTGGTGGAACTGTTTAGGAAGGATGAGGAGATGTGGCCTTGTTGGAGGAGGGGGGTGGATCTCAGTTATAGATGGAATGTCATGAAGTTGAACTCACCAAAGTGAGAGAGAAGTAGCAGTTCCTGGAGTCCTGGGTAGGATAGGAATGCAGAAAAACAAAGGAAAGTCTGTAGCCAGCTTGAGCTACAAAGAGCATGTATCAAACAATATCTCAAAGTATTTTTCTGTCTTAGTTAGGGTTTTATTGTTGTAAACAGACACCATGATCAAGGCAACTCTTATAGAGGAAAACATTTAATTGGGGCTGGCTTAAAGGTTCCATTATCATCATGGTGGGAAGTATGGCAGCATCCAGGCAGGCATGGTACAGGAGGAGCTAAGATCTGCAGGCAGCAGGAGACTGTGTAGCATCCTAGACATAGCTTGAGCATAGAAGACCTCAAAGCCTGCTACCACAGTGACACACTTCCTCCAACAAGGCCACACCTACTCTAATAAGGCCACACCTCCTAATAGTGCCACTCCCTATGGGCCAAGCTTTCCAACACTTAAGTCTATGGGGACCATTCCTATTCAACCACCACAATTTCCTTGTTTATTTCTTTCATGATTTATTGGTTGTTTAGATTCGTTTTGATTCCCACTAGTTCGTGTATTCTTCTAAGATTCCTAATGTAATTAATTTCTCATTTTATAATACTGTGACTGAAAAAAATACTTGATATGGGTTCAGTCCTCTTAAATTTGTTAAGATTGTAGCTTGTGATGTAATCTACCACAGAGAGTCTCATGTGCATGTGAGAACATGTATTCTACAGCTGTGAGATGGGACTTGTGGTGATGTCTGCTGGGTTCTTCTGTCTAACATGCAATCTAAGACAGTGTTTCTTTATCAACCTCTCTAGATGATCTGGTCATTGTTGTTAGTGACATACTAAGGTCCCTATTGGATACTTCCTCTCTTGCTCTAAATCAATGCTTATCAACCTAATGCTGTAGCCCTTTAATACAGTTCCTCGTGCTGTGGTAACTCCCCCAGCCATAAACTATTTTTGTTGCTACTTCATAACTGTAATTTAGTTACTGTTATAAATTCTAATGAAAATATCTGTATTTTCCAATGGTCTTAGGCACCCCTGAGAAAGGGCCATTTGACCCCCAAAGGGTTTGAGACCTACAAGTTGAGAACCAGTGCTCTAGATAATCTAGTAATTATTTTATGTTCATACATAGGTGATCTGGTGTTGGATGCACACATATTTACATTTGTCTTTCTTCGTCTATTAAGCACTTAACACTAGATAATGAGGGTTTTTTTTTCTCCTATAACTGATAGTCTATTTTTTTCTAATACAAGCATAGCTACTCTTGCTCTCCATTTCATTTAACACAGAATATAATTTTCTATCTGTTCACTTTTCTTTCTTTCTTTCTTTCTTTCTTTTTAATTGGAGACAGGGTTTCTCTGTGTAGCCCCAGCTGTCCTGGAACTCATGCTGTAGACCAGGCTGGCCTCGAACTCAGAAATTCACCTGCCTCTGCCTCCCAAGTGCTGGGATTAAAGGCATGCGCCACCACTGCCCAGCTTATAATGCCAAATTTTGGCCAGAGCCCTCGAAATCTAATTGTCTCTGGAAATACTACCATTGACATTAGTGTCACCAATCACCAGATCTGTCTTTTTTTCTTTTCTTTTCATTTTTTTTGTTTTTCCATTCAAGGTTTGGCTTTGTAGCCGTGGCTGTCCTGAAACTAACTCTGTATACCCAGGCTGGCCTTGAACTCATAGAGATCCACCTGCCTCTGCCTCTGGAAAAACATGTTTACCACTATGCCCTTCTGACTTTACTTAATCCAGTTAATTTGATTAAAAATAATAATAAAACCCATGGAAAACAAACACCTCAGGGTATGGAAGATTCTCCAAAGTCCAAATTTTTTGGTTTTTCGAGACAGGGTTTCTCTGTATACCCCTGGCTGTCCTGGAACTCACTCTGTAGACCAGGCTGGCTTCCAACTCAGAAATCTGCCTGCCTCTGCCTCCCAAGACTGGGATTAAAGGCGTATGCCACCACTGCCCTGCTCCAAATTAATTTTCTTTCCCAATCTCCATTTCTTCTCCACATATAACATGCACATATATAACATGCACATATGTAACATGCACATATATAACATGCACATATATAACATGCACATATACAAACATGGCTTCTGCCCAAGGGGTTTCCAGGCAACTCACACAAAACAACTATCCAGGGCACTAAGCTCCCCAGCCTCAATCATTAGACACAGTAACCCCATGCTATACAGAGCTTGAAAGCAGAGAATGAAGACTATTTTTTTCTGTGTTTGGAAGCCAAGGACCAAAATCAGCCCAAAATCAAGGAGGTTATAAAACACCATCAAATCCCAGGAGGTAGGAGTCCTTAGGGACCATCTTGTGTGTGTGTGTGTGTGTGTGTGTGTGTGTGTGTGTGTGTACACATATTTGTTTTTTGTTTATTTGTTTGGCTTTTGGAGACCGGTTTTTCTGTGTAGCCCTGGCTTTCCTGGAACTCATGCTGTAGACCTGGCTGGTCTCGAACTCACAGAGATCTGCCTGCCTCTGCCTCCCAAGTGCTAGAATCAAAGGCATTTGCCATCACTTTCCAGCTCTTAGGGACTATCTTAAAGCACCTTAAGGAAAGAATAGTTATATTTTTTTCCTCATTCATTGACTGGTTCGTGGCTGTGACTACTAAGATATTAACAAGAAAAACATACAACTATATTTGCTCCAAGTTCATGTGGCACAAGATGTCTTCAGAAATGAAGCCCCATAGAAAAAGAGAAAGTGGGACCCAGGTGCAGCTGTACAGAACAGAAGGAGATGAACTAATGGTAACAATGAAGCTGAATGTAAGATCATGTTCACACCCTTCCTGGTATCTGTTTCCACTCCTCCCTTCCAGGTTTAATGCGGCATCTGCTTCAGGAAGCAGAATTCTGTTCTGTGTATCCCCAGTAGAGGCAGGAAAGATGTGGAGGAGAACCTTCTAGGCTCTACTATTTTCTCAAATGCCACGGTGTTATATATATTTTGGGACCGTGTCCTAAGCCCCAGCATTAACACCCTAATAGGCTAGGTTCTCAAGCCAAGCAATGTGAGAGAACATACACAGAGAGGAGCCCTGGTGAATCCAGGGGCCAACTGTGCCGACATTCGGGGCAGTCTTCACTCCTCATTAAAAATATTCCCCTGACATGCCAAGAGGCATGTTTCCAAATGATTCTAAACCAAGTTGAAAGTGAAGATTGAACATCACAAATGGCATAGAACACTGGTTCCATATGACGGGATTTGAAGGCTTTCATTCAGAACCGGGTATCTCTTGGTGGTTAATAACCCAAGATATTGTCAATTCCATGTTGGGCAGATTGTTTTTAGCCAGCATGTATGTTCAATTGGTTTGCTGGTTCATCTTTGGTGACATATTTGTATCATAGACTCAAGGGTGTCTCTGGAAGGGAAAGAAGCCATGAGAAATATAAAATCAGAACCTCCTCTTAAACACTACATGCTACATCCTCTGGTGGCTGTTTTAGGTTAAGTGGTAGAGCCAGTACATTGTAGGATGCTCTAGGGTTCAATCCCAAGCATCAAAAACAAACTATGAAATCCTGAATGTTTGAAGGGCAAGCCCAGCATGGTGGCACATTCCAATACCTGGGTGTGTGTATAAGGTAGGGTAAGTGGGTAGAGACAGGCAGATCTCTGAGTTCAAGGTCAGACTGGACTACACACAGAACTCCAAACCACCAAGGTTACACAGTGAGATCCAGTCTAAACTTTTTTATTTATTTATTTATTTATTGCCATTGAAGACATTACCACCCTCATCAAAAGTTACTTAGAGAGAGAGAGAGAGAGAGAGAGAGAGAGAGAGAGAGAGAAACAGCTGTGGCTTTGGGTCCCTTTAGGGAATCCTAATCTGTCCACATTCCTTTCGCTTCTTTTTGCATACCCATAGAGAACCGAAACGCAAGAGCAGCACTCCAATTTTGCACCTCAAGTGAGGGACCACAGTCTTACCCTAACCTCCTGATAAGAGCCCAACAATCCTCCTTCACATTTCCGTTATTTCGGAGCCTTTCGGTCAAGTCAGGGGGGTTGGATGGCTTCAGCAGTCCTGACCATTTCAGCGTGTGAGTACCTCTTGGCCGGAAGGTTTGCTGACACCTGCTGGTGGGAGAAAAGCGGCGATTCGCCGCACTAGCCAATACACCACGAGAGGGCGGCAGTGAGCCAAGCGCCAGAACAAATTGTGTGGTTTTGAAGGTCCTGTGAAGATTGATCCCCAGACATGGTTTTAAATTCAGTAGATGCAGTTGCTGCTGCTTTCCACAACATAAATTAAGAAGAGAAAATTCATTTAAGATAGACAGACCCAGGAATGCCCCACTGGGAAGGGTGAAAGAAATAGCCAGAGCACAGTTTTTTAAAGTCTGGTAGGAAAATACCAACAGTTAGTTACCTTAAGTAGTGTGTCTGCCGTGATTATTGTAACTCATAGGCAGTCCAAAGAGAAGAATAAAGAGTATGTTAAGGCTGAAAAGATGGTGCAGAAGTTCGGAGCACTGGCTCCTCTTCCAGAGTACCTGGATTCTATTTCCAAAACTCATAATAGCAGCTCAGAACTGTCACTCCAGTTCTAGGGAATCTGACACTCACACAGACATACAATGCAGGCAAAACACCAAGGCACACAAAATGAAAATAAATAAACCACTACAAAACTAAATTCTATAGATTCATTCCATCAGCCAATATTTACTGAGCAAGTGTAATTATGTTCTAGACAACCATGATTCCTTTATAGAGCTTGCATTTAGTGGCGGCATGTGCGTCATCAACAACAGCTGGAAAACACAGAAGCTTTTAATGAAGGAAAATGAAACACTATGATTTAACCACCCTAAGACGGCTAGTGTTAGCCAAGCATGGTAATCCCAATACCAGGGAACTGAAGGCACAAGGACTGTCAGGAGTTCAAGGCAAGCCTGATTCCACAGGACTCTAGTCTCAAAAAAATAAAAAGATGGAAACAAAGAAAAGAGACATAAGTGTTAAAACTTTGATAGTTTTCTGTTTGCTTAGTTTCTTCCTTGGGATATTGAAGATTGAACCCAAGGCCTGCTGCATGCCAGGTAAGGACTCTCCCGGGCACTAAACTCTAACCTAAGCTCAACTTTATTCTGAGGCAGGCATGCGATAGGTTGTTCAGTTCAGGAGTTTGGATCCTCCTATGTCTGCCTCTCTTGTAGTTGGGATCACAGAATCACCCTGCCAGGACTTCCCAGGTTGTTTTCATCCCTGTCCATCTTTGCTATGCCTTTACTCAGACATCTATACAGCATACAAGTCTGAGATTTTATAGCACCCTGTCTCATACAGGTTTACACAGTTTATTTCGGGTAATTGTTGGAACTGTCAAACAGATTTACAGAAAGACTATTAGTTGATCATTTTGAAGTTATTAAAAATTCTAAAACAACAAGACATGTGTTGCCTAGCAATTGGCAAAGGGTGAGTCTGCAATTATATAAACACCATGGAATATACTTACACAAATCTAGGTGATATACCACTCATATACAAAGTGATATGATATGTTTGTGTGTATGTGTCACCACACATCTATGACATAAAATCTATTGCTCTTCAGGGCTCAACAAGACACAAGGTTGCTTTAAGGACAAGAGAAAATTGTGTAATCGGTGAACAAGATAGCCATAGTATACATAAGCCTATCACATACTGATTTATAATTAAATTTTAATATATTTGAATATGTAAGTAGGAGAACATGAAAAGGCATGCGCCACCACTGCCTGGCTCAGAAATAGAGTCTTATTATCAAACATCACACAATAATATGCACTGTATCTTAATATGACTAGAATTGAAGATTTGTTCACACCAACATCAACACAAACACGAGTCATATAGTGCTCTAACATGTTAAGAAAGCTATGACACGTCTTTAATCCCAGCACTTGGGAGGCAGAGGCAGGCAGATTTCTGAGTTGAGGCCAGCCTGGTCTACAGAGTTGAGTTCCAGGACAGCCAGGGCTACACAGAGAAACCCTGTCTCGAAGAAAAAAAAAAAAAATCAAACCAAGAATCAGGAGTCACATTTGACTCAAGGCACTATACCCAGTGGATGGCTTCAATCACAGTGCTACACTGACAGTGGAAGGGAGCAGCTCTGCACCTCCAAAACTTGCTCTTCATAGGTACTATTACATCATACGTTTTAGAAATGCTGAGGTCTAACTATGAAAGCTACACTGTGACTTGTGGGAAAGCAGACATTACAGGTAAATATTTAGTAAATGCTGAATCCATTCACTATTAATTTTAAATGTATATTATTTTTAAAACGTAGATTTCTGGGAATCAGATGCAACTTGTCAAGCTTGTGTAGTGAGTGCAGAGCTCTCTTGCTGGTTCTGTTTTTAAAATTTCTGTCATTCAAATTCAGTTCTAAAATTCAAAGTTGGGAATTCCCCCTCCCCCCCCAAAAAAACCCCAAGTTTCTCTGTGTAGCCCTGCCAGCCCTGGAACTCACTCTAGACCAGGCTGGCCTCGAACTCACAGAGATCTGCTTGCCTTTGCCTCCCAAGTGCTGGGATTAAGGCGTGTACTACAACCCCACCATGGGAATTACATTTTAATATTTTCTTTACTCAAGCTTTCTGTTTTATTTTTAAATTTCTGACATGTTTGTGGTTGCTTCTTGGAGTCATTTTTACCGTGGATGACATGTTTGTTTTGTTTTCAGCTATTCTAACATCTTTGTCACCGTGTTGTGGACATGTGTTTTGTTTTTTTTTTCATAGTTTGAGAACTTCTTTTCTAAAAACTTAAAAAGATTTTTAAACTTTTTAATGTATATGAATATTTTACCTGCTTGTATGTATGTGTATTGTGTACATGTCTGGTGCCTTCAGAAGTCATGAGATGGCATTGGGTTTCTTGCAACTAGAGTTATAGATGGTGTCAGCTGCCGTGTAGAAGCTAGGAATCGAACCCAGGTTTTCTGTAAGAACACATGCTCTTAATTGTTGAGCCATTTTCCCATCCCTGTAACCTGTTTCTTATTATAAAACTCAGTTTTATCTAAACCTCACTTTTTTCTTTTTTCTTTTTTTTTCCGAGTCAGGGTGTCTCTGTATAGCCCTGGCTGTCCTGGAATTCACTCTGTAGACCAGGCTGGTCTTGAACTCAGAAATCCACCTGCCTCTGCCTCCCAAGTGCTGGGATTAAAGGCATGCACTACCACTGCCCGTCTTAAAACACACATTTAACAGGCTTTTTCTGGCATGGTTTTTGCAAAGGAGGCAGGGCCTTGTTACTATTAGGTGGATGCAGAAGCCCAGGTTCTCCTCTTAGTCTCCATGGATACCCAGGGAGAGGGCTTTAATGAACACTGGGTAATAGTAGGTGCTCTGGATGCTCAGGTGTCTGCCGTGAACCACAGGGAAGGTGTTCTCGTTCTCACTGGGTAAAGATTGTCCACTGGGCTACTGCTGATATAACTCCCGGAGTTCAGTCAGGAGTCTTGGCCTGCATCACAACCAAGAGATGGCAGAGACTTTGGTTTGCACAAAGGCACAGATGGAGGCAAGGCTTTGTTTCTGTGATGCTTGGCCTGAGCAGTACTTTCTTTTTTCTAAAAGTTTTCAATCCCCCTTTCCTGTTCTTTTGGCCAGTTAGGGCAGATTTTTATTAGTTTTCTTTGTTTTTCTTGTTTTGGCTGTGCTCATTGGTTCATTCCTAGCTTCATTGGTTGAAAGTCTGGATACACGAAGCAAACATGTAAGACGGCAACCTGCTGTCGGTTTCTGAGGTTCTCAGGATCAGTTTCTTCTTCCCATTCCTGCCAGACCCTCTTTATGTTTGGTCTTTCACTTAACAGCCAGGTTTTTCATGAGGTGGGGAATAATCACAACCTTCTAGAAGTGGGAGTTTTATATTCATTTTTGCTCTTTAAAAACAGTTCAATAGGCCGGGCAGTGGTGGCACACGCCTTTAATCCCAGCAATTGGGAGGCAGAGGCAGGTTGATTTCTGAATTCGAGGCCAGCCTGGTCTACAGAGTGAGTTCCAGGACAGCCAGGGCTACACAGAGAAACTCTGTCTTGAAAAACTAAAAATCAAAATAAAACAAAACAGTTCAATAGGGGCTGGAGAGATGGCTCAGTGGTTAAGAGTGCTAGCTGCTCTTCTAAAGAATCCAAGTTCAGTGCCCCGCACCTACGTTAGGTAGCTTATAACCACTTATGACCTCAGCTGCCCTTTTCTGGCTTTTGTGGGCACACATACACACACAGACGAGAGAGAGAGAGAGAGAGAGAGAGAGAGAGAGAGAGAGAGAGAGAGAAAGAGAGAGAGAGAGAGGAGAGAGCGAGCGCATGTGCAGATATATGCATATAAAAGAGCAATACATTTTTAAAAAGAAAAAGCACTGAGCAGTATCTTGTATTCTTGAGTTTTAGCAAACCAGGTGAAGGCCTCATCTAAAGACAATGTTTAGAAGATGTGTTTGAGGTTACTATCATCGATATTTTTTGTAAAAAGTTCCCAGAAAAAAAGAAGTAAAATTTTGTCATTGTTAAACCTTTTCTTTCTTTCTTCCTTTTTTTGCCAGTGTCTCACTGTGAATCCCTGGCTGGTCTGGAACACACTATATAGACAAGGTTAGCCAAAACTCACAGAAATCTGTCTGCATCTGCTCCCCAGTGCTGAAATTAAAGATGTGTGCCACCATCTTAAACCTATCTTAAAGGAAGTACTAAAAAGAATTTTCAGATAGAAGGAAAGCAATACAAATTTTAAATACAGATCAAGACTGAATGAAGAATAACAAAAAGGGTAAATTATGAGCCAACTTTAGATCTGAAATCTGAATGGATACATATGAAACAATAAAAATAACATTTACAATATTGAAATTCAAAAGTGAAAGACACAGAGGGGGTGAGAGCACGGGGATGAGAATGTCTCCAGGACTTCCTGTTCTGTGGAAGACAGCACCAAGTCATTCAGATGTTTTACATCGTGAATTAGGATGTAGCTCCATTGGTAGAGCATTTGCTTACAGTTCATGAGGCCCAGAGTTCAATGGCCGGTGCCTCGTAAAACTGGTCATGATAATGCATGCCTTTCAAAGTCATTTCAGAGGTGAAGGCAGGAGGATCAGAAGTTCAAGTTCATCCCTGGGGCCATAAGGGAATGAACAGAGAACAGATGCTCATCCATACTGAAAGGCTGGGGTCAGATGGGTTGTGCATACTCTGATTGAATGGCACCAACTTCCAAGCAATCCAGACCCAAGCCTGTTTAGGTTAGCTAGTCTTCCGGTGGCAGGTCCCAGTAAAGTGTTTCCTAACAGAGTCCTCCAATGTAGAGGAATTTTAACTCAGCAACATGGCTGCTGTGTCATTCCAGCCAGACCACACAGACCTAGGTCTTTGGATGAGATCTCCTGCCAGAGCAGACAATTTGCTGGCTTAATTCCTCTACACTCCAAGATTGAGACATCTCATCCTGCAGAAAAGCTCCTTGAGCAGGAAGGTAAATAGCTCAAGATAGCATCTCTGAAAAAGACCTCATTCTTCTTCACTAGGCCCCTCCCTGCTAGAGTAAATAATAAAAGCTGAGAGTCCCTCTCAGAGGAAACACGCCAAGATGCAGCCAAGAAACCATCAAATCACACCAGACCAGATGCCTGGAAGAAGCAGAAACTAGTTGAGCTGTCTTAAAAAGGTGTCAATTAACTAAGACACCTGGAAAAGACATGCGTCGAGGTGCCTGCAGGCTGCGCAGTGTGCTCCAGGTTTCCCAGCTTTTGTGAGCTGTGACCCATGCTGGAGTGAGCCTTGGTGAAGCATGAGTCATTTTGTCTCTGTCCCTGTAACCCCGTCTCCCTTACTCCTGTAAATTCCTTCAATAACACTCATTGGTTCACCAAGTTGGCCTTTGCTGCTATCTGTACTTTTGGCCTGTCGTGGGATCCCTACCTGGTGCAATTAGATATGTAATGTCGTGTCTTTCCCCAGAAAGTTTCATTACACAGCAGCAGGCAGCAGTCTCAGGCTGTAAACATCAGGGAGGAGGAAGCTGCTGTTGCTGGTTTGTTCATACTCACCAATCGCTCAGAAACACTCATGAGTGCACATACTGTCAACATTCATACTCAGACCACAGGAAAGATTTGCCAATCCCAAGCCAGACCCATACGGGGGAAGGCTTTGCCAATTTCCCATGAACCTGAGGCCCTGGCCCTTGACATGGCAGTTCATGTCAAACAACACATTCACTTCAGACTTAGAGCCCCTTATGGCCCGTCCTGTCTTCTTCCCTAGAACTGGAGAAATTATCTGATATTCTACTAACTCAAATTTTTCAGTATTAAAGACCAACACCCACAAGCTGAGAAGCAAGTAAGCCCACCGTGAAGCACTACCTCACTTTGGACCGGAAGAAATGCCGCTAACGGTGAACTCTACAGATTGAGTCTGCACAGGCGGTTCCTCTGAGCCCATTCTCTTTGGTATTTCTTTACAGTAACAGACAGCTCACTGAAGCAGCTTTTAAGAAAAGATGTTGACATCTATCTTGTTCCTTCTTACTTTCTCATTTCCTTTCTCTGCTGGGATCCAGCTGTCATGTCTTTCAGAAAGCCTGGACTAAAGGGAAGCTGTGTAAAAAACTGAAGTACTTAGTCTAAGGATGAGAGAAACTGAATTCTACAAAGAATCTCGTGTGACTCTGGGGTCCCAGCTGACCCCCGAGGTGCTGGTATGGTTTGGATGTCAACAGCTTTCCAAGGCTTATATGTCTAAACACTTGGTTCTTGGGTGGTTCTGTTCGGGAAAACTGGAAACTTGGGGGTTGAGAGGCATGCTTTTGTAGGTGGGTCACAGGATTCCGGCCTCACCAGCTTCCAGCATAAGCACTTTGCTTCCTCTCTGCTGCTATGACTTGAGCCAGTCCTCGCTGTCTCACCCCCGAAACCTGTGAGCCAAAATAAGCCTCCCCTCCCTTACCTTTTCTGTTGTTTCTATATGAAAGAAACATAGTGATCATGAGCATTAACGGGTAACATCAGCTTTAGCTGATACCTTGACTAAAGCCAGTGAGAGATGACAGAAAACCCAGCCAGTTTTCTGAATCACACAAACTATATTTTTTGAGATTTTTTTGTTTGTTTGTTTGTTTGTTTGTAGACAGGGTTTCTTTGTAGCCCTGGCTGTCCTGGAACTCACTCTGTAGACCAGGCTGGCCTCAAACTCAGAAATCCGCCTGTCTCTGCCTCCCAAGTGCTGGGATTAAAGGTGTGTGCCACCACTGCCCAGCTAGATTTTTTAATTAGTTAATTTATTTTGAGACAGAGTTTCTCTAGAGTCCTAGGTATCCTAGAACTTTGTAGAACAGGCTGGCCTTGAACTCAATATATCTGCTAGCCTCTGCCTCCCAAGTGCTGGAATTAAAGACCTATGGCACCACACCTGGTTCCTACTCCCTATTGTGTAATAGGTGTACAACTGCCATTACGACTAGTAAAAGACTAATCATTTAACCTACATGAATGTGGATATCTTAGTGTCTCTCTCCACCAGCAACTCTACTAAGTATGCTATTACTAATGTCCTTCACAAGGATGCCCAAGACACAAAGCACATCCCCAAACCATTCCCAGCTTGGCCACTGGCACAGTTGAACAGCTCTTGTGTGCCCTGACCCCACTGTATTTTTTCTTTGCATGTGTGTGGGCACCCTTGCTCATGTGAGGAATCATAATCCATCTCTCTTTCACCTTATTCATTGAGACAGGATCTCTTAATCAAGCCCAAGGCTTGCGGATAAGACTAATCCTGCTAACAAGCTCATTCTGGGAACCCCATCTTTGCTTTGCAAGTCTGGAGTTATAGGAGGGGCCCGACATCCACTTGCCGTTTCTGTGGGTTCTGGCGATTGAGCCATCCCCAGTAGCCAGCCTCCTGCTTTATTAACACTCTTCTCTCAAGGCCTTCTTATCTGGTTTTCCATCTTTCTCTTGCTGCACTTCTCAGCCCTTTCAACATTTTTTTTTTCAAGTATATAAACATACTTTTCAAGGGATAAACATTGTTGCTTCCACTTGGATGCTTTAAGCACTGGAGCTTCAAACTTGTGACTAGGCAAGAAGCCAAAAATGAACGTTATGGCCAGACACAATGGTGTACCCCTTTGATTCCAGCTCTAGGGAGTCTGAGGCCATCCTGGTCTACATGTCAAATCCCAGGCCAGTCAGGGCTACATAGTGAGACCTGTATAGAGAATTTAGACATTCTCTAAATGTATACATGAATAAATATTAGGAACAGAGTCAAATAGAAAATGTGTTGGGGAGCCCCAAGTCTAAAGACAGGAGTGTTTTCAATTTAACCAACTCAAACATACAGGGAAGCAGACCTACATACTAGAGTTTCCCCAAAAGCTTATTTCGATTCGTAATTTATTTATTTATTTATTTATTTATTTTCCAAAACAGGGTTTCTCTGTATAGCCCTGGCTGTCCTGGAACTCACTCTGTAGACCAGACTGGCCTTGAACTCAGAAATCCGCCTGCCACCACTGCCCAGCTGATAACGTAATTTCTTGTCCTAACAAACAGTGTGAATAGGGGCTGGAGAGATGGCTTGGTGATTAAGAGAGCTTGCGCTCTTACATTTCCATTCCCAGCATCTGTGTGGTAATTCACAATCATCTGTAATTCCAGTTCTCGAAAATGGCACACACATGGTGCACATATGTACATGCAGACAAAACAATCATATGCATTAATCTAAAAAAATTTAAAGTGCGTGTAATACTAATGATCCTAGTATTAAAAGCATACAGTAAACCAGTTCAATCTACAAGGCGGCAATCGGTCACTCTTGAAGATTCTTCATAAATTATCGACACACTTTAATGTTTTAGTGCTTTCCCCTAACAAGATTCATATAGCTAAATACTTCGACATCATCATGTCTACTTAGTTGTCCCCTCATGATTCCTCTCATCTCCATTCTCTTCCTGCTGGACTTTCAAGGATTCCACTCCTAAAATGGTAAGATCAAGATCGGACATCTTGGACCCTTACAAGGCTGTCGCGAGCCTGTCCCAGCAAAAGGAACACTCTAACCTTCAAGACTGCATGTGCTATGTATGTCTGGCGCGAACACACACCGCTTTCTTGGTTTTCCTGGACTCTCCAGATTACCTTGTTCATAATACCGATCATATGTTCTGCTGTACAGACCCGAACCTCTCTGTTCAGACTAAAGTCCGAATGTAGAAAGCACGTGTGCTCGCCCAACTCCGTGGGGCTTTTTTTCTCAGTTACTTAAACAGTGATTACCACGGCATTGCCTCAAAACGTAGCTGTTCAAGTGATAACATCCACTCTCGCACACTACTTGACTTTCCACTAGTCTTTATTGTTCAACTGGTCGAGAGATTAACGATCACTACACATCAACTATCATAGCATTACCCTCAGCCGAGCCTTTCTTTGGATGAATGAGTGAGCCGGCCACGTGCAACTGACTGGCAGTCTCCAGCCGCTTTAGGGGCGGGTGCGGAGAGCTGTGTTGAAGGAATCACAACTGGATCTCTCCAGGCTGACCGGGTCTGTAAGTCTGTAAACACGTGCTGCCACCGCAGGGCGGACCTTGGGGAGAAGGATCCCCGGCACCCGAGCGTGCTCGCCCCCGCGGCCGCCGAGCCCAGGGCGCAACTGCGTCGGCAGGACTCCATGCGGACCGAGCGTCTCTGCCGCGGAGGTGAAAATGGAGGGCGAGGAGCTGCCTGGGCACCAGAGCAGCTGCGCCACGGGAGGGGAGAGCGTGGAAAGAGAGGCACGCGGACCCGGCGCCAGCTAGGTAGGGATAAGGGCCCACCTCGACCCCGGAAAGGGGGCGGGGCTGGGCGGGGCCGCTGAATATAAGCGTTCCCGGCCGCCCAGCCAGTTTTCTAGGAGTTCGCGGTCGGAAGTGCAGCTAAGGGCCCGGTGGGGGCGGACGGGCTGCTGGAGCGCGGCGCCCGGGAGCCTCAGTCTTTCCAGTGTTGAGACTGCCCTGCTCTACGCGGAAAAGCCGCAGCAGCCCACGGAGCCTTGGCACGCGGGCGCCACGCGGGAACACCGAATCCCCCCGGGGGCTCCCTCCCCCTCCCCTACAGGGCCATAGGGGCGTGGCTAGGCGTTGCGGGGATTGGCGCTCCGGGTGCGTCCGCGTCCGGCGTGGTGACGCAGCACGTCGACGTAAGTGACGCGCAGGCCCGGGCCGCTCCTCCTTCTCTGAGTGAGTGCCGGCCGGGTCGGGGCGGGGGAGAAGGGGGAGCGGAGGGAGGGCGCTGGAGGGAGAGGCGACCCGGCAGTCGTTGTGGGCCGCGGGCCGGACCGGGGCTGGGCCTGCGGCAGCCTGGGCCGGGCGGAAGTCTTGGCAGGCCGTTGGGAGGCCGCCGAGGCTGTTCGGGGTCCTCCCCGGCCGGACTTGCGGTCCCGGGCGCCCTGAGCCTACGGCACTGTGCCCACCCCGCTCCAGCTCGCGTCTCCAGACTCCAATTAGGTCAGGCTCGGAGTCCCGCGGCCGCGGCTCCGTCCCGCGACGCGCGGCGGTCGCTCGGCTCGCCTTTCTTCTTCCCCAGCCTTGCTCTCGGCCTCCCCCTCCCCCTTCTTCCCCGGTTCCTGGGTTTTGTTTTGTTTCTGCTATAGGGGTTTTGTGTCAACCCGAGCTCATGGGTGTACATTATCATGCTCCTCTTTTGTAGAGCACCCAGACGGCCATGGAGGCTGAAGAAACGATGGAATGCCTTCAGGAGTTTCCTGAACATCATAAAATGATCTTGGACCGATTGAATGAACAACGGGAACAGGACCGGTTTACAGACATCACCCTGATTGTCGACGGTGGGTAGGGTCGTAGGCAGAGGAGAAAATTGGAGCTTCAGTTCTCTCACTGCCCGCCTTTTTGTACCCACCCTCTCCGGGCTCTCTTCCAAAGTCTGTGGAGGGTTTGCATCTGAACCGGGAGGGCGCCTGTCAGTGTTGCTCACGTAGACCATGCTGCAGAAAGCTGGTTGGCTAGTCTCGATTTTAATCTAGTCTGATGTGCATCACATTTTAACTTCTTGCAGCCTGCTTAAGCTTTATAATTGCACACTCTAGCGTTAAGATAAGTGCCTCGGAGAGAGAGAAGATCCCTCAAAATGTTTGGTCAGACAAGGAGGCAGTCTCAGTGTTTTGTTAATAAGCTTGTTCTTAGCAAGCCGCTTTGAGGGGTCTAGCACAAGAATCATTTGGGAAGTTTTTATTCTAGTTTAACAAAATGATGTGGAAAGGAAAGTAGAAGAGAGACCATGACTATACTCATACGCGCTATGAGTGACTAAAAAATAAGTTGGGAATCTTTGCTAGTCTTCCTTGTATAGGCAAATCAAGATTAGGATTCTTTTTTATTTAATGAAAATTGGCTTCCAGGACAAGATGTTCTTTATAATGGGAGTTTGTAGGTGTCTTGTGCCTACAGGTATATTATTAGGTGTAGTGAAACATTTCCTGTACCAAGCACATTGGCTTTGTACTTTTTTCCCCTCCTCTTCCTAAATGTGAACTTTTGCATTGTCATATTTACCACTTTATTTCATTTTATTTTCTGTGTATGAGTGTTTTGCCTGAACACGTATATATGTGCACCACATGCCTGACTGGTGTTCGAGGAGGTCAGAAGAGTGTGTCAAATCCCTTGAACCTGGGATTGCAAACAGTTGTGAGCTGCCCTTGTGGGTGCTGGGAACTGAACCTGGCTTCCCAGGGAGAGCAGCTGCTGCTCTTAACCACTAAACCAGCCCATATTTAGCAGTTTCAGTGGGGCAAAATATACCTTACTACTTAATTGAATGGAACTGAAAGTGCTGGAAGAAATTTGTTTGTTACTAAGTATAAACTAGCTTTTATAAAAACTGAGTCTTTGGAGTAAAGGTTTAGATTCCTGTCTAATTAAAATTAAATATTCCCAAGATAATTGACAGGAATGGTTTGACTTTTTTTCTAATATATGTGGATATGTATTTTATGAAGACAGGTTTTCTTAATACGTTTCATAATTTTAACTTTGAATTTGATACCAGTGTTTGATTTCTTTTTTTCCTTCCTCTCCATCTCTTCACCCCACCCCCTTTAGGACACCATTTTAAAGCCCACAAGGCTGTTTTGGCTGCCTGCAGTAAGTTCTTCTACAAATTCTTTCAGGAGTTTACTCAAGAACCTTTGGTTGAAATTGAAGGTAAGTGGCATTTTCCATACAGTAACTGGTTGATTTAGCAAAACTTCCTGGGAAATAAATACCAATAGTTGCCGATGGACAACTAGATAGGTTGTTTTTTATTACTTGAGAATTCTTTCAGGAAAGTGTTCTTTCAGGAGTAAGTGATGGTTTCTAACAAGTCTGGTCCATCGCTGAAACCAAGGTCCACTGTTGTTTTCAATGCATGCATAATGGAAACTACCATCTTTGTTTTAGAAACCTTATGCTTTAGGGATGCTAGAAATGGCAGAGATATTTTAAGTTACAGAAGTGACTTCTGTACTATCAGAAGTTGTGATGTACCAAGGGGTACAAGTGAATGGGCTGCCATGATATGGGAAGGACTAGGGAAAATGAACTTACAAAGAAATGAGGAGAGAAGGGGTCATCAGTTTTGGGTATTACTTTGAAGGCTAATGATTGACATTTCTTTTCCCAAATAGCAGGCCAAATGCCAGGCATTGTGCTGTGTAGTTTGTGTCTTATCTGGGGCTCATGTTAATCTTTGAAAAGTAAGTGGCAGTATTTTGCATATGTGGATCAGGCTCCTACAGTTTACGAAAGCAAGGTTGCCTAGCTAGTCAGACAGTTAGCTTGTACTAATTATCGTGCTTTTATCTTTTGCTGCTAACCCCAGTGTCCCATCAAATTCTAAAAACAGAAATAAATACATGTTCCTGTGTAAAACAGAATCTTCTTTAAGAATTTCTAGGTTTTGTGTCTTTTTTACTTAGTACATATTCTTTATTCTGGGTGGGTTGCTTAGAAACTTCTCTTGGGGGGAAAATGATACCTAGGGGAGTAAAGAAAGGGGTTATAACTCTTTCATTTCGGTCACTGTATCAGCAGGTAATTACTTTTTGATTATATATGAGAGACAGCATAGGTTTGGTTTACTGGACATACATAGGGATTGCTAGTGAGACTCTAATTGCCTAGATAGTACTGTTTTTGCTGCCTGCCAAGTCAGTCGACTTGAGGCTTGTTAAGTGGCTAAAAAGTTACTTCATCTCCGTTGTGTGTTTGTCTTCTCACTAAAAGCAGGTTAATTGGCTTATAGTGATTAGTTGAGATAATGCGCATAGAAAACCTGTCACCTGGCATATTTGGTGTATTCCCAAAGCTTAATAGGTGGAAGCTATTCATCATATTGATTACCTGTTGTGTTGTATAGTGTGCTAGATCCAAGAGCTGAAGAATTTATGAATGTAGCATTCCTTGAAGTCTAAAATAAGCAGCACAAAGATATAGAAACTGTTAGTATGGTTGGTGTGTTGTGCTGAGGAGAATGAGATTTGTCCATTTCAGGGAGGAGTCGACTATATTAGATGAAGGTTATCAAGAAAGTGTGTGTGCAGGAGGTGTCGGAGTTATGGTGGGTACTAGAGCCTGTGTACAGTGCAGGCCAGAGCATTGTCTTTATTGATGGCTGTCCACCTCATTCCTTGATGTAGGAACTCACAGTTGAGCTAGACCTGCCACTGTCTTCCCAGTGTTCTAACTACAGGCAGATTGCTGCATCAACCTACCCAGCATGTGCATAGGTTCTGGGGCTCTGAACCCCAGTCCTCACACCTGTACAGTAGCGCACTGAGCCCTGGCCCAGGCAGAGGACTTGTTGCTAATTGAGAAAGCAGTGCTGAGAAAGGAATTTTCCTTCTATCTCTCAGCATTGTAGAGTGGTACACATACACTTTAAATAGCTAAATTGTAAAATAAAATGGAAATACTTTTTCTTGTTATTTGGTAATTATCATTTAACCCTTAATTCTGAAATTGCTATTTTCTCCCAGGGTCACCTGCTGTAAAGTTCTGGCTTGTATTAGAACACTTGAGTTTGGGTCTTGGTTTTACTGTTTATTAAAAGATCCTGAATGGTAGAGCTTCTTCTTTTTCTTTCTTTCTTTTTTTTTTTTAAGACTATAATAGTTTTGGATTATGTCATGGACATTTGGTGTAGGAGTAGGTGCTCTCATCCTTTAGAGACTGCTTTTGTTTTTATTTGTTTGCTTTAGCATGTAGTCATCCTATCTGGATTCAGACACCCTCTTGGCTTGGCATCCAATTTGAATTTAGTTTCAAAATCTTTATAATCCTGGCAAAGTGCTAATCCCATTTGTAATCCCATCTCCAGGGAGATGGGCAAGAAGATGGGGAATTTGAGGCCATCCTGGGCTACAAGATCTCAAACACATGAACATGTACTGCTATCAGAGTACAAGACTTAGGAATTACAGCTTACTTTGAATGTTGCTGAGAGGAGAAAAATAATAACCCCCACCCACACCTTTTATTACCTTGCTTGATTCTTTAGAAATTTCTCTGGTAGATTTTTGTGTGTGTGTGTGTGTGTACTCATTTCTCAGCTATGAGATTTGGGCTTTCCTTATGTCTAAGCCAGAATATTTGGTAGGAAAAATAAAAGCCTTAAGACTGCTGTTTGAGTTTGATTTCACTTTCTAGTCAGCTTTTTGCAGAGTCCTGGTGTATTCTCTCCAGGAGCTAGACTTCTAATCAGTGGACAAGATGGGGTGGGGTGTGCTTGTGCTTTCTGTTTCTGCTGGAACTAGAATTCCTGTCTATAAAATGTGAACAGTTACTTGTGGTTTCTTGATGAAAATACCTTTGACTAGAAATACAGCCCCGTTCTCCCTTTGGCTTTGAATAAAAATTGTTGCTCCTGAAGCCAGTTACATACATGTTTAGCTTTGTGACCTGGATTTTATCCATATATTATCTTCAGGAGACATCTAGTCCCTAATTCAGAAAGAAGACTTAACTTTCTAAATTCACTATTTTTCTGCTTTTAAAACTACAGTTCTAAAATTTCTCTTGGCAATTTTATCATGTCCAGAAAACTTCATCCCTAATTGTCAAGGACAAGCCAGCAAAGGACCTGTTAAACATTCAAAACTGGAGGGTTTTATTTGTTTGAAGACAGCATCTCTACATAGCCTCTTCTGTCCTGAACTCACTGTATAGACCAGGCTAACCTCCTGACTGCTAGGCCTGTGCCACCATATCCAGCCAAAAGTTGTTTTGAGTATGAATTGTTTTTTTAATCTAGACTAGAGGAATGTCAAAATAGTGCCCCCATGAGAAGCCTGAGGTTAAGTGCTCTTTAGCTTTTCCTTAGATAATCTCTTAGGAAAAATTGCTCCCCACCCACCCTCAGTATTTCCACTAAGAGAGGAAAAAAGAATTGATGAGAATGTTTTAGTCCTAAAATACCAGATTGTATTTCTCACAACCATGCCCTTACCTGGGCAGGAGTTGCCAGGTTGATGTGTATTAGCTAATCAGTAATGTGGGTGCTTTGTTCTAGGACAGTCCTGGGCTGATTACAGAAACAGGCAACAAGCCTTGCTTATTTTAAGCTAAACAAACAACATTCCTAGGTTTGAGTCAGAAGATCAGGGAACCGTGCTTGAGCCCGTAGGGCAGATGATTCTGATTAATCCAGATTGGCAATGGCTAGAGAGGGGCTCTGCAAGAGTAATAAAGATACAAAGAGAGCTCCAGAAATAATACACCTTCCAATTTTTCTTTCTTTCTTTTTTTTTTTCCCCCTTAAATTGGAGACAGGGTTTCTCTGTGTAGCCCTGGCTGTCCTGGAACTCACTCTGTAGACCAGGCTGGCCTCGAACAAAAATCCACCTGTCTCTGCCCCCCAAGTGTTGGGATTAAAGTCGTGTGCCACCACTGCCCTGCCCCAATTTTTCTTGTAAGTTTCACTTCCAACAGCGTTTTCTAACTCTAATCAACCTTTGTTTTTTCTGACTGTTAATGGTGTGTGTTATCTGAGAAAAATGGCTGTAAGTCCAGTTTTCAAGAGGGAAGTGGTCCAAGTTCCAAGTTAGAGTGACTCTTACAGCTTTTTTCTTGAAAGGACTTATATTTTTATTTTATGTACATGAATATTTGCTGTATGTATGTTAGCTACATGTGTGTAATGCCCACAGGAGCCAGAAGAGGGTGTGTCAGGTCCTCTGAAACTGAAATTAGAAAGTTGTGGGCTACCAGTGGGTGCTAAAATTGAGTCAGGCCAGGTGGTCTGGAAACAGTGGACCCATCCCTTCAGTCCTCTTGACAGCTTTAAACAGCATATACCATATAGTTTTCTACAAATAGATGGCCAGGGCTTTGTTTAGTAGCAGAAGAAGAATAATTGAGTGATCTTAATAATGTAGACCTGGAGTGAATAAGACCAGGATGTTCAGACTTCTAAGGAACAGGAAAAGATTCTTTTTATCATAGACCTAGGAGCATACTACTTAGGTTTGTGCTTAGCTTTTAATCATATTTCAATATATCATAGACATGTTAAAGGATTCTGTTAATAATGTGATATATGCCTAATGTATGATAAGTGTAATTTAAGCATTATATTTAGAAAGGACTTTTGTGCTTTGAAACTTTTAGTCAAAATTCCTAAAAGACTTTTATATTTACCTCTAGTATAAAGTGGCCAAATAGCTTTATAGTATTTCAGGGACATCTGTCACTCAATGCTGGCTCAGGGATGGGGGCAAAGCAGACCTAATTTTGACATTATGTTACTATAAGTCTTAGACATCTGGTGATTTTAATTGTAATCCCATCAGAAAACTGCAGCAAGAGTATTGCTGTGAATTGGAGGTCAGTATGAGAAGCAAGATTGCTTTTGACTTGGTAACCGAGCGTGTGTGAAAGAAGCCACCTGCATTCATCTATCAGCAAAGCAAAATCAAGGCAACAACAAGATGAAAATTAATTTAGGGAACCAAAGAGTGTTAGCCTTGAGCAATTCAGTTACTTTTAGTTTGCTTACCTAGTAGCATGTGGTTCTATAACTATATATAGACTGACTAAAAAAGTTTGTGATTAACAGTTGTATATTGTTTGAAGTTTAGACTTGGGCATTGTTTCTTACTTTAGCTAGACTGAAACAATAATACCTAGCTACCTAGCATTAGGGGCAGACAGAAATAGTGTCATTTTGTTATTTAGATTTAAACACAAAACTTGATAAGATTTGTAGAAATGGGGTTTTGTTTTGTTTTGAAACAAGCCTCATTATATCATGTAGTCCTTGCTGGCCTAGAACTCACTATATTAGACTGGGTTGGCCTCTAACTCACAGAGAGGCCCTCCTGCCTGGTGAGTGCTGGAATCAAGGGTTGTGTGCCACCACACCTGGACTAGATAGACACTTAGTTCCAAAAGTAACTTTATTCTTGCTGTATGTCCTGTGTGTTTGGAAGCCCTGTTAGACACTCAGAGGTCAGTATACAGATCAAAAGTTATTTCTCACAAGTGGCTTACAGTGAAGAGTCCTATAAAGTAACTTACCAAAACAGTGCAGAATTGAGCCTGTGGAAAATACTAAAGGTTTTGTTACTAAATGATGAAGAAACAGTGAAGGACCTCCTGTGGAGATTGAATTAGTTATCAGAAACCTTCCTAATAAAAGTCTAGAATCAGATGGCTTCACTAGTGGAGTCAAACATTTAAAGATTTCATGCCGTTTCTCAAACAAACCATTGAGTAAAAGGCTGGAGAGATGGCTCAGCAGTTATGAGTACATAACTGCTCTTTCAGAGAATCCAAGTCTCATTTCCAGTACCTGTGTTAGATGGCTCAAAACTCTCTCTGATTCTAGGGGATCTGATAGCTTCTTTAGGTCTCTGCAGACACCTGTGTGTTACACATAAGTAAAAAGTGTTTAAAAACAATTGAACACTTCCAAATTCAGTTGAGACCAGTATGACTCTGATACCGTGGCAAAATAGACAAATAATTTAAAAACAAAACTGAAGGCCAATATTCTTTATGAATATGTAAGAAATGTCAGTAAAGTATTAGGAAACTAGCCAAGCATTGTGGCTGACACCTGTCACTCCGTTACTTGGACATTGAAACAGGAAGGTTGTCACAGGTTAAGGCTAGCTATAGAGTGAGACCCTATTTTTTAAACAGTCAAAGGGAGATGGCTCAGCAAGAAAACAGCTTGCAAGGAAAGTCTTTCTGAATTTGATCCCTGGAACCCACCAGATAGAGTAGCAAGCAAACATCTGTAATCTCTGCACTCCAAAGGGTGATGGAATGGAGAATTGGCCAGCTAGCCTGACATTCACATCACTGTAACAAACCAGATGGAAGGAGAACAGTGTAAACATTTTCCTGTTTTCTGTACTTGTGTTCTCTCATACTCTCACTCTGTATACACACACACACACACACACACACACACACACACACAAAATAGGAAACCAAATCCAATAGCATATATTAATTAAAAGATCATTTACCACAACCAAGTGAGATGTGTTCCTGTGATGCAAGGGTGCTTATGTGCAAACTCAGTATGGTACACCGTGTTGACTAAGTTTACCTCAGTCAGACTTCAGCATTCCATGGACATGACATTTGCTGTCATAGGCAACAAGAACATAGACACAGTAAAGGGAGCGTTGAGAACAGGGGGAATGGAGGAGATACACCAAGGATCTATCTGCAAAGGAACCCAGACAACCCAAAGTTAAAAGATATAAACCGTTATTTAAAAACAGAGTAAGAATTTAAGTAGAATTTCTCCAAGAAAGAAATACAAATGACCATTAAGTAGATAAAGCATGTTCCACTTCATTACTTAAGTCAAATCTAGAAGAGGGCTCTCAAGAAAGCAGAGACAGGTGTGAGAAGAGAAGTTGGAGATGAGTGGGGCTGCTCTGGAAAACAAGAATTGTTCCAAAAACTTAAAAAAGTAGAAGCACCATATGTATTGAACAGCTTTCCAGGGGAGAGTTGTTTTGGCTCCGAGTTAGAAGTTGTAGTATTATGCAGAACTTTGGCATAAGCAAGAACTTTCCTCTTACCAGCCCCCCACACTTTTTTTAAAGAGTTATGACAGCTTTATGGTGTTAATCTTACAATTTTCAGCAAAACTATTTTGACATTCATTGTGTATTTTATGTAGTTAAAGCATTCTACAAATTACAAGGCAGATAATAAAAATTAAGCAGTTCCAAGACAATTGATAGTGTCAAAAAGTAGGCCCTTTCATTTTATCAAATTCTTAGAAATAAATAAATCCAAATAAGGAAATATTAAGCCGGGTAGTGGTGGTGCACACCTTTAATCCCAGCACTTTGGAGACAGAGGCAGGAGGATTTCTGAGTTCGAGGCCAGCCTGGTCTACAGAGTGAGTTCCAGGACAGCCAGGACAACACAGAGAAACACCCCCCTCGTCCCCCCCCCCCAAAAAAGGAAATATTAAATGATTCAGGTTCAGTTAATGATTCCATAAGCCCCACATTTTGTGAAATTCTTGCTTCATTTAAATGTATTCTGCAAGTGTTTATGCATCATGACTGGGTCCATGGACACTGAATAGCACTGAAACATCAGATTAGTACTGCATCTAATTTTTAGTTAATTCAGTAGCTAAATTTTATTAATTTCTAAGATTTATGTGGTGTATACAATTATTACTGTATATATCATTTATATAAAGTAAGATTCATTAACATTCAGATTCTTTTCCTGATACATTACCATCAAATATTTAAGTATGAAACTTGAAGCATATTTACCTTATATTTAATTCCTGGTCTCTTAAAGTCATTTGATAATTGGTCCACCTACAAAACTTTTTTATTGAATATTTTATTTATTTACATTTCAGATGTTATTTCCTTTCCCGGTTTCCCCTCCGGAAACCCTCTATCCCATCCCCCCTCCCCTGCTTCTTTGAGGGTGCTCCCCCATCCACTCTCGCCTCCTCGCCCTCGCATTTCCCTACACTGGGGCATCATCTATCGAGCCTTCACAGGACCAAGAGCCTCCCCCATTGATGCCAGACAAGGCCATCCTCTGCAGTATATGTGGCAGGAGCCATGGGTCCCTCCATGTGTACTCTTGGTTGGTTTAGTGCTTGGGAGCTCTGGGGTGTCTGGCTGGTTGATATTGTTGATCTTCCTATGGGGTCACTGGCCCATCTTTAAAATTGATTCAACATATATTGAACTCTGTAATTTAAGCCTTTTTAGTATATAAATGCTTCCTGTTCATGAATGAGTTTATAATATTTTCATAGAAGCACTCCATGGAGAACAGTGTACAGTGAAGAACAGTTAGGTGTCGTAGATATACAGACAAAAGCTGCACAAAGACTGCAGGATAGAATGTCTTAAGCTCCATCTCTTTAATATCCCATCCAGCTTTGAATAAGTATTCTCAGGATCCAGCCTAAGTAACATATCATCTGCTGGGGTCCAAGCTGTTAGCACATGAGCCTTTGGGGGGGGGATATTTCACCTTTAAGCCGTAGCACATAGAATCTAGTAATTCCACATCTGAGCATCTATGTAAAAGAATTGTACTCCTTGGCCAGCAAGATGCCTCCATGAACAACAGCATTCAGTGCAAGCCTGACAACCTGAGTTCAGTTCCTGAAACCCGCAGTTGACCTCTACAGGCACACTCAGTAATACATGAAAGATTTTCCTTAACTGCATGTCGACACCCTTTCTGCACCATTCATGGTGGCCAACATGTGGGAATGGCCTAAGTGTTCATCAGCAGGCTAATGAATAAAGGAAACTTATGCTCATACAAAATAGAATACTGGCCTTTAAAAATTCTGCCATATGCAACAATGTGTATAAACCTTAAAAATGTTAAAGTAAGCCAGTTAAAAAAAGGTAAATGATAAACTATCCTCTTACATAGCCATCTGAAATTGTCAAATTCATAGTTACGGGGTGGGAGTTGGAGAAGTGGCTCAGCAGTTAAGAGAATATTGCTTTCCAGAGGATCAGAGTTCATATCCCAACTCCTATATCAGGCAGCTCCAGGAGGTCTAGGGCTTCTGGCTTATACAGACACATAATTTGAAGTAAATTATACCTTAAGAGAGTGGGGCCTGGAGTGGGCTTATCAGGCTGCAAAGAAGAACATGAGATCTTAGCTGATAAGTAGTACTGGAATGTGACTGGGATACTGTGATAAGAAATCTGGAAATTTTTAGGTTTTTTTTTTTTTTTTTTGGTTTTTCTAGACAGGGTTTCTCTGTGTAGCCCTGGCTGTCCTGGAACTCACTCTGTAGACCAGGCTGGCCTCGAACTCAGAAATCCACCTGCCTCTGCCTCCCAAGCGTGGGATTAAAAGCATGCACCACCACTGCCAGGCTTCTGGAAACTTGTAAAAATGAGAAGAAATAATCAAATCCCAAGTACTTTCTTTACTATGCATTGTGAAGTTTGAATTAATGCGAACTAATGATAATGTGCATCTTTTTTACAGGTGTTAGTAAAATGGCTTTTCGTCACTTAATTGAGTTCACGTACACAGCAAAACTAATGATACAAGGGGAAGAAGAAGCCAATGACGTGTGGAAAGCAGCGGAGTTTCTACAAATGCTGGAAGCTATTAAAGCACTTGAAGTCAGGTAATGGTTTGTTTCTTCAGGAATGCTAATGACGCTATTAGTTAAGATGATAGAGTATATGCTGTATCACTAAGTAGTGACATCCTGAAACTAACATATATCTGAATCGTGATTTGGTTTTTCAAGAGCTCCTAAGACTTAAGTAGCATCTCTGGTATGTAATAAGAGTCTATCTAGGCAGCTTTTCAGGGTGGCCTCTGGGTCCTCAATTCTTTTATTGAATTTGAGTGAGAATTATACTAAGAATGTTAGTAAAAACTAAATAGGCCAGATAAGAGTAAGGCAGTAAATGGCTGTTTTAGTCAAAGTTCTTGCGAAGAGACACCATGACCAAGGCAACTCTTACAAAGGAAAGCATTTAATTGGGTCTGGCTTACAGTTTCAGAGGTTTAGTTTTTTGTTGTCATAGCTGGAAGCATGGCAGCACACAGGCAAACATAGTGCTGGAGAGGTAGCTGAGAGTTCTACATCTTGATCTGTAAGCAGCAGCATTTGAAACCCTAAAGCCTATCCCCAGTGACAGAGTTCCTCCAACAAGCCACACCTCCTAATCCCTGTCAAGTAGTTCCACTCTGTAATGACCAGGCATTCAAATCTGTGTGCCTATGGGGGCCAATTCTATTCAAACCACCACAATGACCAATCTATTATAACTATTAAAATCTAAATGTACTTATATAAGCTTGTTATGCACTCTGCATACTCTCTAAATGGTGTAAATCTCCATCTCAATTCTCAAATACCAGCTGCAAAGGGGAAAACATAGTATTCAGCAGTATTGTTACAGCATGAGAAAAGATCCATCACTAAGGAGTTACTACTTGGTGACACATGCCTTTAATCCTAGCACTCAGAAGGCAGAGACGGGCATATGTCTGTTAGTTTGAGGCCAGCCTGGTCTACAGAGTGAGTTCTAGATCAATCAGACCTACCCAAGGAGAAACCATGTTTTGAAAAACCAACAAAAAACCCCACAGAATTTCTTCTAGGAGGCATTTAGAAAATATCAAAGGATACAATGAACAAGTCACTCGGTATCTTCACATGCCAGAGCAATGAGCTCGGGACTTAGTGAAGTTGCTCGGCTCCTGTCATGTGGTATGATAATTCAACTTTCTACATAGAATTGTTTATGAGGTTAGATTAATGTCTGTAAAATGCATATAATGGAGTCTATCATATTCTGAATATGATAGACTCTCATATTCTGAATGTATGAATTATTACTTCATTGTTACCTCTTGTTACTATTTGGTTTTCTCATTCCTCTTCCTCCTCTTTTGTAATGATGAGAATGCTGTCAAGCACAGAGTTATAAGTCATTTCCCTTAGAGAACAAAATGATTGAATCCAACTCACTGGTATGGTTTAGTCAAGAGATGAAATTGGGAATAAATCTAGGAGATAAATTGAATTATAATTGTCCATAAATAACATTTTTAATCCCTTATTTTTATTTTATGTGTATGGGTATTTTGCCATCATATGTGTCACTATACCTTGCACATGAGGTGTTCCTGGAGACCAGAAGAATTTTAATTGGAGTTAAAATTTACTGTAAGCTGCCATGGAGGTGCTAGGAGTTGAACCCAGGTTCTCTAGCAAAGCGACCAGTGCTCTTCTCAGCCATCTTTCCAGATTCCAGTAACACTTCTTCTAGCTGATTGGACAGCTCACAATTACACTTCTTCGAAAAGAACTTGGTGTATGTCCATTCTGATCCCTAACACCTGGTACATAGCACACTGGCATTTGTGGATGTATGCCGCTCCAAACCAGCCTAGTCTTCTCTGACGGATACCTGAAATTGGTCAGCAAAATAGAGATGTGTGCCAAGGCTTGTGTATAGATGGTACAGTTTCCGGTCTGTGGATTAAGATTTTGAGTGCCTTCTGAAGTATAGGCTATTTTTCATTTAGTACTGCATTTCAGAAGTTTGTCTATAATGTGATGTTACTGCATTCGTTTTTATTGCCTAGTAGTAGTTCATAGAGTAAATGATAGTGTGACATTTGGGTTATTTTCCCAGTGTTTCACTGTTAGAGCAGTGCTGCTGTATACAAGCCCGTGGGCATAATAACGTCTAGAGAACATTTAAAGTTCAGTGTGTATGCCTTTGGAGACAGTGGCTTTGCTGGTACCCAGGGACTGCAGCTTTATTGTATCCTCACAAGTACACTGAGTGTTGCTAAGGGTTATTTTTAAAAACCTTGCAAACATTTTAAAGTATTTAACCTTTAGTGGAGGCATACGTGCCACCACTTGGATCCCCAGAATCAAATGTAAGCCATATAGCTTCTTAGCATCTGTTCTGTCTCTGGATGTATATGTGAGTCATTGTGTCTTGAATAGTGTGTGTGTGTATGGTGGGTGCCACAGCACAAATGCCAGAAGTCAGAGGACATATTTATGTACATTGTACGTGTCCAGGGGGTCAAACTCAGTTGAGCCATCTCAACAGCCCTCTTTTTGGAGTTTGAATTAGGCTTAATATGGTGAACATGTGCTGCTTTTGTATTTACTAAGTCTTATTAAAGTATGTGGCTTGGGGGCTGGAGAGGTGGCTAAGTGGTCAAGAGCATTGACTTCTTTTCCACAGGACCCAGATTTAATTCCTGGCCACCCACATGGTGACTCACACTCATTTATTTGTAAATCTAATTCCAGAAGATCTGATGGCCTCTTCTGTAGACACAAGGCAGGCGTCCGTAGATATAAGTGGTAGGCAACACATACAATATAAAAGTACAGACTAAGGGGCTGGAGACATGGCACTTATTCTTGCAGAGGATCTGGGTTCAATTCCCAGCACCCACATGGTAGTTCATAACCATCTCTTACTTATTCCAGTTCCAGGAGATCAATTCCTCTTTCTGACCTGTGCAGACACTACCCACCCATGTGGTGACCATACATGTAGACAAAATACATAAAAATGAATACATCTCATAAAAAATTTTAAGATTTAAAAAGATGCAGTTTTAACACACCCATAAAACCATTATCTCTATCAACTTAATGGCAATCCAGTCTTCCTTTTTCAGTATTAATTATGTAAATATTATACTGTTATATATAAGTTACATTTTCTAGAACTTTACATATATATATAGTAGGTATACTTACCTAATTTCATCATTGTTTTGAAATTTATTGATATCGTTGTTGTGGACATTATCTTCTTTCCGCTCTGAAACAGACTTTATGTTCTTAGGCTGTTGTGTATATAAACAACTTTGAAAACAGATCCAAAGTAAAGAGTTGTCTTGTGTATTGTTTATAAGTCGTGCAACAGCATGAAAGATCTGTGAAGAGTTTCCCAGCAATATTCTTGTTTCTATATTATCTTGGCTTCTGGGGATTTTTCTCATAATTGCCTTTCATTACTCAGTGGTAAATCTACCAGTAGGGACTGTGACCTAATCCATTCAATTTTTCTCATATTAGGTTTATTTAAGACTACTGTTAACAGAATTTAAGTAAACCTCATCTGCCTTCCTTGTACCTACAATTTAAGGTCTGCTTCACTAGGAAAACAGGTTGACATTGCCTGCAGTTCACAGAGAATGCTTGACTCTAATTGTAGTTTTTGGAGGGCTGTCTAAAGGTAGTTAGTTCAGGTTTTATTTATCACAGACACCTGCCTATCAGCTCTGTGGCAGCTGTCCATGTTTTAGTCCTGGGTTCTGAAAGATGTAGTGTTTCTCCTCCCACATACCTCCTGGGGTTGCTGCTTTCCTCCACCCCACAGAATTAATGTCCTAGTTTAGCAACTGTACTTACTCCTTTCTAGTCATCTACTCCTGCCCAGAACTTACATAGACA
This sequence comes from Rhynchomys soricoides, assembly GCA_019843965.1. Lineage (NCBI taxonomy): Eukaryota > Metazoa > Chordata > Mammalia > Rodentia > Muridae > Rhynchomys > Rhynchomys soricoides. The sequence goes on along the minus strand of JADRCH010000005.1, from coordinate 35,343,973 downwards.
GTATAATTTAGTGACCTGTTATGTTTCCCACTTGGCCTCGTGTGTGCCATTATAAATGTGCTACTTGGTCCAGGGGATTTTATTCCTATGATACAAGATTCTAATAAGAGAATCCAGGTCACTAAAGTAGAATTAAGTTTGAATCCTGTAAGCCCATATCTGAAAGACACGCCAACTTTACTATTAAAGTTACTATTGGGGAAAAAATAATGTCAAAGAATATTCAGGGCAGAATCCTAATTTTCTAATTAGGTTTATATAAGCCTCCCCTCCTTTTTGTCTTCATCATTACTCAGGAAGCAGCTGAGAAGAGATGGTCCCTTTGTGGGAACAGCTGAACTTGATGACCAACCTGCCTTACTCAGATTTTTGGACAAGGAGGAGGTGAGGGAAGTGGAGTGCGAAATCATTTTGAGTCAGTGTTTGAGGAGGTTGTTGTAAGAATTCAAGATAGCAGTGTCTGTTGGAGGTAGGAAGCATAAGAGACGAATACCTTCCTATTATCCAGTTAATATAGTGCTTTTGTGATAAAGATACACCATTTCCAGACTAGATAGTCTAGGAAGCCAAAAATGACATGGTTTTCATGGACCATAGTCCTGAGGCCTGAAGCAGCTAGGTGTTCAGACTGGAGCAGCGCAAGAATAACCTGAGAAGATCATCAGGGTGAAGCCTACCACACACAGGTCCCAGATCAATGTCAGTTGGTAAATAACAGCATCCTGTGAGATGCTGCTGCTTCACTGTAAGACAGGCAATCTTTTCGGGGGTATCAGAAGTCAGGCATGAAGTCTATACTTCAAGTCTAGTTTGTGATGTAGTGTTGGCTCTTGGCATTAACAGTGGCAGTCTGGGCAAAACAGGCTTGTTTAATAGGCTGCTTCCACGGGCTGATTAGTCTTAGAGAATGGCCATTCGTCAAAGGACATGTAATGAGTGACTCAGGAAGTTTCTAAAACCACTGTTTTTCCCTATGATTGTGACTTTTGAAGTAGCTGTCTTCAGCGTGCCATGCCTTTCAAGTTAGCTCACTCAAATAGTTAAGTCATTGGCAACAGCCCAGGTGTCAGTAAAAATATAGCAAGATAAATCCTAAGGAATGTTGGCCAGCGCTGTGATGACAGTGTAGACTTCTGCCTACAAAGCATTGCTGCTATGTCTAGTTTGGCTTTCACAGATGCTGTTGAGGCTAAGCACATGCAACAAAAGGCCAACCACTTTTTCAAATTAAGCATTTCTTCTTGACTGACCAAAGAAAGATACTTGCTGGACACCTCTTAACCATATTAGTCACAAAGTCTAGCTGACTCACATACAAAATGGGACTTTCAGATTGGAAGACTTCAACTTTCCACAGGTTGGGTATCAATTTCAATATGTGACCAGCAGCATGCTAATTGTTTTCAGAGGCTTTGTATTGTAGCTGTGAACCCAAAACCTTTGAGTAGAGACTGCCTCCCTTTGCCCTGTTCCTTCCAACATTATTGGATTGCTCTTAGTCCCCATTGTATGTGTGTAAGGATATTTTTGCTCCATCACGAATTTTGTTTTCCCTTAAAGCAGCTGAAGTCAAGATAGAGGGGAAAGGAGAAGGTAAAGACAGAGATGTGGAAGGGGACACACTGCCAGGAAGCAAGGCACATTTTCTTTCAGTTTCAAGCAGCCTAGAAGCTTCCATGTTTCTTGCCGTGTTTTCAGATCACCCAAACACCTCAGTCAGCAGCAGGGTGAAAATTTCTGGAATGGTCTGTTTCAGGTTGTGGGCCTTCTTGACTTAGCATCCCTCTCCATGTTGTTTTCTAGATGAGGATGGCAGACACCCTTTGGCTTGACTTAGGTTTGAGTTGCAGGGTTCCTTCTTTGCAGAGTACACACCCTGGATGTTTGATGTCCTTGTCACAATGCTGTACCTTAGGCTTCTGTGTAATGTTAACATAAAGATGGCAGTGGGGAGGCAGAGGTTAGTGGGCCTGTGGTAAGACTTTCCCCTCTGTTTTCTAGAAACTTAAGGATTTTAGTTCTCACATTTTTGTCTGTGATCCACTTAGAGTTATTATTTATAAGTGGTATGAGTTTCAAGATTCATGCTTACTTTCAAATACACTTGCCAGATACTCCAGCACCACTACTTTTAAAAGAGTATCTTTTCTCCTTTGAGAAAATGCAGGGTGTTTTTTCAGAAGTTAGATTATTTTATAAGTACTAGTCTGTTGTTGATTGTTCCATTAACCTTTCTATAGCTATACTTTGACAAATGTCATTGTCTTGATTGTTAACAGCTTTTAGGGAAATCTTGAAACTGATAAGTATAGGCTGCCCAATTTTGTTTTCTGCCTTCCATTTAGTGTATTGATTTTTTTTTCAAAGAAGTCTGATTTTACAGATTTTTTTTTTAAACCCTATATTTTATATCTTTCAGAAACAAAGAAAACTCAGCTCCATTAGAGGAAAATACTACAGGAAAAAATGAGGCAAAAAAAAGAAAGATTGCAGAAACTTCAAATGTTATCACTGAATCATTGCCGTCTGCAGAATCAGAACCTGTGGAAATTGAGGTGGAGATCGCTGAAGGCACAATCGAAGTAGAAGATGAAGGCATGGAAGCTTTGGAGGAAATGGCTTCTGCCAAGCAGTCTATAAAGTACATACAGAGCACAGGCTCCTCCGACGATTCCGCTCTAGCGTTGTTGGCAGATATCACCAGCAAGTACCGGCAAGGTGAAAGCAAAGGACAGATTAGCGAAGATGACTGTGCATCTGACCCCATAAGCAAACAGGTAGAAGGTATTGAAATTGTGGAACTTCAGCTGTCACATGTGAAGGACTTGTTCCATTGTGAGAAATGTAACCGTTCGTTTAAATTGTTTTACCATTTTAAGGAACACATGAAATCACACTCAACTGAGAGTTTCAAGTGTGAAATATGCAATAAAAGGTATCTTCGAGAGAGTGCATGGAAACAACACCTAAACTGTTACCACCTTGAAGAAGGTGGAGTAAGTAAGAAGCAAAGAACTGGGAAAAAAATTCACATATGCCAATACTGTGAGAAACAGTTTGACCACTTTGGACACTTTAAAGAACACCTTCGAAAACATACAGGTAATTAGCAGATACTTTATGTTTCGGGTATTTTTTTCTACATTCACTTGAAATCTAAATCCTCTTTTTTCCATCTGTATTTTCTGATGAGCATGGTACATTTCTTGAAATATTTCATGCTTTAAGTGAAAATCAGCGTCAACCTTAAAAATGATTGTTGTTTCTATGTCTTGCCCTTTTTTATATTCTTTAAAGAAATATGTAAAAAAGATTAGAGTTTATTTGCTAAGTACCATGAATTATTAAATTTTAATTATTATGTGAATTTATTCTTTTGTTTTCCATGCTAACATGTTACACAGATAAACATGGTTATAAGCAATCTAATATTGTTACATTTTTCCTTTTGAGGGGCATGCATTCACAGTCCTCTGTTTTAGGAGTATATGCTGCATTCTGTGGATGTTGAGCTTGCATGTGGGCATGTGTAAACTCTGTGCCCCGCTGTGAAAGCCAGAGATGACAGGCCCAGGGTTTCTTTTCAACTTTGTTTTTGGAAACAGAATCTCACTGAACCTGAAGTTAATCAATTCAACAAAACTGTCTGGTCAGGGAGCTTCAGGGATCTGCCCCTCACTCCTCACCCCTAGCCAGATGCTGAAGTTACATACCACACTGTGTTCCTAGCTTTTTACGTGGTGTTTGGGGATTCAATCTCATATCCTGTTTGTGCAGCAGACAATTCCAGTAGCAATAATATATTTTCGACCCAGACCTATGTCTGACTCTCTCCACCTCTTAATGGCAAATGTGTCAGGACTAGTGGACAGCCAAGGGAGGTGAGGAATAATACTCTTTCTCCTTAGAGTTGTCCCACTCTAGAAGAGGCCCCAGGAAGCCTTTCTTTGGCCACCATAGCTCTGTGTCATCTCCACCCTACACTCATTAACACTGGAAACACTGGATTCCTTTCTCCTGCTTTTACTCCCCAAGCATTTCTTGTAGATTTCCTAAGTCACACACAGGACCTAACAGCAGTGACTTAACTTTTTGCTAAGCTCTAACCCCTTAGTATGGAGAAAGCAGTTACCATGAGCTGCTACGTGTTAGATTTCTGGACAGTTGTGCTTGAGTCTTGTTACATATAGTGCTTAGGGCTATTTGATGTGTTCATTGTGGAAATAAAGCATTGGATGCAGAATCTTTTTCTTTGATGCTAGAATTTGGATAGCTACTGGTATTGTTTTTTGTTTTTTTTTTTTAAATAGCTGTCTTACTGCCCAGAGTTGTTTGTACACTAATTAATATTGAAGAATCAGATAGATTTCAGAAAATATGTATTTCCTCAAGATCCAGCTTCAGTCATGATGACTCACAGGACAAGAAGTTAGCCTGGAAACAGGTTTTCAAGCAAGAAATAAGACACACAGTCAGGAAAGTGTGAAAGCAAGTTATTTTCGTCGCTAGTGGAAGGATGGATGACTACAGAGTTGGGTCAAAGTAGAGGGATACCAGGAGATTGCTAAAGCGGGCCACCTGGGCAGCAGACAGGGTCTGCAAGTGGTTTGTGGGTAATAGGTGAGACAGCAAGAGAGGAAGGGGGCTCTTCCATCCCGTGCTTTTCACTTAGCAGAGCAAACGTGGGGCTGGTGCGCTTATGTTGTATGTCTCGTCTTACTCTCACAAGTGATGTGAGATAACTGTAGACTATAGAGCTCAGTGTAGGGTCCATTAAGTACAGAAGCAAGCTGAATTTCGCCTTGTAGGCTTAAATATAGAAGCAAAATGATCAGATTTCTGTTCTAGTGAGGTGACTGGCAAAATAGATGGATGGGAGTAAAAGCTGCTGGCTCTGATGAGGAACTCTTTCACAGTAATCTAAAAATCGGGAGAAGAGGTAATGGCAGCAGTAATGAACGGGTAGAGTGGGGTCCACAAGGTTCACGCTGCTGAGACTTGAGGGTGAAAGACAGTGATCTCTAACTGTTGGAGTGACTCTGACTGGGGTTCATTAAGAAAACACTGAAAGGCAGCCAGGGGCAAAGGAGAATACCATGTTTGACATCTGTATTTGAAAAGGAGTCTTGAGGTGAATTCATGTTTTTAAGTAGCTGCTCCCTAAGGGTGCAGAAAATAAAAGTCACCATTGACTGCTCCTTCCTCACAAATGCCAGTTTGACAAACATGGTGGGTCACTTTATTATTGACGCCCCTTTTTTTGCTTTAAGGATAACAGCAGCTGACCCGCAGATAAGACAAAGAGAAGAGCAGCAGTCTACACACTTGACTGTTTGTAGATTTCACCAGGCTTACTAAGCTAATTGTTTAAGAGACACAGTTCAAGTGGCAAGCAGTGGAAAGTGGGCCTTTCCTACTTCAGCAGATCTCTTAAAAGCAGCCACTGGCTAAGGGGATAACTGAGGGGAGAACATTGCTTTGGCATGCAGAGCACAGGGGTTGGGGCAGGGCCAGCAGGTCAGGGGTAGAGTGTTTGTCTCCAGCCTTCAGGTGGTTTCCATGCAGTATCAAGTGAGCCATCCTAAGCACACACACAATTCTAGGAAAACATGAGCAAGCATGAGCAAATGTTACATCATTTAATTTTAGGCTCTCTTGTTTGGTTGTTTGGTTGGTTGGTTTTCTGAAACAGGGTTTCTCTGTGTAGCCCTTGGCTGTCTTGGAATTCACTCTGTAGATCAGGCTGGTCTCAATCTCCGAGATCCTCTTGTCTCTGCTTCTCGAGTCCTGTGATTAAAGACATGTGCTACCATGCCTAATATTAGGGTTTTTTGGGGTTTTGTTTTTGTTTTTTGAGGCAAATTGTCATTAAGTAGCCCAACTGTTCCTTTTGCTTCAGCCTCCAAGTGCTGGGATTACAGGCATGTGCAGTGATACTCTGCTTACAGTCTTTTAAATGAACTGCTTGCCAAGGTTTAGTTTCCTTCTACTGTAGCTACTTAACTGTGACACTAAACTACTGTTAGCGTGGGCATGTGATTGTAGCTCTAAGTAAACACAAAGTTATTGCTCCCAAGCGTGACATTGTAAGCATCTTCATACATTTATCTTTTTACACATGCTCCTGTGATACACTTTTAAAGGCTTATTGCATATATGTGCACATGCACTTGCCACCACGAATGTGCAAGTCAGAGAACAGCTTGCAAGAGTGGGTTCCAGGGGTTGAAATCAAGTCCATCAGTCTTAACAGCCAGTACTGATCCATCTTCTGGCCTATGACATTTAGTTTTTAAGAAATTAATTGCTAAGTTATAGAAATCTTGGTAATTATCAGATTGCTTTTTGTTCCCCACCTCCCTCCCTTTCTACCTCCCTTCCTCCCTCTCTTCCTTTGTGTGTTTGCCTGTACCTGCTTGTAGAGGCCAGAGGTCAACTTCAGGTGTCTTTCTTCACTTTTTCTTTGAGACAAAAGTCTCTCATTGACTCTGAAGCTTGCCCAGTGGCTGGCAGGCTCCGGGGAGACCTGTGTTCACACTACTATACATCATCTCAGGGCTGGGGTTGCAGCTGTGCTACCACACTGGGTTCTCAGGTGAATGAGACTCAGGTCTTCATGCTTGCACAGCTGACACTGTACTGAGTCATGTTCCAAGCCCTCCACATTGCCTTTTCAGAAGGCTATAACAATTTGTGCTTATAAATTTCATTGATAATGAAAATCACACACTAATAAAACATAACCATTTTGTTGAGCATATTTCTCAAAGTTTCTTGAATTAAAAAGTTCCTATATCAATATTAATTCTAGATGTAGATGTTAACTTTTTTCCCCCTCATGTGGCATCTGTACACAGCTGTGCTTCATTGGGAGAAGAACATATGACTTGGTAACTTGTGTCAATCTACTGAAGCATTTGGCATTATCCAGCACCTCCTCCTCACTGGAGCAGTGACACTGAAGTCTTGGTCCTGTTCTCTGCAAACAGTGTCCTCTCTTCAAATCCCCAGTTCTCCACAGTTGTTGTCCCTCTCCCTCTAAGGCTTTCAGCTCCTTCATCCTTTTCAGTGTGTTGTCATAGTTCTGATTTCCATCTTAACCTTGTTCTGTGTCTTCTTGCACAGAGGGATCCTGCTTGTATTTAAGAAGAGCCTCCATCTTGGAATCATTACAGCTCTTTGTTCCTAGTGAACAGTGCTGGAGAAAAGTGTCTCAAACCTTAATTGAGTTAGTGTCTTATCTGATGGATCTCTTTCTGATTACTTCTCCAGATTCTTGATGCTGTGTTCAAGATCCTTACGCTCCACTTTAGCATTAGCATAGCTCCTGTTGCCTTCATCTCCAACAGCTTGCTTTTCTTCAAGACCGATCCTGCGTCTTCTAGCTTCTACCAGGACCATATCCATCTCTATTAACTCATCCTTTCTTCTTCCCCTGCCTTCTCCCGAAGAAAGTCTGCAAATGGTGATTCCTTGTTGATTAGGGACTCTCTTTCAGGGTCCCCCCCCCTTTTTTTTTTTAAAGAGAGAGTTTGTGGGCTGGAGAGGTGACTCAGCCATTAAGAGTACTGGTTGCTCTTACTGAGATCCTGGTTCAGTCCCCAACACCCACGTGAAATTAAAAAGAAAAAAGGGAGTACATGTATCTGTAAACTGAACCTGGGGGCCTTGTGCATGCCAGAGAGATATTCTACCATTGAGCCTCATCCTCAACCCTACTCCCAGGTGTTATTGAAAGAATTCTCTACTGTTTCTACTGTTGTGCTTCTCATTAACTTCCTCCATTCTTAGTGGGCCTGGCTCCTAATCCCACTGTGCTTCTGACTGCTCTAATTTTCCGTGGTATCATTTGTCAGTCACATTTCTATTTCTACTGTTAACATCAACTTGGTGTTTTCTCACTAGCGTGTACTCAGGATTTTGTAATTCTATAACACACTGAGAATTTTGATACATCTTGGAAGTATTCATTGCCACTAAAAACAACCCCTTTATAGATCAATCCATTGTATTTGGGTCTAGAGTTGTCCATACACTTCTCTCTTGTGCATCTCTGCTCCACTTCACATTTCTTTTAAATTTTTCTTTTAACCTCTTGGATTTGTTTTTTTTTTTAATTTTATAAGTATAGGTGGTTTTGCCTGCATGTAAGTCTGTGCACACAGAGGGTGACAGATCCCCTGAACTACAATTAATGAATGATTGTGAGCTGCCACATGTGTGCTGAGAATCAAATTTGGGTCTTCAGGAAGAGCACCTACTGAGCCATCCCTCTAGCCATTTATATTTTGAGACAGTTTCATATAGCCCAGGTGGCCTTACATTTAATAAATATATTGTCCAGGGTGACCTTGACATGCCTCCACCTCCCAAGTACTGAGTTACGGCTGTGCACCATCACATTGAATTTTTATGATGCTAAGGGTTAAACCCAGGTCTTTGTGCTACTTTGCAAAAAAAAAAAAAACCCCAAAACCCTAAATTCATAGTCTTTCCCAGCATACCCACTACAGACTTCATTTGAACTCCTGAGCTCTGATACAGGGTGCCAGAGATTGGGGGTCATAGTTAGGTACTTCTCCTTACTCATTTCTGTGTAGTGCTATACCTCTGTGCCTCTGACTGAAGTGCGCTGATGCACAATTGACCCATGGTGCTCTTCCCCTCCCATCCCCCCAGCAGGTTTCCAGTGCTTTGCACTTATTTTCATAAAAATGTTCAAAACAGTTTATTTGCTTTTTGTGTTTTACTTCCGTTTTGTTCAAGATCATCTCACTGTGTGGCACTGATTGGCCTCGAACTTGCCATCTCAGCCTCTCTGGTGCTAGGATTAAAGGCACTCACCACCATACCCCATGCATTTTGCTTTATAGAGAGGATCTTGCTGTGTTGCCCAAATTTGTCTCAAACTCAGAATCTTCTGACTCAGCTTCTCTAATCCTAAGATTATGGATATGTGGCTCCCTCCGTGTGTTTATCTTTAACTGTCATCACTTAAAATGTGCTCTGATACATATGTGCTAAGAGGGGAAAATGCTTCGGGAAAGGCCAGTTCTATATTTCCATATGACTCCCAGATCTGACTTGGCATGAGTGTTCCCCTTCTTACAGGTGTGTGAATTAGGTCAGGCATGTGGTCCTTGCCTGTAGCTGGAGTACCTGGGAAGCCAGGGCTGAGGTGTTAACACTGTAAGTTTAATTTCCAGCCTGGGGGACATAGACTGTATTTTTAAAAAAATAAAAAAGCCTTGTGTTGTGGCACATGCCCACAATCTGCACTGGAGAGGCAGAGGCACACTCAGAAGAATGACCATAAGAGTTTGTGGCCAGCTAGTATAAATGACAAGTCCTGCCCCGCCCTGTAAAGACACACTCACACTCAAAGAAAAATGCATACGAGCTGGATGTGGGGGTGCACTAACCTTTAAATCCTAGTACTTGAGGCAGGAGGATCTCTGGAGTGGAGGCCAGCTTGGTCTACATACCAAGTGACAGGTATAGAGACTCTGTCTAAAAAAAAAAAA
>JADRCH010000005.1:35320714-35334439 GCA_019843965.1 Rhynchomys soricoides | reverse complement strand
AACAACAACAAGAAAAAACTTTCTGTGTGTAGGAGTGTTGCCCTGAATGTCTGTCTGTACCATGTTCATACCTGATGCCTGTGGAGGTCAGAAGAGATCATCAGATCCCCTGAAAATGGGGTTACAGATGTTCAGAGTCATTATGTGGGTGCTGGAATCAAACCCAGGGCTTCTGCAAGAGCAGGCAGTGTTCTTAATTCTGAGCCACTCTCCAGTTCCTCTTCCTCCTCTTCTTCCTCTTCCTCCTCTTTTTCTTTGTCAGGATTTACTTTTCTTACAGATCTGTCTACTCAAATACAAAAAGAACAAATTAAATTATTCTTGTTTCAACTTCTAAAAGTTCTGCATATGCTCAGGTTATAAGAAACTATTATTCAGTTAGTCTGCTTGAATCTTCACTCAGCTCAATTTTAAATTGGCCTTTAGTCCAGTTGAGCAAATTGCCATGTGATTTTTTGCAGAAGGGAGACATTTCCTCAGTAGTGAGGAAGGAAAGCCACTATAAAGAGCATGGCCTAGGTATGCCCTCAGTGGTGGAAAGTGTCTGCCTGGTATCTATGAGGCTTTAGATTTGGTCCCCAGACAGACAGACAGACAGACACCACCACCCAAAATAAAGCCAAAACACAAAGTGTGCTACACAGAGGCTAGTGGGAAGAAAGTCTGACATGAAAGGAAACCAGGCTTCTTTTAGTCGTTGCAGTGGCGAATGTCTGTGGTCCTAGCTACTCAGGAGGCTAATGTAGAGAGATCTTGAACCCAGCAGTTCAAGGTCAGCCTAGGTAGAATTAAAAATGCCATAGTGCAGATTCCAAGCTCTTTGGCAGTGTTCAGTGACATAATGGCATAAGCATCCTAAAGATCAGAGCTGCAGTCTCCAAAGAGCCAAGGACTGGTTGTGTCCTCTTCAGAGAACCAAAGGTTAAGTTAGCTCACTTGTTGCTAGGTTGTGTCCTGAGAGTCTCTTTACTGTTTATGGCTGTTCTGTCCTGTTCTTAAGAATTTTAAGGATTATTTAAAAATTAAAACACATATGTATATATACATATATACGCGCATACACACATATATATTCATATTCATGATACTTTGCTTTAATTCATTCCCTTCCCCCTTCCTCTTCCTGATTTTCTGCTTACCAGAAGGGCATAGTCAAGGCATTCAAGGGGTCTGGTCCTCACTTACTAGCTCTCTGGGATTGGACAGAGTTCTCAACATTTTTAAACTGCTTATTTCACCAACAGAATGGGCAGTGTGTTCTCTGTGGTGGTCTGAATGAGTGTGGTCCCTGTAGGCTCACATATGTGAATGCTTGATGCAACTGTTTTAGAAACTGCTGGAGAAAGAGTGTCTTTGGGTGTGGAGCGGTGGACTGTGACAGGCAGCCTGGTCCTTGGTTGAGCACAGGCTTAACTCTAGGTGACCCAGTGGGGGCTTACCCTACAAGGGACCAGAAAATGTTTTGCCATTGCTCCTGGGAGGCCCTTGACTCCTGTCAAATAGCCACAACCCCCACAGCCCCCTGTTCAGAGATCTGTCATGTGAGGTCTGTCATGTGAGGTCCCACATGCAGATAAGGTATTCTTAAACTCTCAGACCAAGCCCCTCCTCAGGTAGAGGTGTGGCCCCAAGCCATCACCATGTTAATGAGACACCTAGAGACTTAGCCATGCCCCTTCCCAGTTACTATATCTGCCTCACCCCTCCCAGAGATCTTGGTACGATCTCATCCACGACACTCACCACAATGCCAATAAACACCTTAGAATTATGGACTGTCTCTATTCATCTTGATCCGCCATGGGAATCGAGGGATCCAGTCTTCGATTAATGAACCACACGTCTACCCTCCCGCCGATTCCAGACAGCACCCATTCACCCAAGCCAAAGCAGCTAGCCGGCGCCCAAGCCGCCCAACCAGCTGTGCTCTGCGGCCTGTTCACTTCCAGCTCTCCACGGCTTCGGGCAGCATCCTCCATGCCCAGAGCCTGGGAGCTCCAGAGCTGGCTGTGGCATTCCCTGGGAATGGCCCCCTCCCCCACCCACGGGCGGTATCCTTGAGGCTTCCCATAGGCCACGGGGTGGACACATGGAGCTTCACTCCACACTGCACAGGGTTGTTCCCACAATTGGGGATGGGCTTTGAGGTTTCAAAAGTCCATTTCAGACCCAGTGTCTCTCTCTCTCTCTCTCTCTCTCTCTCTCTCTCTCTCTCTTCCTCCCTCCCTCCCTCCCTCCCTTCACCTCTCTTCCTCTCTCCCCCACTACTCTCTCTGACTTCAACTTGTGGATAAGATGTGAGCTCTCAGCTACTGCACCAGCATCATGCCTGCTGCCACGCTCCCTGCCATGGTGTTCTTGGACTGACCCTTTGAAACTGTAAGCAAGCCCCCAACTAGATGCTTTCTCTTGTAAGTCATGGTATCTCTTTGCAGCAATAAGAGAGTAACTTAGTCTCTATCTTACAGAAATTACTACAATGAATCAATGGTATAAGAATATTTAGCACAGCGTTTGGTATACAGTAAGTGATTAATAAAAGTAGCTTTCAATATTCCCCACTGTTATGATAAAATCTATCATACAGACTTAACCCCAGCTAAAATAACTACCTCAAAATATCTGTCAGAAGGTGCATACATAGTAATGTATATTCCTTCATGGAACATCATATAGTATGCTTCAATTATTTTTCTGTTAGTTTTTGCTAACATTCGTTTGGAACCTACTATATCCTGGCTTCCATTAAATGCCAGGATATATTGAAGATATAAAACAAAAGACTAGTTTTAGACAAGCTAAACACAATTTGTATATGAATGTATTCAGTGGGAGTAGAGATAACTTAGCAATTAGTATCAGATGGCGGAGAGGAGAAAATAATAAGAAAGTATTTCCCCTATGCGTTTTAATAGGTTTTTTATATTTAAAATATGTGATCTGCAAACAAGGATACTTTGACTCCTTCCTTTACTGTTTGTGCCCCTTGTTTTCTTTCACCTGTCTTTCTGCTCTAGCTAAGATTTCAAGCACTATTCTGAACAGAAATGGAGAGAGGAATCCTTGTCTTGTTCCTAGTTTTAGTAGAAATGCTTTTGGTTTCTCTATGTTTAGCAGAGATATTTATTCTTGTAATTTGTCTTTATTACTCTGGGATGCCGCCATATCTCTAGCCTCCAAAGGGCTTTTATCTTGAAGGGATGGCTACTGAATTGTGTAAAAGGCTTGTTTTCTGCATCTAACAAGATGGTCGTGTGGTTTTTGTGTTTTGTGGGTTACGTTTATTAATTCACATATGTTGGACTACCTCTATAACTCAGGGATGAAGCTGATTTGATCGTGGTAGGTAATCCTTTTGATACACTCTTAAATTTGGTTTGCAAGTATCTTATTGACAATCTTGGCATGTATGTTCGTTAGAGAGGCTGGATTCTAACTTTAGGTGGAACTTTGCCTGGCTTTTTTTTTTTTTTTTAATCAGAGTAATATTGGATAATGGCTTCAAAAAATAGTTTGGGTTTGTATGTTTGTTTGTTTGTTAGGCCTGGTAGAACTCTGTGCTACATCCATCTGGTCCTGGCCCCCCCCCTTTTTTTTTTTAGTTAGGGGTATTTAATTACTGTTTCTATTTCTTTGGTTGGTATGAATCAAGAACCTTAACATAAGAGCTGATACCCTGAATCTGACAGAGGATAAAATAGGGAATATACTTGAATTTATATATTGAACCCAATAGCATAGGCATTAAGACCAACAATTGACAAACAAGACCACATGATGCTAAAATGCTTCTGAATAGCTAAAGGACACCTCATGCTGGTGAAGAGATAGCCTACAGAATGGGGGTGGGGGGAATCTGATATGTCTGACAGAGAGCTAGTATCCAAAATATACTTTAAAAGTAAAAAACAAACAAACAAACAAGCAACAACAACAACAAAAACTAAACATGAATAAAATAGCCCAGTTACAAAATAGGGCATGGAAATAAACAGAATTCTCAAAAGATGAAGTAAGGCATGGCAGAGAAACATTGCTAACATCCTCAGTCACCCGGGAAGCCATAAAACAAATGCTGGCGTGGATGTGGGGAATGAGAATATTTATTCACTGCTGATGGAGCACAAGCCAGTGTAGCCACTGTGGAAATCAGTGTGGAGGTTCCTCAAAGAACTAGAAATCAACCTGCCTCAAGACTCAACTGCATCGTTCTTAGACTCCACATCCTACCCAGAGAAACTCCCCTCTGTCTGCTTATTGCTGTTTGATTCACAATAACCAGAAAATTAAAACTCCAATACTAGGAATGGGTTATCTCTTTTTGAGATATCTCTTTTTGTTGGCCAGTGGGGTCTCCACAGACCCCCCAAATATTATAAGCAATTTGCCATTGCATTCTGTGACTCTCCAGAACTTGTAGGTAAAACACTATTGGCTGAAGGTACCACATACTTGAGTCATAAAGCGTGGATAATCAAGTGGGTACTGACCTGGAAGCTTCATCCTTATACTGGCAAGCATTCATGGTGCTGGAAGATGCTATACAGACTACAAGAGGAGGAAAGTAACCATCTGTCTAACCTGACTGCAAACATCAGAGCCACAGTAACAACTGTCCTGGCAAGGGATGCCCACTGGAGCAAGAGTGGCAAGAACAGTTTGAGAGTAACTGGCCACTCTCTGATTGGATTTAAGGCCCACACCATGAGATGGAATCCACACCTGGCACTGTCATCGGGACCAAGAATCTGTGGCTAGATAGCTCATAGGTCCTAGGTGAAAACCCGATATTATTCTGCTAAATGAATATAGAACTAAATAATTGGCCCTAATAATTTATTGTTCTACCCATAAATTTGTGCATTTCTCAACCCTCATCAAAGACGTTTCTTCTTGTGAGAGATGATAATTAGCATACATGCCCACAACAGGATGACATGCAGTGATTAAGAGACTGTGGAATGCTCACTTCTAAAAGGGATGTCTAAATTACATCCCTCCCCCTAGGGTTCAGGGAACTTCATGGAAGTGGCAGATCTCAGACCATTCTTCCAGACTAGGCGTTTAACTGTAAGTCTATGGTCTTTGGGGGAAAGAGACTGGAATCCCCTGGGATCCTGGGCAGACACTGAGCTGCTTGAGCCTTAGAGGTCGGATTTAACTGCTACTTTGTGTTGCTTTTGGCTCCATTGGGGAGATATAAAACTTGGAGGAGCAGGAAGGCGGGCCCAGGCAAGGCCGTGGGTGTATATATTTAAAGAGCTGTTTGTAGAAGCTAACAAGTGCAGAAAACATTTTAAAAGACAGAGTGGAGATTGGTTTTTGTACTTTAAAAATAAAGTTAAATCTGTTGGAATTGACTAATATAGCACATCCTAAAAATAAAGTCTAGAACGAAATAAGGCTTTTCTACACTTGTGTGATCCCGTTAGCCCTGGCAGCCTTCCCAACTTGGGTTGTTTTGGTTGTTTAGCAGCTGGAACAAACACTGGTTTGCAAACATTCTGATGCCCCCAACTCAAATGGCCCCTTTGAAATGTCTACCCACCTGCTGCGTGCTTCTCAAGGATCAGTAGCTTGTCTCCGGAAAGCAGAGGGACATTTCATCAAACTCACAGTGTCTCAGAAAATTTCCACCAGACATGAGCTGCCCAAGGGCACATCTAGCAAACCTGCCTTTGTTTCAGAGAAAGGCATAAAAGCATGTTAAAACATGGTTTACCTTTTTTTTTTTTTAAATTTTGTTATAAAATCATGATTTATAGTGTTCAACTTTTCAGATAATATATTCTTATGAGAGAAATATCTATTTTCCTACCTTCTGAGGAGTCATGTCACCTTTAAAAAATATTCGTACAATTCAAGTCAATTCATCCAGCTCCTAGAGACCCTTCCAGGATCCTGAGTGCTCAGGAGCCTGAAAGAGTAAGACTAGGAATCATCAGCTGGGCAGGAACCCGTGCGTGAATGGGCAGAATGAGCGTGTGCACCAGGAAAGGTGGAGAAGTGGAAGGCAAACAGCAAGCACCCTGGAGACAGGAGAGGCAGCCCTGACTTCTGCATGGAGAATCCAGAAGAGCTATGGGGAAGGAAGAGTGGCAAGAAAAAAAAAAGATAAGAACATTGAAGCCCAGGTCAACACTTGAAGGTCAACCAACCACTAGACAGTTGAGCAAGAAAATAAACTAGAATTTACAAAAAAAAAAAAAAAAAAGTGTGCGTTAGCATTAAACTAAAAGTGTAAGAAGTCATTTAATAATCTGCCAATTCCTGAAACATGTTTCAAGCCCCTCTCAGAGGCTGGGCATGTTTAAGGTAAATGATGAAATGTCATTCTTGCTTGCATTCCCTCATCATCTGAATGAGTGCAGAAATGCCCATACAGAAATCACACCACAGACAATTACCAAGAAGGGGCACATGGATCACACACACTTATGGGAGTCTAAGAAGTAAATAATATATAAAAGTCTGCATTTTGGGGTCTGGTGAAGTGGTTTTGGTGTATAAGAACACTTGCCACCAAGCCTGAAGACCCACCCAACCTCAATCCCTGAGGCCCTCGTGTTGTCTTCTGACTTCCACATGCACACGTGACATGTGTGCATCCTCCAAACATACACAGAAAAAAAGTAAAAAGATTTTTGTTTTACAACCCTGAGATTCCACCTCACACCAGTCAGAATGGCTAAGATCAAAAACTCAGGTAACAGCAGATGCTGGTGAGGATGTGGAGAAAGAGGAACACTCCTCCATTGCTGGTGGGATTGCAAGCTGGTACAACTACTCTGGAAATCAGTTTGATGGATCCTCAGAAAAATGAACATAATACTACCCAAGGACCCCGCTATTCCATTCCTGGGCATATACCCAGAAGATGCTCCAACATGTAATAAAGACACATGCTCCACTATGTTCATAGAAGCCATATTTATAATAGCCAGAAGCTGGAAACAATCCAGATGTCCTTCAACAGAGAAATGGATACAGAAAATGTGGTATATTTACACAATGGAATACTACTCAGCTATTAAAAATGACTTCATGAAATTCTTAGGCAAATGGATGGAACCTGAAAATATCATCCCATGTGAGGTAACTCAGTCACAAAAGAACAAACACAGTATGTACTCACTGATAAGTGGATTAGCCCAAAAGTTCAGAATACCCAAGATTCCATTCACAGACCATATGAAGCCTAAGAAGAAGGAAGACCAAAATGTGGACGCTTCAGTGTTTCTTAGAAGGGTGAACAAAATACTCAGAGTGGGAAATATGGAGACAAAGTGTGGAGCAGAGACTGAAGGAAAGGCCATCCAGAGACTGCTCCTCCTAGGGATCCATCCCATATATAGCCTCTTAACCTGGACATTCTTGTGGATGCTGGGAAGTGCTTGCTGATGGAAGCATGATAAGCTGTCTCCAGAGAGGCTCAGGCAGAGCCTAACAAATACAGAGATGGACGCTCGAAGCCAACCTTTGGACTGAGTGTGGGGTCCCGGATGGAGGAGGAGTTGGAGAAGAAACTGAAGGACCTGAGGGGTTTGCAGCCCCATGGAAGGAGCAACAGTGTCAACTGACCAGACCCCCCGGAGCTCCCAGAGACTAGACCACCAACCAAAGAATACACATGGAGGGACCCATGGTGCTGGCCAAATATGTGGCAGAGGAGGGCCTGGTTGGCCATCAGTGGGAGGAGAGGACCTTGGGCCTGAGGGTGTTAGATGCCCCAGCATAGGGGAATGCCAGGGAGGGAAGACGGAGTGGGTGGTGGTGGGGGGAATATCCCCATAGATGCAGGGGAAGAGGGAATGGAATAGGGGATTTCCAAAGGGGAAAACATTTGAAATGTATATAAAGTAAATATCCAAAAGTAAAAATGAAAAAAAAAAGTTGTAATAAAATCAGCCTTTCCTTGCTTTAAAAAAAAAATTCTTGTTTTAATCTGCATTTTGGGATAATCATATAGGTAGATCTGGGGAATAATCTTAAATCGAGAAAGATGGGAAGGAGGGAGGCCTGTTAGCGGGCAGTTTAACGGGACTAACTAGGCACAAGTAGGTTTGAGCCTGACCGGCTCTCGTGTTCTCCTCTAGGGAATAGCTCAGTGGGAGAATGTGTGTTCATTGTGCCTGAAGCTGTGGCACCCCTCAGTCCCTGGTACCTCACAGAAAGAAAAAAGCCCATAGGTGCCGTCTGTCCTTGCCATGCCGCACAAGCGATTAAAAATTCAAGTCAAGCAAAATGTGCTATGCTGCTTTCTGTTACTATAACAAAGAGCGAGACAATCAAGCCGTGACATGAAAGGTTCACTGTGGCACACAGTTTTGGGGGTTTTCTTGGTGTCAATGATTTGGGGCCCGTGGTGAGTAGCACATCATGGCGAGACTGGCACAGTGAAACAAAACCTCTTACTGTTGACCAGGGAACAGAGGAAGAGAAAAGCCCTGACGTTCCACAGTCCCCTTTGGAGCCCACCCCAAACCGTATCTCTGACCATAAAACGAGTCTAATAAACCCGGTCTCACCCCAAACCGCATCTCTGACCATAAAGCGAGTCTAATAAACCCGGTCTCGATATTTCTGTGGTTATTTAGAAGCTTTGAAAATGTCCACCAAGTGGCAGAATATTTTAAGACTTTTCTCTCTCCATTTAACATCTCCGGGATCTACTGTTACATTCATGGGCGTGACTCTCCACCTGTTGTGGAGTCCAGTTCTGCCCCATGAAGGGCGGCTGGAGCGTCTTTATGTAAGAGGATACGGGGTGATGGCTCTTTGGGACCTGCAAGACTGGGTGAGGGGAAAGACAAGCCCGGGGCAGCTAGCGTCTCTCATGATCTGTGGCAGGAGCGCCCCCCAGGTAGACCGCCTACCAATCTCTGACCGCACTGCAAAAACTCCCCATCTTCTCTCCACCTTCTCTCTGGAGCCCAGAAGAAATCCTCCACAGCATGTAAAAGCCTTACATTCATCTGAGATACAAGCAATAACACAGCTCCACCCAAAGACTCTTCACTCCAACTGAATTCAGAACAGAACAGTCAGCAGGGTCCCCCATCCCACCCCGCTCCCCATTTCTTCTCTTCCTCCTTTTTAGTGATTCCCATATACAAAAGTAACATGGCCACCTTACCCTGGGATAATGAGTCAGAGACAAAAGGAGCGGCCACAGCCTGGTTGAGACACAGCTTTGTTCCACTGATAAATGTCATCGAGCCGGTTGCTACCCCTCAGTATAACATCTGGAAAGAGTCTCCAAGCAGAGGCTAAGCACGATTCTGAGTTTGCTCCTGAATATTCTGGAACACCAAGAACTCCCTGTGCAGCATACTGCCGTGATTATGAGTCTAGTGTTTGCTGTACTTGTGTCCGGCTCTCCAAGCCCTAACTTCAAGAGAAAATGAATTTAGAAAGCCTACCAGATGTGTTCCTAATTATAGTTTTGACTCTCCCTTGTTGCTCCTGTAGGTTCAGTGGAGAGAGCACAGGAGCCCACAAATGCCATCTGTCTGTCTGTCTGTCTTGGGGTTTTACTGCTGTGAACAGACACCATGACCAAGGCAACTCTTATAAGCACAACATTTAATTGGACTGGCTTACAGGTTCAGAGGTTCAGTCCATTATCATCAAGGCAGGAGCATGGCAGCATCCAGGGAGGTATGGCACACAGGAGGAGCTGAGAGTTCTACATCTTCATCTGAAGATGCTAGGAGAAGACTGGCTCCCACGTGGTTAGGAAGAGGGTCTCATTGCCCACCCCCACCGTGACACACTTCCTCCAACAAGGCCACACCTCCATGCCACTATATGGGCCAAGCATATTCAAACCATTACTCGATCTACCTTTCTATCTATCTATCTATCTATCTATCTATCTATCTATCATCTATTCATTCATACATTTATCTATCTATTTATTGAGACAGGGTTTGTTCCACTATGTAGCCCTAGCTGTCCTGGAACTCACTATGTAGACCAGGCTGGCCCTGATATCACAGAGATCTGCCTTCCTCTGGCTCCACCTGCTGGGATTACAAGTATGCTCCACCCTACCTGGCTTCCTTCCTTCCTTCCTTTCTTTTTTTTTTTTTTTTTACCATCAATCTTTAAATATTCTACAGTCAATTAGTAATCATGCCACTTGGCTTTCCATGTGCCTTGCTATGCCTTTCTTGGTCATTTTCTAGATTCAAAACTTTCCCTTTTTTGAGTGTTGGATTCCACCATCCCCTGCAGGTTATTGGATTAGAGCTAAGTTCCTTTTACATGTGTGGTCATTAGAGACAGGAAACATTCTCAGATAACAATAGAGATACATGTATATAGTTTTTGCCCCTAGGTCATGGGCTAATTATAATAAAAACAAAAACAATTATAGAAGATGTCCACATGGTAAAAAAAAGTGAAACAACTGGACCCTACCTCCACCCCAGTCTCTTTCCCCTGCAACAGTTCTCATCTCACGCAGGCTGAAGTTTTTCTGCACACCACAGACTCTCGGCCTTTTCTTGCATATGCACAGATCTGCATGAAGATAACTGCTCTGTTCTCACAGGCACTCCTTAACTTTACAATTCCAATTTCATAAAGGCAAACTGAAGCAACGTGGGGGGCAGTGACCGAGATTCATCAGAACACCCTCCCACCCGCCTGCCCGCACCCGCCCTCCACCTCCCACCCCCTCTTGCCTCTAGAAAACGCTTTTGCTTTTAAATAATGATCTGTCTCCAGGGTTCTGCCCTCTGCTCCTGCACCGCCCTGTGAGACAGAGATCCTCATTATCTACTTTCACTTGCCTCCTTGGGGAAAGTTTTTCAGTCAGAAATACAGGTCAATTGTCAAGCTCCACGGAGCAGTGTGATTCTAAGAGCTGGCTGGAAAGCCTGCTGGCTCCGTGGCTGGCTGCTTCTAAACTGTCTCTCCAAGAGCAGGTAATCACTGCAGTCAGTCAGCCCCGGGTTAGGACCACTCTAGAGAGCAAAGCATCACTAATTACATTTGCCTTCTCTTTACCATCACTAAAGACTCAGCAGAGCTGTCTGTGCCCAGAAGTTGGAGAAATAAGGGCATAGCCAGAGAGACACAGCTCTTTTTCTTCCAGTGTTTGATTATTGTTGTTTTTGTTTTTCATTTGTTTGACATAGCTTGGTTTGTTTTTTGAGATGAGGTCTGACTTTGTAGCTCAGGCTGGCCTGGGATTTAGGCTTCCTGCCTCAGCCTCCAAGGGCCAGGTCTTTTTTTTTTTTAATGATTTATTTTATTTTAAATCCCCCACCCCTGTGTGTGTGTGTGTGTGTGTGTGTGTGTGTGTGTGTATGTATGTGTGTCTGTGTGTGTCTGTGTGTCTGTGTGTGACCTAGGAAACCAGAAGATGGTGTCAGATCCTCTGGAGCTAGCTGCAGTTACAGGTGGTCCTGAGCCCTCTGCAAGAGTAGAGAGGACTCTTAACCACTGAACCCTCTCTCCAGCCCCTTCAGAATCCTTTCAAAGAGCAGCTTGTTTTGCTTTTTGCAAGTGAAGCATGTCTGGGCTAGGGATGTAGCTCAGTAGGTAGAGTGTCTGCCTAACACCGGATGAAACCCAGGGTTCAATCCCCGGCACTGACCACATCAAATAGGCATGGTAGCACTTGGGAGATACAGGTATGAGCATCACATATGCCCCTTGACGCCATGATTCATGTTCTTCAGTGGCTTTGCATCATTTACTGCCTTCTTGAAGTTGTAAGGACAGCTTGGTTTTGACATACTTACTCTTTGTGTGGGGTCCGGCATGACCACCTATACCTCTGTGAGTTCTGGGTGTCCTGTATCCTCGGTTTTTTGGTATACTCAGTATAACATGAATGAAGACAGGTGAATATTCCTTTTTCATTTCCTTAATTGAGGGTGTTTTAAAACTATAGATTCTTTGGTTTATATGAGCAAAACAGCTTTGTTTTTTAAATGCAGACGTCAGGAATATTTTTCTGTGAGATGAGTTGAGGGAACAGCCTGTACGAAGTGGGGGAGGGGCGGCCCTATGTTTGCTCACTGCCTTTGCTAAGGAACTGAGCTATGCACATCAATAACGGGCAGGGGCTGGAGAGATGGCTCAGCAGTTAAGAGCACTGACTGCTCTTCCAAAGGTCCTGAGTTCAATTCCCAGCAACCACATGGTGGCTCACAACCATCTGTAATGGGATCTGATGCCCTCTTCTGGTGTGTCTGAAGACTACAGTGTACTAATATACATAAAATAAATAAATAAATCTTAAAAAAAAAAAGAACAGGCAGAAGTAGCCTCTGCGTGGGAAGCACAAGGATTTATAAGACTGAAAATCTCTTGCTTCATCCTCCAAGACCTGTACCAACCACAGGCTGTGTCATTTATTTGAGAACTTTTATTGTTGCCCTCCTTTCTTCTCCTCTCCCCTCCTTTAACTCCCCTCCCCTCCCCTCCTTTACCCCCCTCCTTTACCTCCCCTCCTTTACCTCCCCTCCCCTCCCCTCCTTTACCTCCCCTCCTTTACCTCCCCTCCTTTACCTCCCCTCCTTTACCTCCCCTCCTTTACCTCTCCTCCTTTACCTCTCCTCCCCTCCCCTCCTTTACCTCCCCTCCTTTACCTCCCCTCCCCTCCCCTCCTTTACCTCCCCTCCCCTTTCCCCTTCTCCCTTTTTTTGATAAAGCCTTACTAAGTTGCCTAGTCAGGCCTTGAACTCGTGTTCATCCTGTGTCAGCCCCCTGAGTAGCTGGGATTACAGGCCTGTACAAATAAACCTAATTTCAGCCTCTTTAAAAGACACAAAATTGCTGGGGGTGTAGCTCTGTTGGTAGAGTATTTCCCTAACATATGTGAGGCTCTAGCTCAGGACCCAGTAACACAGACTGAGCAAGGCATCGCTCCCCTGTTACATCACCACAGATGAAAGGCTTAGAGTTTCAAGGCTGTCCTTGGCCACTTGGCATGGTTCAGGCCAGCATGGATACACGAGACTCCGCATAATAACAACCAAATACACACAATTATAGACAAAATAATTAAAACCACGAGTAATTATATTTGAACCTAGACATAACATATAGAATAACAGATACAAATAGATGGAGAAAATGGAGCTAAAAAAGAGGGAAAATCTATAGGTGTCACCACAGTTAACAGAAATTTAAAGCAACTGCTGGTAAGTTATAATGTGTATTGTAAACTCCTGAAAACATTAAAAAAAAAAAAAACCCTAAAAATTTATAGTTAAAAAATAAAGGGCTATCCACCATACCAAAAACTAAACCAAAACAAACCAAAACAAAAACCCAACTCTGTTTCATAACAAATTCATATATAATTTGTTGTTGTTGTTGTTGTTTTCGAGACAAGATTTCACTATATAGCCCAGGCTTTCCCTGAACTCACTGTGTAGGCCAGGCTAGCCTTGAACGCACAGAGACCCACCCACCTCCACCTTCTCCCGAATGCTGAAATTAAAGGCCTACGCCACCACTACCTAGCTCATAAAGAATATTTTAAAAGACTTATCTTTCCTCATCAAATTGACTTGGTACCTTGGTAGAAGAGACAGTGTGTGAGTCCGTTTCTGTCTTCTACACTGATCTATTTATCCACTTGTCTGCCCTTAAAACTGTGTGCCAGCTAGTTCTTCTGTCACCTGGACAGACTAGAGACATTAGAGAAAGGGGAACCTCAACTTTAAAAATGCCCCCACCATTTTTTTTTTTTTTTTTTTT
>JADRCH010000005.1:35192386-35320704 GCA_019843965.1 Rhynchomys soricoides | reverse complement strand
AAATAGTAGGTTATACAGATGTGGCAAAGGTTATACAGATGTGTACAAAGCCAGCTTCACCAGGATTGTCATAAGGTTTTCTAGGAAACACGCACCATCTGGGTAACAGAAAACAGAGCATTTCAATGCCCTGGAAGCTGCCAGGACAGTAGCTAAGAATAAAATAACAACAACAACAAAAACAAAAACACCATCTGCTCTGAGTCTCCAGAAAGAGGATGACCTTTCTTCTGGAGGTTTATTTTCATAGCGGATAGTGTAGCTTCTCTTGGGATCTGGAAGGGGCTAAGGAAGGCTGACAGCCATCATGAGCCCCCTTTTAGGCTGATTAGAAATTTCTAAAAATCAATGGTGCCCTGGGCTTCTAAATGTTTTATGTCCCATCTGTTGTCACCAACAAAAGTAAAAGAAACTGCAGGCTCCTGAGCCTTTCTTGGTCTCAGCTATCATGACCTCCTCCTTCTTCTTTTTCTCTTTTGGTTTTGGGATACTTGCTTATCTTTATTTATCCATGTGATTTTTTATTTGTGTGGGGGTGCACTCACCTCTACTTTTGTGCTGGGGCTGGAGGTTGACACTGGAATCTCTTTCTTTCTCTCTCTTCACCTTTAAGAACATTTAAAAATGTATTCTTTGGTAATTTCATGCATGAATACAATGAATTTATTGTATCCATAAATACACACTGATTTCTCATCCATTCCTCTCAACACCCCCCCCCCCGATCCTGTTTCTAACTTCATCTCCTCCTCTTTCTTTAACAAATTAGGAATTCAATTATTGCTGATCATAAGTGCCCATGTTAATTTTGTTTATATTGTTCATTCTGTCATTAGACTTGGAGCGAACCCTTTTGGTGAGACTGGCTTCCCAGTAGGCCAGGGGGATCCCCCTGTCTCCCCTCCCTGTAGCATGAGGGCTATAGCTTTCGCTCGGGTGCTGGGGATACAAAGCGGGGTCCTCATGTGTCCACAGCAAGTGCTTAACCCACTGACCCATCTCCCCAATTACCATTTAAAAACAAACAAAAACAAACAACATATACCAAATGTCTCCTGAGTACACACTTTGTTCCGGAGTCTACAGAAATGGTGCATTTCTTGTCTAATAGCTGTTTAGAGGAAACCATAGGGTTTTTTCTTAGTTACTTTTTAAAAATAATTAATTTAAATTTTTAAAAAAGATTTTATTTATATGAATACATTGTAGCTGTCTTCAGACATACCAGAAGAGGGCATTGGATCCCACTACAGATGGTTGTGAGCCACCATGTGGTTGCTGGGATTTGAACTCAGGACCTCTGGAAGAGCAATCAGCGCTCTTAACCTCTGAGTCATCTCTCTAGCCCCTCTTAGTTACTTTTTGACTGCTTGGGCATTACTCCATGACTAAGGTGACTTATAGAAGAGTTTATTGGGGCTTACAGTTTCAGAAAACGAGTCCACAATGATCATGTCTGGGAGCATGGCTGCAAGCAGGCAGGCAGGCATGGTGCTAGAGCATTAGCTAAGAGCTTACATCCTTATCTATAAACACGAGGCAAGAGAGAGCTAACTGGGACTGGCCTGAGCTTTTGAAACCTTATAGCTTACCATCCAGTGATACACCTCCTCTAACAAAGACACATCTCATAATCTTTCCCAAATGGTTGTACCAGCTGGAGACCAAGCATACAGATACGAGCCAATGGGAACATTCTCATTCAAGCCTTCACAGGGTTTTAGTTCAGAGCTCTTTGGCATCAGATACTGTATCATGCTATAACTTTTAGTTCTCCCCCTCACCTTTATTACAAATATTAAACATTAGACAAATATTTAGTAAATTGATTCAGTATACTAATGTCTCATGGCAGCAGGGAAGAAGAGCTAGCAGATAAAAGGAACTCTGTGCTGTCATCCCCAGGAGGATGGAGCTAGGGACTAACTTACGGTAAATCTCTATATAGAAAGCTCATTGGCTTTTAAGAGAGTAATACCTCCTCTAAAAGGGGAAGAGATGATGCAGAAGGAAGAAATTTTAGAGGAATTAATTATGGATACTTAATAATTTGAAGCCTTCTCACAAATGTGCAGATTTCTGGCTTCTCTTGAAAACTGAAAAACAGTAAAATCCAACAGCATCAGATCTGTGGTGGAAATAGCAATAGTCATTTGGAGCTGAGTAGCATCGGCTATCCTTCTGTTTCTGGGACACCTGAGGACCCTGCAGCCCCACTGCCTCAACACTCACCCTTGCCCCTTACCACCATCTGTCTAGAGAAATCTAGAGACACCCTAGCTTGTAAATCTGGGTTGAAAGAATGTGTTACCCACGAGGAGGGACCCATGTCAAAGGGTTTTCTCTGTTGTTTTGGTTTGGTTTGGCTTTTCAAGACAAGCTTTCTATGTGTAGCCCTGGCTGTCCTGGAGCTTGCTCTGTAGCCCAGGTTGTCCTTGAACTTACAGCGATCTGCCTACCTCTGCTCACCTCACCCCTGCGGGAGTTCTGGGATTAAAGGCATGTGACACCATCACCCAGCCCATGTCAGAGTTTGTATCAGACATGGAGCAAGTGCAGATTGTCCTCCCAAATCTCCCAGCACCGAGAGGAGCCAGCTGCTCCTCTGCACACTGATGTCAGACCACTCTTTCTACAACTGGAGTCAAGGTCATGACACACTTCATAAAGCCTTGGGTTTCCCAAGGCTGTCTTCCTTAAGACAGGCTCCAAGACTGTGTGGGTTACCTCACCCTACTAGTCCTCCTGGATAATTTGGGGATCACTATCCATCATTCTCCATCTCTATCATAGAGGGGTTCCCTCAGCCTCTCTAGCACAAATGTTGCACTTGTGTAGTCCAACCCAGGCACCATCCCTGTGCTTCTCCCACACCTCCTAGTCTCTCACTCAGAGGGGCCATGCCATTTTTTTTTCCGACCCACTCCCAATGTTACATACATATCCTAAGGGCTATTTGCAAAGCCCTTCTCTCTCCCTGGGTCGTAAGAACAGTGCTTGTCTTCTCCATGCTTAATGCATAGGATGTACTCCCTGAACATGTGTTCCAAGAGGAGATATGGGATGGGGAGCTGGCTCTGCTGATAGAGCATTTGCCTCTTCCAGGTGAACACCTGAGTTTGGATTCCCAGAACCTACATAAAACCATCAGTGCACCTTTGTAAATACCAGGAGTGGAGGTGGGGAGGTGAAAGGCAGAGATCTGGAGATCCTCAGAAGGAAGTTCTAGCTAGCCTAGCCTACGTGGCAAAGGTCCAAGACAGTGAGAGAAGGTGAAAGGAGTCTAAGAAATGACATCCAAGGTTGTCCTGTGACTTGGACGTGCACCGTCTGTGAATACACAAGTATATATGAAGACTGAGTTCCTTAGGCAACAGGCGTTTCTACCAGTGAGCAACAATTTGGAATAACAGAGCTTTAATTTTTTAATTAATTAATTAATTAACTAATTAATTAATTAATTGAGATAGGATCTCTCTATGTAGTCCTGCCCATCCCGGTAGTCTCTATGTAGATCAGGTTAGTCTTGAACTCACAGATATCTGCCTGGCTCAGCCTTCCAAGTGCTGGAATTAAAGGTGTATGCCACCACACCCAGCTTTAATAATGATTTATTTCATTCTACGTTTGTGTTGTGTGCTTTACCATGAGATGCCACAGGTAAGGCACCCAGGAGCAGTGTCTAAAGTGTGTGTCCCACAGCACTTGTCCTGCCCCACACTAGTCCTGTGCCATCTTGTGTTAAATCACATGGGATCTGTGCTTTGCCTGGAGAGCACAGGGGGCTGCTATGGAAGGGAGACTGAGGTCCCCACTGCCACATGTTTCTGGACACTCAGAGTGCTCAAAGGTAAAGGACCCACAGAGATCTGTACTGAGACAAAGAGGAGGAGAACACAGAGGGAAAGTCTCCCGCAGAGATTGTGAACCTGAAGGGTGGGATTTTAGCTCTTGCATTAACTCATCCAATAGACTGTACAACATGTTGGTTCAGGGGAACAGCACAAGGTATTCAACATTAACCACTGAAAGGTAGAAAAGCTGTGACCAAGGAAGAAGGATGCCCAGAAGATGGGCAAGAAAGCCTTATGTGCTGGGCTGATAGCCTGTAGGGATAGCCAAACTAGGATTTAATTATTTATGGTTTGCCTCCTTGCTGCTCAATATTGCTTCCAACAGAAGAAGCACCCCACCATTAGACACCATTACTACCCCCATCTGTTTCAGAAAGCTGAATTGACCTTTAACATACTAATAACACTTGTGCTTTGAGTAAGCATCATCTACTTCATGCCAATGACAGTGGACCAAAGTTCTTTGAAGCAGGTATGGTGCAAGTAGGTCACACAGCCAGTCTGTCACTGTCTCTTCTAACACGTCTGCTAACCTCTTTCTGGATAGTCTGGCAAAATCTGAACAATAACAAAATGATGCTTTATTATGAACTCAAGATTCATTTGTTTTTAATGATAACCATTTTCATCCTATGATCTGTTTTGTAGAAAGATTACAGGTACAAGTAATCAATACAACATGGATAGATAAACTCCCTGTTATTCCCCAATGAGAAGATAAGTCTTCTGGGGTTGGGAGGGTAGGTCAGTAGGCAGAGTGCTCAGACAGTTTACAAACTCCATCTTAAATCCCAGTCCTGCAAAAAGTAGGCGTTAGTAGCATGCACCTATAATCTTAGCACTTGGGAGATGAAGGTAAAAGTATAAGAAATTCAAGGTTGTCTTTGACTGTGTAGTGAGTTTAAGGCCATCCTGGAGTGCAGGAGACCCTTTCTTAAAAAAAAAAAAAAATAGAGAGAGTTCTTCTAAACATTGTAATGAAATGTTCTACCATATTTTTCTACACAAGTGAATATTTGTATTTTTCTTATGTCCTATACATTTAACCTAAGTACAGATAAGTGCAGATTGACATCATTTGGGGACATATTATAAACAAAGTTGAGCCACACTTTAACCATCTCTTGCTGGCTACTTGCTGTTCTCTGTAACACAAGCACCTTTGTATACATATCAGGTTGTTCCCTTAAGATTAATTGCAAAAAGTGAAATGGCTGGATTAAAGAATGTAATCATCATTAAGATTTCAACACATTATACCAAGCTCCTGTCCAGAACTATTGCACCAGGCAGTCCTCCCTGTAGCCGCACAATGATGGAGCTATTTCTTCAAGCCTTTGCCAACACAACATAGACAGAGTGTGCCTGTGTCCTGGACTTTATTTTATTTTAATTTAATTTATAGGCATATAGAAAAAGTAAATTAAAACGCAGTCCCTACAGGGAAGGTGTGAATGATAGGGAAGGCAGTGTGTATAAGCTAGTGAGCTAAGATGTGTGCTCTGAATACCCAGTGCCTGCCTGGGTGTTGTGATGGTCTCACATGGGTGCCATGGGAGGCCTCCTGGGATAAAGCTAGTCATGCAGGACCATGAGGGTTGAACTGAGTAAAGGTTGGGAACAGAATGATCTGGACAACAATGGATTAAGAAATGATCTCACTGGGGCTGGAGAGATGGCTCAGTGGTTAAGAGCACTGACTGCTCTTCCAGAGGTCCAGAATTCAATTCCCAGCACCCACATGGTGACTCACAACCATATGTAATGGGATCCAATGCCCTCTTCTGGTGTGTCTGCAGAGGGCTACGATGTACTCATAAATCTTTAAAAATAAATAAAATTTTAAAGCAAAAAAAAAAAAAAAAGAAAGAAAAGAAAAGAAATGGTCTCACCCATAGATGCTTGTTGTCTCAAGAACACCAGATTAAAAGGGGAAGTAGGTGGAGAAGCTGGACAGGAACCATAGACATTGACATTGGAGAGAGAAGCCAATTTTGACCAGGAATGCTCTCTGAGCTAAGCAAAGGAGTTTAGCTTTGCCTGGTGAAGATTCCAAGTGACAACTCCTTTGGAAGGCAGGAGTTGCCATCCAAACCTGTGTGTAGATGTTGATATGGACTTGAGGATTATTTTTTCATTTCCATTGATTTCCCTCTATGTCTAATAGAATAAAAGAGACCACCTAGAACCCTTTCAGCTTCATACCTACTTTCCCATTATAACAAATCATCATCATCAACAACAACAACAACAACAACAACCCCTTTATCTCCTTTTTCTTTCCAGAAAAGGTGGCCATTAAGATTCTGGACAAAACCAAGTTAGACCAGAAAACCCAAAGGCTGTTGTCCCGAGAGATTTCCAGCATGGAAAAGTTGCACCATCCCAACATCGTCCGCCTTTACGAAGTCGTGGAGACCCTGTCCAAGCTCCACCTCGTGATGGAGTATGCAGGAGGTGGGGAGCTCTTTGGGAAAATCAGCACTGAGGGGAAGCTTTCTGAACCTGAAAGCAAGCTCATCTTCTCCCAGATCGTGTCTGCCGTGAAGCACATGGTAAGCAGGAGCTTCCACTCTGCCTGCCTTGGGAACGTGGGGCTTTGGTTCATTCTCATATCGTCACCACAGAGAGTGTTGGCTCTGCAATAACTCAGCCCCTGCTGTGAGAGCCAGAACTCTAGCTGGGATCATGATCCTTGCCTCCAAAGCAGCATCCAGGATCTTGGCACACAGCAGACCCAGAAGCCAATAGAAGCCACTCAAGGAAGCCAAATGAGCATCCTTCTCTTGTTGGCCACACTCATGTTTGTACCTCTTAGATGGCTTGTCATTGCTCCTTGGCATTTCTTTCCTATACCAGATGCCTTTATTCCTCACCCCTTGGCTTACATTTTAGTCCTAGCCACAGTTCATGACCAGACCAGTTTCCTTCTCTTTCCCTCTCTGAAATTTGCTTCGGTCTTAGGGTTGTTGATACCAAACTTCGTTGTCTTCAGTGACTACCCCAGGTCTTCCTGCCTCTGTATCCCACATATTAACACTCAATCAAGTCATTCTTTAGTTCCTGGGTTATTTCTTTATATAAAGCTGGATTTTGTGAAGCACACTGCCTAACTCCTCCAAGATCCGTTCTTTTTGTGTGCTTGCTAGGGCCAGCCGTACTGCCGGGCACACAGAAGGAACTTGTCTTGTGAGTCTAACTACCAGATATCAAGGAGAAGGAGAAGTAGAGTCTCCAGCAGGGATCACAGCTATGGGTCTGTAGAAGCCCTGTGGTCTACCACTTTTCCCTGCACTCTGGTCTCTGAAAGAGAAAGGCTGAATTGAAGTCGTGTGCAAAGGACCACGCTGAGCACCGCCCACACAGTGTCTTGTATAGTTCCCACAGCACTTATGAAGCAAATGTCAGCATCTCATTTAATGCATAAGTCTCATTCATATTGCACCTAGTATTCATAGAATTGAATGTAGATTTGACCAGTACTAGCTTACAAAGTCTGTGTTATGAACCCCAAGGGGGCATTAGGACAAATGGCATATACCCAAACCTTTAAAACTAAATCAGTCAAAGTTCCCCAGACTATTGCCTGAATTTAGACCCAAGGGGTCATTAGGACAAATGGCATATACCCAAACCTTTAAAACTAAATCGGTCAAAGTTCCCCAGACTATTGCCTGAATTTAGAGTGTAAGGGCAGGAAGGGACATGTACTCGAGACATATTGCAGACTCTGTTGCAAGAAACCTTCCAAACTCAACCTCTTCCTTTTTGCTAAATTATGTGAGCCCACCCAAAGGAGTATAGCCAGGTGATGGGAACAGGCCCCAAAACTTTTGGTCTTAGTCAAGGGAACACTCAGAAAAGTCAGGAAAGACCTCAAAAAGCATGCTTATTATTTGATTGTGTTTCAAAATTGTGCAGTTGCATAAGATCTGGGTCATGAAGTCCAGAGTTGGCCTGGCACAAATCCCAATCTTCAATCCCACAGAAGACCCACACCTTCGGTCTATTTGTGGGGTTGCAAGCATCACACTGGGTTAAAGGTGATGGCAAAGTTTGCTAATATGATTTAAGTTGTTTTCTATTGAATTTCTGAGGTTGTCTGTCATCACTTGCCTCTGCAGAGAAACAGATATATTTTCTACTTTGTCATTTACCTCAAAAGTGACTGTTCTCTCATGTTTCTTCACAGCATGAAAACCAAATTATTCACAGAGATCTGAAAGCAGAAAACGTCTTTTATACCAGTAGCACTTGTGTGAAGGTGGGGGATTTCGGATTCAGCACCGTAAGTAAAAAAGGAGAGATGCTGAACACTTTCTGTGGGTCTCCGCCCTACGCTGCACCAGAACTCTTCCGAGACGAACACTATGTTGGTGTTTATGTGGATATCTGGGCCTTGGGTGTCCTTTTGTACTTCATGGTGACTGGTACGATGCCATTTCGAGCAGAAACCGTAGCCAAACTAAAGAAGAGCATCCTTGAGGGCACCTACAGCATACCCCAGCATGTGTCAGAGCCTTGCCACCGGCTGATCCGAGGAGTCCTTCAGCCCACACCCACCGAGAGGTACGGGATCAACTACATCATGAGCAACGAATGGATGCAAGGGGTGCCATACCCTACCCCTTTGGAACCTTTCCAACTGGATCCTAAACATTTGTCAGAAAACAGCACTCTCAAAGAAGAAGAAAACGAGGTGAAAAGCACTTTAGAACACTTGGGGATTACAGACGAACATATCCGGAATAACCAAGGGAGAGATGCTCGAAGCTCTATCACGGGGGTCTATAGAATCATTTTGCATCGAGTACAAAGAAGAAAAGCATTGGAAAATGTGCCAATAATGATACTACCAGAACCTAAAGAAAGGGACCTAAAGAAAGGGTCCCGTGTCTACAGAGGCATAAGACACACATCTAAATTTTGTTCAATTTTATAAATTCTATCAGGCAGCTGGGAGCTAACCATGAGCACAGCTTCTGCTTTTAACTTTTCTCGTACACAATTTGAATAGAAACATTTTTGTAATTTTTAAATAAATTTGAGATATGTATACCATCTTCCTACAAAGTCTCAGTCTAGAAGCTGGCGTGTCTTGCAGGTTTTTGTCTTCTTGTCGCACTTCAGCCTTTATTTATTTAATAGGGAAATACATGGATTTAGAGCTGTGTGCCAGGCACTGTTTAAGCACCCAGGAAACAGCTGAGCCAGTCCCCTTCCTTTGTGTGTAGAATATTCTAATACACAATGTGGACACTTGCTAGAGACTATTTTTATTTTTAAAAGGAAGATGTCAAATAGTGGGGGATACCATATGGACTTCCCCACAGGGTTATCTGATGCTAGAAGCTTGTTACTTTAGGGTTAGATCTTTAAGGAAGGCCAGTTTGAGTGGATGACGGTATGCTGGCAGGGATGAAAGAATAGCCATAGTGAGCTGAAGAAGGTAAATATCATGCCCAACAGCCAGGGTTATAAATTAGATTCCTCCAAAGAGCACCAACGACCAAGGCTTTCACATAGTGTATTTGGGAAGTGATCCCACAACAGTGCCTCCGTCACCCAACCTCTGCATTCCCAGACAATTGGGTGTGTGTACCAGGTGGTTTCTCTGTATTTCTCAGGGCTTTGTATCAAAAAAGTCTTAGAGCAAGAAGAAGGCTGGAGGCAGTGTACTGCCGAGTGGGGCTTTCTTTCAGATTTGTGTGGAAATGGTTCCAGCATCAGTGGCGGGAAGAATCATTATAGCAGGGAGGACCTGAAGTGGTGCACAGAAGCTAACCGTCTATCCGGACCTGCTCCTCCATTTAAATCCCTCTGTTAAATATACTTCCTGGAGGGTCTTGATACCTGTAAGGACGCAGCACAGCAGGTTATGGGAGCTGCAACAAAAACTGTCAAGTTCTAGCCACCAGGATTGCATTTTACCAGACCAGGTTCCACCTCCAGGTCTTGAGATTCAGTGACTCCTTGGGTGGCAAGAACATGTACAGTTTAAACAATTTTCCAGGGGATGCTGATGCTGTTAGTTAGGGGCCAGGCTTTGAGGCTCTCTAAGCTACAGTCATCACTGCAGCCGGTCTGGAGGCTGTAACTGGACTTCCTTCCATTAGCTACCTTAACATTTGCTTACCTTTCACCTGGTTTCCACTGAGTAGCATGACCCAAACTGTCATCATGAAAGGACCCTAGTCCTCAATTGCCTTATACTTGGTAGATTATAATTGCTGTCACTGCCTGCTCACTATCATCACAGGTTCCTAGAGTAACACACCAGCATCTCTTGGGTTCCTGAGACCTATTTTAGCTCCTTATTATACTTAGGGTCAATTATTTTCATCAGTACTTGCTGAATCTTCCTTCCTGTTTGCCCACTGGCCTAGGCAGCCTATGTTCGTCTTAGATAACAAGAGTTCTTAATGGGACTCCTGGTGAAAACATCCTCCTTGCCTCCTGGGAACCCAAACTGCTCATCTACTTCAGCCTAGGTGGTTGGAAGGAATTACAAAACCTTCAAGTCACCAACTGTGAAAT
The DNA here is from genome assembly GCA_019843965.1 of Rhynchomys soricoides. Lineage (NCBI taxonomy): Eukaryota > Metazoa > Chordata > Mammalia > Rodentia > Muridae > Rhynchomys > Rhynchomys soricoides. The sequence goes on along the minus strand of JADRCH010000005.1, from coordinate 35,310,313 downwards.
GAGTCTTACTTCCAGCCTCTGGTTCCCACTCCTGTGAATACCAAGAGACGTCTAAGCCATTGTTAAAGCACGCATGCTCATTGCTGGAGAACAGCACACCAACCCTGCAGGTTACTAATGCATCTGGTGCCTTAGGAGAACAGCACACCAACCCTGCAGGTTACTAATGCATCTGGTGCCTTAGGTCATTCATGCTCTATTTGTACTAGTTGCTTGCAGCAGGCTGGCTAGGAACACTTGGAGAGACAGAGGGAAAGGGAATGGGGAGGGGGTGGTAATAGGGAGGGGGGGAGGCAATGGGGGGAGGGACGAGAGAACAGAGTGGGAGCAGGAAGGCAAGAGCAAGAGAAAAGAGAGAGGGGGCAAGCGGCCCCTTTTATTGTGAGTCAGACATACCTGGCTGTTGCCAGGTAAGTGGGGCAGAGCTTAGACAAAACTCTAACAACGAGGTCTATGCTAATGCAAGGAATTCCAACACAGTGTTATGAAATACAATGACAAAGAATCCAATATTCTTCTAGGTTAACTGTTTGGATGACACACTGTGGGCAGGGAATGAGTAGCCATAGCCCTAGTAGGTGTCAATTCCAATGAGGATGAATTGCTGTTGTGCTCATGTGAGTCAATGACTAACGCTCTGGTAATACCCAGACCACACATTGTGGTTCTGTCTGCTTGCCACCCAGTGCGTTTTGGATGGCCTTAGTGAATAAAGGCACTACTATCCTCAGGAGGTTTGTTCAGTCTTGAATCCAAACATTTATATCTCCTGGGGCTTCTAAGTGCTTCAATTCTATGCTGCGGTGGTTCTACCAGAGCCACCGGATGTAATGTTTGTCCAAACCAGACAGCGACCTAGCAGAATACCAAGATCTGCTTAGATGCCACATCAAGGTCATAGGTAAATGTCCTCATGATAAACTCTCCCATAGCCAGTCTTAGAGTCTCCCCTCCACCTTTCCTGACATAGTTAAGATCCACTTGCATATTTGTCCAGATTGACTGTATTAGCCAGCTTCTGCAATTCCTTCAGTGTCCATTTCCACAGACAAGGGGGGGTGTCTCCACTTGAGCTGTGTTGAGACATCACTTTGGCTCTTGGTTTGGAGAACAGTGGAAACATCAGGGCAGGACCTGGAGGCCAAATTATCTTGGCATGTGGCAATGAAATGAAGCTTGCCCTGGCAGCTTTCTGCCAAGGAGCTGTCCCTCCCGCCAGAGGAAGCCTGTTTTGCAACCTTTCCACCTTTGCCCACTGTGCAACCTCACTTGAAGGTTCAAACATCTCTCTTCCGATTAAGCCCTAACTTTCATAAACATTGAGAACTCATTCCCTAACCTTCAGATAAAATCTTGGGCCTCAGTGTAGTTCCCCTCTCTAGCAAGAGATGAGGTTTCACTGACACCTTGTTTTAAAGACTCTGACTTTCAGAATGCCTTTAATTGGTGGTTGACTGACTTGGGGCTCTCATATTATTTCCTAAGTTTCCTAAGTAGGTAGCAAAAGCTTTAGGTAGACTCAGTCTTTATCTTGGGCCTGTCATCTTATTCAGGTAACCACAGAATACAATGTTTTGTCTCCCTCATATCTACAGATGCCAAGTCTTAGGAGTGACAGTTGATCCTACATGTCACGTTTTCATAACTCTGCTTGCCAACATCATGAGTGTTCTCAGGGTTGCAACAATCCCATGTGGGGACAAGATGCCACAGGAACTCACTTGCCAGTGCTGCTGGGAAGAGCTTGTTCCTGATGATTAAACTATAGTTCTGCTTTAGGGGAACAAAACTACTTTATTTGTAATCCTCTGTATCACTGCCTCAACAGAAATAAAATGTGCACTATGAATCTCAGATTGGCTACAATCAACTAAGGACAAAACCAAACAAACCCCAAAGAGGAACCTTTAACCCATGCACAGCTCTTCAAAAGTTTCAAGAGCTCATCTGACACCAAGTGGTTTCTGCCTTGGGCATGGTAGTGCATGTCTGTGATCCCAGCACTGAGGTGGGGACAGGGGCATCATTTAGGCTAGCCTATGTGAGGTTGTCTCAAAGGAAACAGAAGTCTTGTAACTTAAAATGAGCCTGCTGCAACTTTTGCTTGATCAACTTCTGGTTCGGTGTTTTCAGGAGACTCCAAGTAGCAGAGAAAAGATGAACTTTCTATTACGTCACAGGAAGATCACAAGTAACTGTTTCCATATTTAGTATGGGAAAAAAAAAAGACAGCAAAGTAGATTTCCCTACAGGACACAGGAAAGGTATAGTTCTTAGGATCCTAGAGTATGCAAAAAACATAACAAAAAAACCCAAAACTGGACTAACCCTGAGTGCTGGGCCATCAGCCCAGAAAATAAAACAACTGAATCTAGATCCCAAATGATAACACGAGCTGTGCTCTATGAGAGAACAATCTGCTGTTGTTCCTAACCTGTAATCATAGGGGGTACCAAGACCACATGCAGTATTTATTATATTTATATGTTTATTTCTGGCATAAGGAGAGCGCATTGCTTACGCTGAGTTTGGAAATGTATGAAGAACACGCAAATGAGTAACTGACGGCTCACATTTAAAATAGCCATCTGCTGACTCCATGAACAAACTGTTAACTCAGAAAAGAACACTCAAAGAGCTGAAATATTTGTCTAAAACTTTATTTCAAAGTTATTCGCCTTGCTATTAGTAAGATGTGGTTAACGCTCTGTGCCAGTATCGCCAGGCTTGCCCAATGCCGGCAATGGACTCTGGAAAACCTACTTCTTGGCTCCCAAATGTCAAATTACTCATTTCAAAACATACAGAACTCTCAATACTTGCAAAAAAATGACATGCACCACCTCCTCACCATTCATTAAATTTGAACTTACATTATTCATCTATAGCAGTGGATGTTAAAATGACATCATTTTAACCAATTAAAACTGTACAAATCAAAATCCTACTAGTTAATATTGACAAGAGTATCTTACAAATGCTACATTACATATCACCTTGCAATCGGAAACATTACACATTTATGTAATGCAAATAAACGCAAATTAAGTTAAAAAAAAATTTAGTTCTGTACATTAGTTTCAACTACCTCTATTTTACAGTCTATGAGGCTCATGTCATTGTTCAGCACCAAAAATCACCCAGAGAACTTTCTAATGAATTTTCTTATTCATCTCATGTGGTAGGTTTTGCTGTTTTAAAAGTCAAAGTTTAGGAAAAAAATTGTTATGAGTTCTATGTCTAGATCTTGAAGTGAATATTTCTTTTTGGCTAATCAGACTATGTGAGATTTTCCACTATGTGAAAATGTGGGTTAAATTTTCTTTTTTTTTATTGAACAGATACAAAAACAAACAATACACAAAGGAAAAAAGGTGTCCCGAGAATTGAAGCTGTCAGTCTATACACTGGATCTGTAACACTGTAACCTAATAATAATGTCCTGCCCCATCCTTCCTGCTTTACACTGTATCCCGCAGGTGAGGTGCTCAGGACAGCAGCTAGCTGCTGCATACCAGCTCCCACACATCTGCCTCAGTGCTGCTGAGTACTACCATGGTAACCTGGCCAGAAAGTTCCCGAAGCTGTGTCCACAGTGCCGGGGTGTACCCTGCTCGATTTGACATAAGCCTGCTCAAGGCCAGCCTCTTTCTGCTCACATGATTACGGCTAACCTTTCTCACTGATGGTTCATCCCGTTCCTGGAACTGTACCCTCTTTTTTCTCTTCAGGATTTACAAATATTGGAAAAAGATATATGTTTGCCTTGCCATCTTCAAGCAGGGTTTGTGTATAACATTTAAATTCCACAATCCCCAACCTAGAAAAGTTTTTTTTTTTTTTTTCTCAAAAGCTTCAGGTACTTTTTAAGTATAAAATTCTTACACAGAAAAAAAAGAAGAAAAAACAATTTTTTTTTTCCAATTGGACGCTAGTACCTTCGCTTTTTGCTGTCAGAAGCATTCAGTTCATACCACATTTGAAAACTAAACTCCATGCGTATTAACACCCAGAGAGGTATAAAGTTCTACAGAGCCCTTTAACACCACCGCAGTATATTCACCATTGGCCAGACCACAACAGGAAGCACGTAGGCAAGTTCAGCAGAGACTTTTCCAAAAACACAACAGTTTTCTGGGCTCTGTGTCAGTTACATTACATCTTAAGCAACACGTAATCTGTAAAATTGTCCCAAGACATCCATCCCTCCAAGCGTTTCCATGTCCCATGTCAGCCCCAAGCCTCCGTGAAGGCTGCAGACTCTCAATGCTCCCCGTTACTGAGGACAGCTGACTCCGACTCGGCTGAGGTTGCAGGGAGCCTTGGCACTTTCTTAGCAGGGCTTGGAATACGCTAAAACAAAAAGAAACAGTCGCTTTTACGGCTTTTTTCTCTAAGAATCATAGGACTAATTAAAGCACACAGAGCGCTAATACAGGGCAAGTTCAAGCAACTGACCCTAACGTACACTTAGCTCTCCAGTGAGCGCTAAGCTCCCAGGCTTGACCAGGTGAAGCAATCATGCCATTACTCATGTGGTGAGGAGGGCCTTCCAAGATTCTGCTTGTCATAATGTCTTAAACTCAAAACTCAGATACTACTTCCACACGCTCCAGAGCGCATGCATCAGGGTTGTAGTAAACGGGAAAACTAGGAACTCCAAGGTTAAAGTTCTTGGTTGGAACCTGGCTTTCCCACTTACCTGTATAGAGGTGTATACATGGTTACCCTAAAACCCTGAGCGACAAGCCTTCCTGGGGCCTCACCCTGGAGTTAGTACCATTTGTAAACCTCAAAGAGGTTAGTATAAGGTTTATAAGGATGATAAAAGGAAATGTAAGTGCTTAGCACAGAACAGGACTCATTCTATTGTCGCTTCTGAGAAAGTCTCTGAGAAACATGAGGGGGTCAGCATCCTCCTCCCCCCCTCCATATTGTTTTCCAGCCCCAAAGACAAAAAAGAGCCTTCTCTCTACACCAAACTTCCTCTCATTCCAGTTCTTAATAAATCTAGTATGCAGCATGTGCCTCCTGCAACTGGCAAGAGCACAGCTGGACTCTCAGCCCAGAGTGCAGAGCAAAGCGAGTCACAAAGTCTCCAGTTCACTCTGCTTTACGGACATTTCTTTAAGCTGCTACATCCGTTAAGGCTCCCACACCCAGACATGTTGGCAATGAACTTCTGATATCCTGCCAAAGAGGAGGACTAACACAATGGGTTTACTACCTCTGTTGCTGTGTTTGAATGCACCAGTCCCACTCCTTCGTCCAAACTGTGGTCATTTGTGGAGGGGCGCCGGGCGTAAGTTCTTCTGTGCTTTTCATCCACTCTGACTAGGTACCATGTTCCTTCAAAGAGTGAGTCTACTGAACACTGGGGAATATAGTTGGCTGAAAGGAAAGGCAGAGCATCACCCATTACTCATAATATGATACATCTGGCAATCAAACTAAACAGAGAATTTTCACTAACATCACACTCATACTAAACAAAGCCTTTGATATCCTTGTCTTACATGCTGTTTGCTTAACATGACCGTAGGTCTCTAACACAGTATTTTACCTAAGTGATGTGTGTCCTCTCTGAGCTTCATGTTTTCAGCAAAGACATCGGGCGCCACACAAGTTCTTGCATCAAGCCTTGAATTAAGGTCACATAAACTTGCTGTGATTTTATCAAGAGCAGATCCTAAAAGAGCAAGTAAGTTCAACATTAAAAGACCAAGAATAGCACCTCTCAAAGAAACTTAAAATGTTGCCAAATGCAAGTAACTCCTTATCTCCTTTAAAAAACTACTAGCCATTGTTTAGCTAAAATTAAAATATACATGGTATCTTGAGCACAAGCAAAAAAACATGTGGGATTTGAAACTACAAACAACTTTTCTATGGCCAATCCTCAGTAGAATTTTTCAATGATGCCAAGTTTCCTCTCAATATTTTTGTTTCTTCTTTCTCAAGGAAAGCACAAATGTTTGCTTCAATACAGTCAAAACCACAGGGGTGAGTCAAACCTCAATCTTCTATCTATCGAGGCAGATTTGTAAGGTAGAGGGTAAAACTTGTGGAAAGAAGTAATGAAATTGAGAATGGAATGATCTACCAGCTGACTGAGGCGCTCATCTGAGAAGGTGCCGAAACAACCTTACCGCAGTGGGTCCGAAATGTGCTCTTGCTGACAGAGCCAGCCCTTACCTGGTGTGGCATCTTGTGTGACTTTAAGGGAGTACAGGGTGGCAGCCAAGCCAGAACCGTAGGAGAATACTCCGATCCTCTTCCCTGCCAACTGCTGAGGTGGGTACCTGAGGAAGGGAAGAGGCGCACTTGACAGACACAAACCACAAAGTGTCAGGAGCCACATCGGCAGCCTGTAGCAACCCAGGATCTAACCTGAAGCTCTGTTTACTTTGAGACATGGTCCGTCTACAAAGCCCAGGTTAGATCTGCACTAAAAATCTCCCTGGCTCAGTCTCCTGCATGTTGGGATTATAGGTGCCACCATTCCCTGCTTAATTTAACTTGAAGACCAAAGAGTTTTAATGCCGCAGTAGGCAATCTGACTCGAGGGTGTGCTAGACAGCATACTCAACTTAAATCATTTAGGGAATGATGAGACTCAACGAAACTATTAAAGCACTCATAAATCCTCATCATTAGAGACTTGTGGTTCAATTGTAAGTACAGAATAATCAAACAAGAGCCAGGAAAGTCTACAAGTTATTCACAAATACTCAGTGAAGAGCTGTGGCTTGCCCTGTCCTACAAATCAGTAGATGGCAGCAGAGCTGACCTGTTAATAGAAAAAGGGTGTCAGAGAACAGATTTATACTTACTGTGCCAGAACAGAAGCAAGGGAACCATACACAGACGATGTGTACATATTTCCATTTTGATTGGATACAAGCAAAGATGCCTTTGTTTTCTGGTTGAATAGCTCAGAACTAGCCTTCATAAATGCCTTTTCCACATCTCTGTCAAAGTAAGTGTCTTCTAACTTAACGTCCCTGGAAGAGTACATTAAGAGACAATTATACAGTATTTAAACACCATGCTTTTATTAGTAGCTGTCCAACTAGACACTCAAATCTGTGAATATATAGGGCTTTGTTTTGCAAGTTTTAAAGGTCAGGGAGCAACACTGTAACTGTATAAATGATGTTAGCCAACTGCACAGTTCTTTGTCTAACATGGTTATGGTCAAGTAAAGACAACTTGATAGGCTGATAGATGAACAGACTCCCTGAAGCTTTCGAGTCACGAAACACAGTATACAAGTCTTTCAGATCCAGTCACTTCTATTCATTGACTTTAAAAAGTCGTGATGATGGAAGGACAAGAGTGAGTTCAACATGTGCAGCAACACTAGGATTCTGAACTCCAAGGAGAGGCTCATTCCTGCTAAACTGCAGGCCGACCCAGGGCAAGAGGACCAAAGAGAGGAAGGAGAGTTAATGCATCTGTCTCGAACACTGGTATGTCACATTATTGTGCTGATAACAATGAGGCTAGAGCTAAAAACAGACATCAGAAACTTAAGTAGAAATGACTAATGAATTTGTGCAGATAAGCCATCTGCTACTCTCTAGAACTGCTTTTTATTAAATAAAGTTCTTGGGTTTTTTAGACAGAGTTTCTCTGTGTAACCCTGGTTGTCCTCAAAATCAGAGATCTACCTGCCTCCACCTCCCAAGTACTGGGATTAAAGGCGTGCACCACCACCACTCAACTAGAATCAGATATTTTTTGACTGTATCTTTAGGTCTATACACATAAATACTTATAATACAGAAATAAGCACACCATAACAGCTTTCTTACCCAAAGGCTTCCAGTCCACTGTAAATACTGTTTTTATCTCTGTTTTGATCATTAAGAAAGTCATTCAGGAACATCCGGGCTAGAGATTTCTGTACCAGTTTACAATACGGTGAGTGAAAGATCATGAATCCAAAGTCATTCAGGGTGAAATCTTTATCCTTTCCCTCTGAAAAAGAAGACCAAGGAACGATGACACCCACAGAAGCCAGAAAACTTTAACTCAACTTTGGAATTGGCTAGGGTGTTTGTATCTTTACTTATTAATTTTGAGAATTAAAACAAGTTTATGTATTACAAAAACAGAATTAAAACAAGTTTATGTATTACAAAGAGAGCAAAGGGGATGGCAACAGAAAAGCCACCTGCCCTGTGTCCTTAAACAGTGACCCGACATCCTATCTAATGGAATCTCTCAATAGTTTAAAATGTGGATTTAGATGCTCAGCTATATATGACTTTATCACTGATTTTCAAATAGGAGTCATAACATATTACCAGATCAGTTGGATCAGCATGTCTTTTTTTTTCTTTTTTTAAAGGAGAGAAAAAATAGCAAACTGCATTCATTTGTAGCATGGGTAATTTCACAGCACTTCTGTTCTTGTTCAGCATATACACATATAAAGTGTACTTACTGTGGAGTTCTAATGAAAATGATGACATATCACTGGCCTCTTAAAAACACACTGCTAAGTGTGATGTTGACATGCCTGCAGAGCTAGCATGGGGAGCCTGAGGTTGGCGGTTCCTGAGTTTGAGGCCAGTCCAGGTTATAAAGCCAGACTTGATTTCAAGAAACACTATTGCTAAATAATGTCATTTAAATACACTGCTAAGTAAGTACAAAGAGCCCTGTACTGTTACGTAGTATTTAAAACCCTAAAACAGTGCATCTTATACTGCACTAGGATGCTTCTTTTTCATGGCTGCTACGTTCCTTAATATTTGTTATGAATATTAGTTTTAACCCTTTCATCTCTAAAAGCCAAATTTTAATAAGGAAAAAGTAACTTTTAAAACAGTTGCCTCTGAAAAATGGTTGAAAACTAAAACCTCATTTAAATACTTTTCTAAAAAGTCAACAAAGTTCCAATGTCTTTTGTAATATCATTGAAAAGTCAACTTGAGTTTTAGGAATAGCTCAGTGGAAAGACTTGTGTCTTTACCTAAATTATACAGACCCCAAGATTATGGGAAAATGATATTTAGCACATGAAGAAGTGGTAGAAAAGGTATTAACGAAGGTTGTTCACAAAGAAGGTTCTCACTCCAGTCACCCAGCATATTATGACACTGCCCTCCAGATACCAGAGTCTCGTACGAGAAAATTGGTTGGAGAAAACCCACCTTTCTGCCACTGGGCACGGATCTTTTTGCGGTAGACAGAATAGCAGCGGTCCAGTGCGCTGAGGTAGCACTGTATGGAGAGTTTACCATCTACTACGGGGTACTCAGAGAGCATATCAGGCTTGTAAAAGTCGTAGGCATGCTGCATGTGTGTCCCACGAAGCCCTTTAGAACCGAAACAGAAGATGACACAGTCCTGCTTTGCCATTTAGTAGCATATCAGTTGACCCTTAGTACTTCAATACAGGAAGTGCAAGGTGAAGTCAATATAATTTAAATAAAACCTAGCAGCATCACAGGCACAAGACTCCTTCAAGTTTCCTAACTGACTCTAACTAGGAAATGCTGCTGCTATCCTGAAGATAAATGAACTTACCAATGACTGTGAGCATGTTACTACTCTTATTTCTTCAACTTTACCTCAGCCCATTTTATTTCTCTGTAAAGGGAAGACAACTCTACCTTTTGGCAAAGTGATACACAGAAGGTACTTGGCAGCATTCACCAAATAGTAGCTTCTACTACTATATTCAAATTTCTCAGAGCATTGTGTGGACTGGGGATAAAGCTAAGACATAGAATGCTTGCCTCACACACACAAGACTCAAGGCTCAAGCCCAACACCACAAAAAAATAATAAATATCTTCTCAATGACTCACCTCGGTCAAAAATTAAAGGAGCATTTGGCCCAATTAGCAGAGCCACGGCTCCCACTCCACCTGTAGGTCTGGCATTTCCTGTGGCATATATAGCAATGTCTCCCGCAACTACCAGAGCATATCGTCCTGGAAAAGTGGAATTCAAGTGATTAAAATCACAAAATCAAGCATGTGAACTCGTCTGTTATACTTTTCCAGAACATGCTCTCTACATATTAGTAAAAGAAAAAAATCAAAAAGCATTCTGTCTAAATTTTGAACAGATCATTTTTCCCAATTCACATATTCTGAAAGTCAACCATCTTTTAAATGTATTTGGACTAGTATAACTAGTATTAGCTTGCACACAGCACAGACTAAACAGCCATTGGAGGGCTGGATACTATTCATTACCAGAGACCCTGGATTCTACCCTCAAGGAGGGCTTTTTGTGTGCACACGTACGTGTGCACATTTACTGTGTGTTTGCTTGCTTTATGTTTCAGAATGCAGACAATGAACATACCATCCCAAGAGCTGGATTCGATCCAGTTCACAGCATTGAAGACTGCAGCTGTGCCCCCATAGCATGCATTGGTTGTATCAATTCCTTCTATATCTGTATTCCCAGACTCCTCAAACAGCTGCATCAAATTCGACTTCACTGATTTTGATTTGTCGATGATTGTCTCTGTCCCGACTTCCAGCCGCCCAATGCAATCATAGGAAAGGCTATTTCTCTCCATCAGTTTCTGGACCACAGTCAGGCAGAGAGAGTTGATGTCCTCGCGATCGGTGCAGAAGCCCATCCGGGCCTGGCCCAGGCCAATGGTATACTTTCCAGCGTCTACACCATCGTATTTCTCCAACTCAGCCTGATCAACATATTGAGAAGGAAAGTAGATCTCAAGGGCAACGATCCCCACATCTTTTGGCCAGCAAGCTTCTGCATTCAAAGGAAGTGACCCAGGCATGGTGAAAGAGCTGGACAAAGACAAACAGAAATGTGGCTTTAGATTTTTAAGCTGCTGACTTATCAAGTCAAAGCTGCAAAACAGATGATGAGAATTCAAGTCACCTGGACCCCTGCGGTTTCTCTAGGTCTCGCGAATTGTACTGGGGGCAGTCGGCTATAAATACATGAAGCCACTCCACAAAAGGAGTACAATTTGTTTGAATTATAACCTTTTAAAAAGACTTCCACCTTACTCAAAACTTATCCTAAGAGTCAAAACGAGATTTTAAGGCTGGGATATAGCTCAGGGGCAGAGGACTTGCCTAACAGGTATAAGACCATGGGTTCAATCCCTAGCAACACATGCATGTATGCACACATGCAACCTTTCCATGAGATTTTCCTTAAAGAACTATGAAACAAAATGACGACTCAAAAGTATGACTGACAGGGGCTGGAGCGATGCTTTAGTGGTTAAGAGCACTAACTGCTTTTCTACAGGACCTGGGTTTAATTCCTAGAACCCACATCAGCTGGCTCTCAACCTCAGGTGGCTCCAATTCCAGGGAATCTCCTACCTTCTGGCTTTCACTAGGACCTGCAGTCCAGTGGTGCACAAAACCCCACATAGACAGACAGACAGACAGACACACCCAAACAAACAAAGAAATAGAATCTTTTTAAAAATAAATGAACAACCAATCAAAAAGACTTTATTTTAACACCATCAAAAAGTATTAAACAAATCCCCCACTGTCTAGATTTCCTTACCAAAAGAAACAAAAATCACTAGTTCTTCATACCACTGATATCTGCCCTGGGCCTAGTCATTTAACCTAGGAGCCTCAAGGCCTTTAAAAGCTTTATTCATCAAGAAATGAAAAATAATTTGGATGTTTCCCACAGGGTGTGTGTGGAACGGCTTGTTAGTACAGGAAGTGGTTACAAACCTGCTGGCTTGGCTGTGGGAACAAACGGGAAAACTATTCTTCAAACCCCAAAAGACTGAACCCCTCCAACATTCCCGTTCCCATGTTAGGCGTGTAATAACTGGGTGCTGCTGGAGGGCTTTCAGCTCTCCATCCATCTACACTGTGCACAGGCTGCCAGCTACCCAGTCAAACTGCTTTGCTGTCTGCTGCAGCATTTGTCACCTACTGCTAAACAGACACTAAGAATGAAAAGTCACACCTGCATGACCTTTCCTCTGCTGCTCTAAATCCTCTGGTTTAATATTAAAATAGAATAAATGGGCAGGCTATTGCTACCGTGAGTTACTTATTAAAATTTTGGGGTAATATCTAAACTAGAAAAGCTTGGTCCTTAGAACGTGAAATACTTTGAGTACAAAAATCACTAAGGGTTTATTAAAACATAAAAAGTAAGCACCTGGCAGCTAAGCTAAAAGACTTTGCTTTTTTGATAGGCTCTTATTCTCTAACCCAATTTGGTCTGAAATTCAAAGTCGTGAAGATGGGACCTCTCGATGGGTTAGTATGTCTGGTTTGAGCCTAGGCTCCAGCATGGATTGGTAGTCTTTCAAGAAGACATCAGAGAGCTGGTTCAAGTCTGCATGTGTGCATTCTGTCTTGGCCGTGTAAGGCAATGACAAGAAGGTAGCCATGTCCAATCTACAACAAAGAAGGGACCATGTGCCTTGAGCTGTACTCTCTAGAACTTAAAAAAAAATAAAAATTAAAAAAAAATCTGTTCTTTAATCCTTCGAGGCTATGCAGACTATGGCATTATTTTCATATGGTACTAACTTGTTATGGTATCCAATGAGATTAATAGGTCCAGGTGACCGCAGCTAAGTCCAAATGCTTTCTAATCTCTTCATGTCTTAGACTTCTGTATACCCCATTTTGCCAAGCATAGTGTATGTACTATTCAATGGGAAAACAACTAAATGTAATAATTTGTCAATTATGCCCCTTAAGCCCTAAATTACTGAGTCTGGTTCAGTACTCAATACATGAAAGAAAACAAACAGCTGCCACCTCCGACAGTTAGACCCAGAAGCATACATTACGGTATGGGGGTTCGTTCTAGCAGGAGCGCAGTAGCCCGGTGAAGAAGTGTCTAGTTCCCGATCTCCTAAATCTTCAGCTCCTTTTCTGTGTCTCAAATCAAGAGGAACGAGATTCAGAAGTTCTCTACCAATTCCGTGACTATCTAGAGTGGGTCTCACTTCACTAACTTAGGTTGAAATGACATAAAGGAGCTGTTTGCTCCTAGGCACAGATTCTAAATTTCATCCCTGGCATAACCCAGAGCAACAAGATCTAAAACTAAAGCATTAAAGCACGCCTTTAATCCCAGCACTTAGAAGGTGGTGGCAGGTGGATCTTTGAGTTTGAGGCCAGCCTGGTCTACAGAGTAAGTTCCAGAACAGCCAGGGCTGTTATACAAAGAAACTTGGCCGTGAAAAAACTAAATAAATAATTTAATTAATTAGTTAATTAAATGACAAAAGACCAACATACAGGGTGCTAAATTCAATCTCCAGAACTTCCAAGAAAAAGTAACTAGAGAAGGAAGCTAGCCCACACACTTATGGATAGCATGTGGGTAACTAGTCCGTCACAAAAATGGAGGTTAGCTCAAACAGCCCACAAGGCATCAAGTTCATCACTCTGATTATGTGTGTGTGCATGCAATGTTGGGTGTACATGCTGTCTAATTTGGTCAATATTATTCATTCTCAGAGAATTTCTAGTAGATAAGATGTTTTCAATGTTACTGGTAAACAGCTATCCAATTTGAAATATAGCAGATGCTAACTTGGGGTGGGGAGGATGAGAAACAAAACAAAAATAAACCAACCCAGCAACCAAACACCACCCAACTACAGAGGACGGGGAGAGAAGAAATAGAGCCATCACTTGGTAAGTATTTAGAAGATAAAGTTGATAGAACTTCCCACCTAAAATGTTACTGCTGGTCTATTAACCACGTGCTCTTATACCCTCCCAAAAAACAAACCTAGACAAAGGTCAAAACGCTTGAATTATAGTGTGTTGAACGGGAGAGATGACTCAGCAGTTAAGAGTGCTGGCTGCTCTTCAAAGGTCCTGAGTTCAAACCCCAGCAACCACATGATGGCTCACAACCATCTGTAATGGGATCTGATGCCTTCTTCTGGGTGTCTTAAGACAGCTACAGTGTACTTACATATAATAAATAAATAAATCTTTTAAAAAATCATAGTGTGTTGAGATCTGGTCTTTTGTTATGCTAAATAAATACTGGTTGCTTCCAGAGACTGAGGTTATATTATATGACCTTGTCCCCCAAGTTATCCCTGATTGGTAAATAAAGATGCTGACAGCAATAGCTGGGCAGGAGAGACATAGGCAGGGTTTAGGGCTCCTGGGCTTGGGGTCTGAGGAGCACCATGAGGGGGAAGAGAAGATAGAGAAGCTGCCACGGGGTAAAAATTTTAAAATAATGGCCATGTTGGTTGGCTAACTGGAGCTAAAAGAAGCCCATTCAAAACATGACAAATTATATAACGAGATTATTGGCTGGAAAAGAGACATAATAATAACATAGAGGATAGATATCTGCCCAGCTCTTGTGCTAATAAGGCTTGTTATAAATTAAAGGCCATATTTGTCTTTTATCCAGAAACTAAATGGTCAAAGACAGGGTAGAAACCTTGGATTGGGATTACATTTTTTAGAATAGTGTGTTGGTTCCTTATCTAGTCAGAGAATGAGATATTCTGTTTAATTAACTAAGAACATCTAACACTTAAAAACATATAGCTTAAATTTTTGGTAATAAGGTAGACTATCCTCCACAGTATTGAACTTGAAATTAAATATATATAAAAGAGTAGCATAGTGAAGATTCTGTATTTGTAGTAAAATACAAAAGCTTCTCCTTTCAGTCTCAACTTTATCAAAGGTACATGCCTCCCACAAAGCTCTGGTGAACTCCCCAAGTCTTTCAGCCAGCCAGCACCCTCAAGAGGTCCTCTTCCACTCCCTAGGGAGACCATACCCCTCCTAGTCAGGCAAGGAATCTTGTTGCTGCTTTCCTCAGTGGTGAGAGAGACAAGCTTTGGTGCCTTGGGCTATTGTGACAGTCTCCTAGCAGAGCCCTGCACTCCATTCCCAGCTCTGTCCTAAACTAAACTATGTATGCCTGGTAGTCTTAGCTACTGCAACCTCAAGCTTTTCCTTTGTTGTAGAGGGTCAGCATCTGTTTCTCATGAGAAATGGTACTATGGTGCTGCACATAACCAGGGTGCTGATCTCCACTGCAGCTCCGGTCTATTCTCATGTATCCATGGACCCACCCAGAGCCAGATGAGTGGCTTTTAAAACTGTAATTTATAAAGCATTATTGATGCAGAGGGTGGTGTCAAACTACTGAAATCTCAGCATTTGGGAAAGCTGAGGCAGAAGAACTGAATCAGGGTTACCAAATAAGATTCTGCATCAAACTAACAGCAAATAAATAAATAAATAAATAAGCAAGCAAGCCAGCCAGCCCGCCCGCCCTATTGGCTGCTATGCCTGTGATTATTTCAGATTAAGTTATATGACTACATTTTATTACCTATATTTTTCATGTAAATATGAAATTAGAAAGTCTCCAGACACGTTTATAGCATTAACTAAATTTTAAAGGTAACATACAGTTTTAGGAAAATTTGGCTCCAAGTGTGGTGCTACATGCCTTAAATCCCAGCATTTGGGAGGGAGAAGCAGGTGCATCCTTCCAGCCAGGGTGACAGGGTGAAGAAAGAAAGGAGGGGGACGGCAAAGAAAAGCCTGTGCAGCACATACAAACTGTTATTAGCCAGGATCAAATCAAACCCCTTAGAGAAAACACCTTCCTTAGCAAGACGGTGCCATACCTGTGTGAAGGACAGAGAACTGAAGTCTCCAGGTCTGTCACCATTTCCTCCTTCAGGCACTAGGAGTTTCAAATGAGAACTTCTTTTAAAGTCATAAGGCACTACACAAATCAGTGACTTCTATTCATAGAGTTAAAACGGGGACTTCCTTATCTATAGTACATTAAGCAAAAACAAAACAAACAAAAAAAGAAAAACCAATCAACGAGTGTGGTACTTAAAGTTTACAAACCACTTGCCTTTAATCAGTCCTTATGGTGGTAGGTTCTGCTCTGCTGAGGAACCAACATCATATCACCATTCAGACTATGATGTGAATGGACAAAGATCTGGGAGAGGGGCAGTCTTCTCTATAAACATGGGTCACCAAGAATCAGGGTGAAGAAACAGAAGTAAGCTTCTAGAGTCAAGGGACCTACAGTTCCCAGAGTTTACTCTACACTAAGGAGTTTTAGCCCTAATTTGTGTCCCTTGGAATCTCAACTTCTTCACCTGTAAAATAAAGGAAATACCCACCCTTCTCTTCCCCACTTACTCAGAAGGTCTGCTGAGAAGATAAACCATGTGGCAACTGCTTTTTAAGTTAAGACACTGCTACTGCCCCCATGGAAGGCAAATACTCTAAACTGCTAAGCTACTACACCTTTAGTCCTGCAATAAGTAAACCCTGAATTTGTAAGGAAAGAGATTACTACATTGGAGGGGTGGTACTGAGGGGCAGGGGCTTTGATTACAGCATTACACACACACTTTCAGAAAATAGCTTATTCTTCATTCTTTGTCTCAAATTATGCTGTCGTCTCTGTAAATTAAGCAGGCCAAGTCAAGGTCATTTCTCAGCAGGGTAGAAAATACCATTCCTTGCTTGTGTTGAGATAAAGTAGCTTACTAAGGTCTTGAAGCCATGACTGTAGTTTGTATCAAAGGCATTTCCTCTGAAATGTTGCTATACACCTTTTCTACTTGTTTATTTTTGCAGTGCTGGGATCAAATCTAGGGCCTCCGGTAAGCTGGTCAAACACCGGCCACACCCTCAGTCCTCTTTCAATTTTGATTAAACTAGGGAGAAAAAGTAGGTGGGGGGAGGAAAAAGACACACAAAGAAAGAGAACCTGAGCACACTAATGAAAGAACTAGAGAGGGCTGTAGGGCTAATCACAGGCAACATACACGACATCCATGTTATCTGAATGAGAAAGGAGGCAGTAAACGGCACTTTGGAGAAAAACCTATCAGAGGGGTTTAAGCTTTTGATCCAATTCTACAGTTGCTGGGAGGGTGCAATTCTGCATCTTTAATCTGAAAAGCTTAAAACCTAAGCACACCGAAGTCCAATCTTTGTAAATGCTGAGGCTAGAAAACTCACCTGAACTCACGTGACATGTCAGTCAAAATGCATGCAACTCTACAACTATTTTATCTTCAGATTTCATGTGTAAGGTGCATGTAAAACAAATTTCACCTTTAGACTTAAGTCTTGACTACAAAATATCTATCTATCTATCTATCTCTATATCTATCTGCAAATGTTTTAAAACAAGAAACCCTTATTCCAGATCCAAGCATTTCTGATACAGAATACACAACCTGTATTGTCAGAGTCTAAAGAAAGACTGTTAACAACTTTTCAGAGCAAGTGTTAAAAGGGATGGTCATAGATCAGGAAACAGTTAAAGAATGGTAAGCAGCCACACACACCCCACATCAAAGGCTTGGAGACCCTCAAATCACAATACAGACAATCTGAATTTGACCAAGACTAATGAGACTGTCTAGAGTTGATACTCCTTTTTTTTTTGCTGAAACCAACTCAACAGGATTTCTCCTTTTAGCTCACTTCCCAGCCTTGACTTAAACAAGTACACAGATAAACTAATCTAGCACACCCTGGTACTTGATTAATGTAACCAGTTACTTGCTGATCTACTGCAGTGTTATTGGAGAGAAACCAAGATATTTAGAGCATTCAGCTTTCTTTAGGAGCACATAAGCAAAAACTGTTAGAAAGTCTTTAATCTCAGCTGTACACATGTATAGCTCCCTTCTAAGTCATCTTTTCTATAAAACTTTCCTAGATAAATCAGTTTTCTAATCAAGGACCTGTATTCCTATACAGACACATCATTCACACTGAAGTCAGCCCAGCCTACACCACTGAAATATTAGTTACGAGGAGTCTTTCTATCTGCATTGGGCAGTATATTTTTATTCTTTTTGTTTGTTTGTTTCTTGAGACAGTGTCCCTGTATGTAGCTCTGGCTGCCCTAGAATTCACTGTGTAGACTAGACTGGCCTTGAACTTGCAGAGATCCAAGTTCTCTTAAAGGTATGCACCATGTCTAGATTGCTGATTCTTTTGAACTATCCTTTTGAGCAGTGATAGAGACTTAAGAGTAAAGAACACTTAAAGATTGGGTGAATTTGGAACTGAACAACCGAAGGACTTCTTTTTAGACTCAAATACCTATTATCAGTGAGTTCTGCTATCACTTTTGAGATAAACTAATTGAATAGGGTTTAAAGAAATTGGCTTCCTACCACTACTGTAAGGGTAGGTTTGAGTCATGCCCAGATCCTAATCTGAACATTGTCAGGAGCCCAAGTGGAATCATCAGCGCATCTGCCAGTCTTCCAAATTCTCACATGAGCACACGTAACCATAAACCCTACAAAGGTTGAACTTTAAAAGGTTAGTTTCTCTTTATTTCTCAGTTGACAAACATTAACGGAACATCAACAAGTGCCAAGCATTAGGATGAACAGATTAAGACTCTGGTGCTATTATATAACCATTTGTTAGGTAACATGTTTCCCAACCTTTTTAATCTATAAGTGACAAAGGTGTCTGCTATATGGCTCTCTCAGACCCACCATCAAATACCCAGGCTATGTCTTATTCTAAATAAAACTTTCGTCACTTCTGACCTCTTTGCTTAAATAAATGTAAACATGTATAAACAGATTCTGATACAGTTTATTATCTCCTTCAAAAATTCAGTTCCCCTGGATACTGAAAAGTCCAGCCAGGGATTAAATCATTCTAGAAGACCCAGAAAACCCATGTTCCACCAATGTCTTGAGATTTTCCATTTATTCTAAAAACAATGTCTCTAAAATCTCAGTTTTAAAAAAACCCCTCAGAAATAAGCCCATCATTTAATAAGTTAAATGATATGAATAAGCAAAAGTTATGAAAAACAAAACTTAAAAGCAAGGCCCAGATGACTTCAAACATAATCTTTATACTCCCTCTTTCCCAGGGTCAGACAAACCTGAGAACATTACACTAAAGGGAAAATGTGCTAATTTAGGAGAGAAACATACACAAAAAGAAGACAGCCTCTCCTTCTTTTCAGGAGACAGGCTATCCTTGCTCCCCATCTCCATGCAAAATTAACTGAAACTTAAAAGTCTGATCAAAGAACATGAACTGTTTAGAAGTCTCAAACTGCAAGAGTCACTTGTAGATATCCATTGAGGACTTTCAGTCTGTCTCCAGTCTGAAGGAATCTGTACAATCAAAATTTAAACCATAGCATGGAAGGAGACAATCTGTAACTATGAGTAGTCTGATTTGTTGTTTAGCATGCCCTTGCTTCTCATGATTCAACCCTAAAATACAGCAAATGTTAGCAGCCATCCGAAGGATCCTGCTCCTGGGTGTTCTGCTTCACCACCAGCAGGAGGTAAGGGTTGCAGTAGAGGTGGGTAGAGAAAGCAGCCAGAGATAGCCTGAGGCCAAGGCCACAGGGGCAAGCTTGGCAAGAAGGACAACTTCCTGCCACCTACTCCTCAATTCCCTCCTCCAGAATGTTGTACACAATTCTCTCTACCACTGGTCAAAGAAAGTCACGTTTCTAAAGATGTCCATACATACCTAGCTTTGAAACTTCCATGACTTAACCCAAAGTCTGTGTGCCGGTAGGACAATCACATCTTTATTACACTTAAGGCTGGTTGTTATTAGCAGTAGTAGACCATGAACAAATTAGCAGGAAGGGAGGGGGAGGGGAAGAGGAGAGGGAGGGTAGAGAAGGGGGGAAAGAGAGGTGCCGAGCTCACTAATCTTAGATTTTAAGCAAGCCACGTACCAAAGGTGTCCAGAGCATCAATCCTTGGCTAGGTCTAAATCACAATTGTGATTTCTTGCACCTGAATTGCGGAAAAGTAACACTGCCCACTTCCTCTCATCAATGCTGTAAGTGGAGGCAGGACACACCCCCTGCCAACCTACAATCCTCCCTCTGAGCCTGAGCTTCCCCATCCCTTTGGGGTCCACCATTAACAAGAGGATCTCTCTGACAGCCCAGCTCCCTTCTCATCTTCTGCTGACGCCCTCACTTCGGTGGTCACAGGCACTTCTAAGGCGACTCCGACTTCTGACTATGTCATCAGAACACCGGGCCCTCAACGCCCTTTGCCTTCTCTCCGAGCCCCGCCAGCCGACAGTGGAGTCTGGGTCCCCTCCTCCGCCTCTCAGTAGCCCGGGGTCCCCAAGCCCTCGAGTTCCCGCACAAGTCCGCTCCCAGTGCCCCATTCTCCAGGACCCGGCTCACTCCTTAGCCCTGACCAGAGGGCACTGCCTTCCGGCCTAGTCAAGGACACTGCCTCCTCCCCGCACACGCCGCCCGCGGCCTCGGCCGTCGGCTGGCCAGCCCCGCGCGGGACACTCACCCAAACGCGATCCGACCCTGGGCGTAGAATTGAGCAAAGCACGGAGGACAGTAGATTGTGCCTCCTGCTCTCAGCAGCTTTATAGCCACCGAGCCACCCGACTCCGGCAGTGCGGGGAGGGGACAGAAGGCGGGACAGCGGCTACCTCAACCAATCACGGAACTCAGAGTCGCTCGGGAGCGCCCGCCCCTCGATCCGCTTTCTGCCAATGGGAGGAAAATGAGAGGCGGTGACTCACTAGGGTTTTCCCTCCCCGCCTGAGGGGCGGGGTAAGGGGTGGGAACAAAGTCGGAGGACCTGGGAAGTGGGGTGAGACGGTGACGTAGGGTGGCCCGAGAACAAGCCTGCCAATGACGGGACGGCGAGAGACGGCGAGAGCCAACGGGAGCGGAGTGAGAGGTTCTCCGACCAATTGAAGGTCAGTGAGAGGAAATAAGGACCAATGGCGACTCCACGTCCCACTACTGGGGAGAGATGGTCAAGTGTGGGAGGCGAGATGGTCCTTGCTTGGGAGGCTGTCAGGTTGCCTAGCAACCACAGCTAGGCTTCACCTGTAAAATATTTGAAATACTTGATTTGAATTCAATCTTGACTCTTTCTAAGTTTCCAGAGTAGCAAAGTGCGTCGACATCACAAGTTATAACATAATACTTCACCCAGAATTTCTAAATTTGTAAGTATTCTAAGTGTCCAATTTAAAACTACCTTGGCTTTTATAGAAACTGCGACTGAGACAATAAGTAAATAAGTACGATATTTTAGGGTTTAGGAGTCAATGAGAACGATGCAGGTCTTGTCTGAGAAGGAAAGTCGATACAAGTCAGTGTTTGGTTTGTTGTTGTTTTGGTTTTGGTTTTTTGGTGGGGTTTGTTTGTTTGTTTGTTTTTTAAAATTATTACTATTTTGGCTAGGCACTTGGTCCAAACAGAGAAACTGTACTACTTAGCTTTGGTGAGGTTGAATAAAGGAGGTATTAATAACTCTTATCTTAATTCCATTACCCATCCAAGAACTGTTGATAGGGGCTACTGATAATTCACTACTGCTGTGTGAAGTTTATGGTACACTGCAGATGCTAACTTGCTAAACAAAACAGGCCTTGCCCCAAAGGGAATAAGAGGTGTTATTGTGTTTGTTTTATCTAAGCTGAGTATGAGTAAACATGGCTGAAAACGTGGGTACATGTTTCCCCGAAAGACATGTTCCACTACAGAAGAAGCCACATTGGTTGTTACAGCTTTAGAGACAAATCAGTGAGTGCATTTATGAAATGCAGGGTGGTGATGGCAAGTATGTAGTTACAGCGTTCAGGGAAAAAATGTCTGCTGAGGCTTCACATGCTATGTGATGACATTTTTCATTTGGGTTGGTGAAAAGTAATCACCTGCTTTGTTAATACATAGTGAAGCTGTTACCAGATAGTCAAAAGGAGGGCAGGTCAGAGATACAGAGGAGGGTGTAAGGGGCCGTAAGGTAAGGAAGGGTTGCCTTCAACTGTAGCTCTTTTCAAGAAACTCTGGTTCACATGACCCATAACACAGTCTCAACAGTAATGTATCAAAATATGTTGGCTATGGAACCACTATGAAGGATTGGCCTAAGTTACTCAGAGAGCAGGGCCGTTACTCCAGCATATTGCTCTTGATACCCATTTTATCCTAGAATAAAACAGCTTAAAGCTACTAGACGATAAAGAGAAAAGCATTGCCTGGCTGTAAACAGCATTTGGGGTAGTGCTGGGCAGCTTATTCCTGGCTTATTGGAATGTTCTGCAAGGTAGGAAGGATAAATAGAAAAAAGAAGAACTTTGTTCTTGAAAAGGGATTGCAAATAATTCTAAGTGTATAGTGAGAGATGATTAGCCAGATAGTCGAGAGGATGAACATCTTATACAAGCTGAAGTTCCCACCAGGCACACAGTGCCTTTTTCATCTACGTAATTTTCAGTTTAGCAAAGTTGAGCAGTGGACAACAAAATAGATTAGTAATTAGATAGGCAGCATCTTAATTGAACTGAAAACAGTTTCTAAGATTTTATAAAATATTATAGTAGTTTGCACTAGACTAAGAAAATACCAACTATTATCATACAAATGATGGCAAGATATGCATATATTTATTATGCAAAAGACTTTAAGTTTCCTTTTTGTTTTTGGGGTTTTTGGTTTTGTTGGGGTTTTTTTTTTGTTGTGGTGGTGTTTTTTTTTTTTTTTAGTTTTCTTCCAGAAATATTTTAAAGTTGGCCTTTCCAAGAAACACCTACTACATGTTCATCAGTAAATGAGAATGGGAACAAAATACAAAATTTACCAGATGGCTATGATTTAGAGGGAAGAAAATGCAGACCCTTGAGCAAACGCATTAGCCACGTCTGGTATTCAACCCGATCTTTTTTATGGACTCCATCAGGAACCCAGATAGACAGCAGAACAGAATGTGGCACAAACAGATCCACTGAGGTCAGAGGCCTTGCAGAGGCACCTTCCTCAAAAGCATTCTGGTCTGAGGGGTGATTTTAAGACAATGCAGAACAACCTTAACGTGACATGTACATGTATACATGATCAGTGAGAGTTCTGCAGTGCCCCTCATACTCTGGATCTGAAAACAAATGTAGACTCTTTTTTGTTCTTTAAACAATACTTTTCTTTAAACAATTGCCAGAACCGGAATCAAAGATAAAGTGAAGGCAAAGTTTTGCTTGATTTTGTTTTGGGGGATTGTTTTCTTGTGGGGGGATTTTTGTCATTTTTTCTTTTCTTTTTCTTTTTTTTTCAAATATAAATAAAACATAAAAATTCTAACAAAAAAAAATTGAATAGTTCAACAGAAGTCCTTCACTGTGTTCTAGACATTTGAAGACTATGTCACTATTTAAAGTCCAAGGGTAAAAACGGAAGTTTAGAACTATTTGCTAATCACATGGCAAAAGAACAAAGTTCTGAAAACATCTTTGATTCAATTAAGACTTGAAGTTTTCTGAGGCACAGTTCTTGACAAAGCATAAAAACCAATATACCCTGGCTATAGCTTGTTAACATATATGTTCTATTAAAATGTTCTAAAACTCAGTGCTAAACACTGTTGGTTCAACACTTTAGATGCCATTCATCAAAGGAGCTATAATCTGTTGTAGTGCCCTACTTTGGAAGGAAAATGAAACTTGCTAAGTATCCAGGATATGTAATAATGAAGTTGAGTATTATAAATTCACCCTTTGTTCTGTGGCAGAAACTGCATAAGACCTATGCTATTAATAAGGCAAGCATTAATTGTGCTGTAAAAGCCATTCCGGATGCTAACCTCATCTCAAAAACTTGGTGCGTGCGCGCACACACGCACATGCACAGGGGGAGTGGGGTGTGATGGTTAAATATCTTTATCACTTAAAATTGGTTATATATTATAATGATAACATTTTGGTCACCTTGGATTGAATAAATATATTGTTGATAATTTTTTTTAGTGTGGTTACCACATACTGTAAAAATATGCCTGTAGCTTCCATTTGTGACTCCCATGTGTTCTAAACACAGGAAAAAAGAATGGGAAAATACAGACTCTGTCCCCAAAGAGTATGTAATCAGGGGCAGAGGTTGGGGAAAGAGAGAGAACAGGCAGAGGGCTGGGTTTCATTCTACAGCACAAAGGTGAAAGGTAAACGATGCCTTTTGCTGTAAGAAATCTGAGCTTTCTGGTTTCTGCCTCAGGTAAGGTATAGAAAGAGTAGAGTCAGAAGCAATGAAAGATATTTCTGTCCCGTCTGCTCTAAGAATGTACTCAATTAAATGTTGAATTTCGAGTTAAGGCTTCTTCTTCTCCTTCTTCCTTCTTCCGTCTTCCTTCTTTCCTCCTCCTCCTCCTCCTCTTCCTCCTTCTCCTCCTCCTCCTTTTCCTCCTCCTCCTTCTCTTCTTCTTCTGCCCTCTACCTGGTAAGATGGCATCTATGGAGCTTTCTGTTGATATTTCATCAGTAGAGGGGTTCTGTCTCAGTTACGTGTTTGTGTATTGGCTCTTCATCCTAATTCATGGAATGCTAAGACTCACCATGTCTGTCATTTGCTGCCCTACTCCCTAATCTACCCTCAGCAGCCCCTCAACGGCACTTTCTCTCAGTTGGTTTGTTTTGTTTTGTAGCAACAAAACCCCTCAATCTGACCAACTAGAATTTCAGCTCAGAGTTTCCTAAAGAGCTTCTAGAGTCAATCCTTCTATATTACCCAACCTGAGGGAGCTGTGGGCCTTCTTACTGCCTGATGGCCCAATAGTTTTTCGAACTTATTGCTAAGCTCCAAAGTAGGCCCAAGGTTCCTAGGGAGATAATCTTTCTTCCACAGGCCCTGGGAGAATTCTTAATGGGAAGTGAGCCGAAAACTTGATGGCCTGCGCATGCCCACCAACAACTTAGTCTTGTCTCTAACACTACTTCTCTCTAGAGTGTTATAACTTGTCCTTCCTCCTTCCTTATGCTGGCCTTGAGAGCCTCGCTACCATGGAAGCATGCATGAAAGGTATTCTTCAAATAGTGGAGTTACCAATGACAGTATAGCTCAACGGCTGCACAAAGAAGCAAGCCCAGAGGACAATAGAAGTTCAAAGGAAGAGTATTTAACCCAGCTGGGTAGTTAAGGCTTTCCTGAACAGATGGTCCTCACGATTTATCACATTCATAAATCTTTATGGAAGTCTGTTGCGTGTGGGAAAACAAGAAAGATGGAGTTTCTGACTTTATCCAGGTTAGTGGCTGAAGACAGAACATTATTCAAGAAACAGAGTAAACGAGCTGAGCTGTCTTTCAGTGATACTCAGAAGAAAATGATTCATAGCACTAACACAAAAGATGACTGTAAAGTGAGGACATACAGGAGATGATTAGGAAAGATCTCTGAAGTGGTGACACTTAAGGTGAGTCTTGAGGGAAGAGAAGTTGCCAGACTCTATAAAGCTCTAGGAACAGAGAGATGGCAGGAGAGGACTCAGGACAGGCTGAGGCCCTGAAGGGTGTGTGTGTGAGTGTGTGTGTGTGTGTATGTGTGTGTGTGTGTGTGTATACAACAGCAACCTAAGGCCCATGTGTAAACTGCGTTTTGAAAAACTAACAAGTTTCCAACACTGTTGCTAGGATAGAGGGCAGGACAGAGAGGAAGTGAAGACCCTCCTCTGCCGCATATGTGGCCAGCACCATGGGTCCCTCCATGTGTATTCTTTGGTTGGTGATCCAGTCTCCAGGAGCATCGGGAGGTCAAGCCAGTCTCTCTACACCTTCCCCATTTGGCTGCCAGTTCTGGTACACTATGTTCTCCCAAAACACCTTCAGAAGACTTTTGAACTAGTAAAGGAATCCTTTTATAGTCAAACAACCATTTACTCCCCTCCACAATCTAAAAAAAAAAAGAGGTGAAAGGCAAGAGTCACTAGCTGTGGGGGGAGTGCCGTGCTCCCAGGGAAGGGTATTTTCTTCCCACTCTATGGGAGAAGGTGGTGATGCTTCCCTCTATACCCAGCAGGTCAAGTCAAAGTTTGGAGATAAGGGGAGGTTGACATTTTTCTCCCACGCTGACTGAATGTACAATCCTACCCCTAACAGAGGAGCTATTGGCAATTGTTAGCTGCTGAGAAGGAAGGGTTTTCTCTAAGAGCGCAGCCCCTGATAAATTAACCATGATCCAGAGAAAGGCCACACATTTAAGGATATTTGTACAACATGATCTATAAAAAGAAGCAGATGGATCTAGGAAGAGTTAGGGAAGGGAAGGGAATATGACCAAAACTCACTGTAGAACTTCTCAAAGAGCTGATTTAAAAACTTGTCTTTTGGTGGTGCTGGTGACTTTTGTTTGTTTGTTGCCAGTTCTAGGAAGGTCTTGTTGATATATCCATTAAGGCAGTCCCACAGTACACATAAACAGAAATTTGTACCTGCTTTGGGTCTGCAGTTTTCTGAGAGAAAAACTTGTTGGAAAGGTAAAGAGAAGTGTCCCCTAATACATTCTTTCAATGCCTGGGAAGAAGACAGAGGATCTTTCTAGTAGACTACTCCAACATTAAGCCAGGATGAATGAGAACTCTAGTGATTCTGACAGGCACCATTTAAAGGTCAGGAGCAAGTGCTTCAGTTTGGCTTCACCACCTGGTGGCATTTGTAGCTGTTTTCAATGGTCTCTGAAAAAGCCATCTATACTGGCTGGCTTTATGTCAACTTGACACAAGTTAGAGTCGTCAGAAAGCAAGCAGTTTCAATTGAGAAAATGCCTCCATAAGACCCAACTATAAGGCATTGTATTAATTAGTGATCAATGGGGGAAGGCCCAGCCCATTGTGGGTGGCACCATCCCTGGGCTGGTGGTCCTGGGTTTTGTAGAGCAGGCTGAGCAAGCCATGTAAAGCAAAGCCAATAAGCAGCACCCTCCATGGCCTCTGCATCAATTCCTGCTTCCAGGTTCCTGCCCTGTGTGAATTCCTGTCCTGGCTTCCTTCAGTAATGAACAGTGTGATGGAAGTATAAGTTTGAATAAACCCTTTCCTCCCAACTTGCTTTTTGTTCATGGTTTCACCACAGCACTAGAAACACTAAGACACCATCTTCTCAACGGTTGTACCCAAAGTCTAGAAGAAGGGTCAAACATCCTTCTCTAATGTCTCGTTAGGTGAGCAGAGAAACATCTCATTGACTTTTGCAGACATCACACTGGGCAAAAGTACATCATGTGCCATTTCCTGAATATACTGCAAGGGTCATGAATAGCTTCAGCTTTTCCTAAAAACACTCAAAATTTGGTTCACAGAGAATACGCTATAAACGACTGAATGATAATGGCTTTTACCATGTAATATGGAAGGTTCCCAAGTAAGGGAGTTCCTCTTACCAGTTCACTTTAGCAGCCTGCTTCCTGTGTGTGGAAGTCTATGCCTAGAGGTTGAATAATCAAAGGAGTCTCTGCTAGGAATGGGGTTTTATTATGACCCCTCTGAAAGCCAATTGGCTGCTGGTTAACTTGACTTGGTGATCCTGTTTACTGGTATATTGGATATACCAATCTTTTGGGTAGAAACTGATTTTTTAAACATTAGTCTATTCGTGTGTGGGTGCACGTGCTACAGTGAGCATATGAACACAAGAGGACAACCTCAGGGCTTCAGTTCTCTCTCTGTGCTGTTCATGTAATGGGACTGGACTCAGGGCTTAGGCGTGGCTGCAGTGCTGAGGTTCCCATGCATGATGGGTGCATGGCTCATGAGTGTGCAGGAGCAACAGTGATCATCTTTTGACTAGGAAATGAAGGAGGGAAAGATGAGGGGTCTTGGGTACTAGTGTGTCCTTCCAGGTGTTTCTCTACTGACCTGAACACCTCCCACTGGCACCCACCTCTGGAAAGTCACACCACTTCGCTGGGAACCAAGCCTTTAACACAAGGTCCTGGGGGGACATTTAAGATGTAACCACACAAATGTACTATTTCCTGTTTCCAGAATGTTTCCCTCTGGTGATTTGTTTTTTCTTAAGAAGGGTCCATCCTTGTTCAAAACCCCCATCCATATACACTTAGCACTTAAAAATAAGAGAAAAATCCCTGTTCCCACAGGAGTTAGTTTCCAGTGGGGTGGGAAGGAATCAGAAAAAGATATATAATAAAACATATGAATAATTTGATTCCCAATTTGTAATGTTCCCTGCTAACAGTACTATCAAGCGGATATTAGCATGAACTTATTGCCCAGT
The DNA here is from genome assembly GCA_019843965.1 of Rhynchomys soricoides. Classification (NCBI taxonomy): domain Eukaryota; kingdom Metazoa; phylum Chordata; class Mammalia; order Rodentia; family Muridae; genus Rhynchomys; species Rhynchomys soricoides. Next base: position 35,282,291 of record JADRCH010000005.1, on the reverse strand, counting down.
CGCTCTAGATTTACTCACCACACACCCATAGAATATATTATATCTCTTTATCTTTTTATAAACTCATCAGTGACAGGTTAGAAAGACATTACAAGAGAAAACAGCTTCCCAGGGGCTCAGAGCAGGCTGGCTGGGATGGCCACACCCGGAGACAGATGTCTGCCTTTCCTCAAATTGGCTGGCCCCCAGCCTGCAGCAATTTCATACCCTTCTGCAACTGGTGGGTCCCAGCCACTTTCCCTGGCAACCTAGCGAGTGTGTTTCCAGCAAATTCCAGAGAACAGGACACCACAGTGACTCTGTATCTTTCAGTGATTCCCAGCACCCTGAGCCCGGCTTAGACTGTGGTCGAGGACTCCTCTTCTGTTGCTCACCTCTCTCAGGGATAGTGGCTGCTTTTTAGATTTGCTATTTCTTCTAAAGTTCTCTTTACTTCTTGACCCATTCCCTCAATTAGTTAAGCCTCTTAGTTAATAATTAATTAGTTAATTAATTATTTAGTTCATTCCTTATATTGAGCTTTTCTGCTTAAATGGCTTTGTATTTTCTGCTTTGATTGGGTCTAGACAGAGAGAAGAAAATATGCTAAATAAACAAAACATTAAGCTTTTAGAGTCTTTCTCTGAAAATAGACATGGAACAATTTTCATGAATCTATTAGCGTTTAAGCCTTAAAGGAACAGTGCTATCAAGTTCTGAAACATCTTGTAATGGGACAAAATTATTGCCTTTATTTATGCTAACAGTCAAGATAAAACCACAGTCTTCCTGATGCCGATCATCACGTGACAGACTTGTCCTTCAGATGCAGGTAGACCAGGTCAGACATCTTTGAGATGGGGAAAGCTGATGCTGGCAGCTTGCCAAGTGGCCAGCCGCTCGAAAGCTCGGAAGGAGGAGGAGGGGCTGGGTCACATCTACCTACCCGAGTTCTTCCATCCTGCTAATTAGATGTGTCAGTCCTTCTCCCCAGGGAAAGAAGCCTCTGGGTGTCTAATAGGGATGGGGTGGAATCATCAGGTAGCATACAGTAATGTCTTCTACATGGCTCCCCTTCAACAAAGATTACACCATTTCCGTATTACTTCTGTGAATTTCACAAAGACCAAATAAAACAAAACATTAGCATACTTTTTGTTTTAATTTTTAAAAATCACATTTAGTTAGTGTGGACATGTGTCTATGTGTGTGTGAGTGAATGTGTACATACGCAGGGGTCAGAAGACAGCTTTTACTGTGTGGAACCTGGGTACCACACTTAGATTATCAGGCTTGTTGGCAAATATCTTTACCGTCTTAAGCCTATTTTGGTTTTGGTTTTGGTTTTTAAAGATAGACTACTCTTTTGGCATTTTTGTTATTTCATTATTTATATGTATATATGTGGTATTTATATGTATATATGTGGTATTTATATGTATATATGTGGTATTTATATGTATATATGTGGTATTTGCACAGATGAACACGCTGTTACTCTCTCCCTTATTCTCTTAAGATGGGATCTCTCACTGAACCTAGAGCTAGACTACAACAATCCTCCTGCCTCCCTCCCACTCCCTCAGTGCTAGGGATACAGGTGGAAGTGGTCTTGATGCTTGGCTTTTTACACAAGTGATGGGGATTTGAACTCAGGTCCTTCTGCTTGTGTAGCAAGCATCTTACCAGCTGAACCGTCTCCCCATCCCTAAGACAGGCTCTCCTGTGTATTCTCAACCTGTAATGGGCCTCCGGTCCACAGTTCTCCTGCCACAGCCTCCTAAGTGCTAAGATTACAAACGTGTGTCACCACTGCTGGCTCACAGTTGGACACTATCACATGTTACTTAAAATGCCATGTTCATAACCTCCCAGTGTCAGTGAATGGAATAAAATAACGTCAGGGGTTGTTTTGATTTAACATGGAACTAAACACAGAGAGCATACTAAAGGTAAGAGCATACAGAGAGGTCTCACTGTAGCTGACTCTAACTCTGGCTGGTTTAAACAGAAAGGGGAGTTACTAAAATAATGCTGAGCACCTCAGACAGTTTGGAAAAGGCTGGAGAGCAACAGGGTATCTGGTCAGCCAGCAGAGGGATCAGCGGCCTCTCCAGGACACTGAGGTTGTGGTTTGCATCACCAGTTCTAGATCTTTCAGCTAGAGAAAGGTTTCAGCTGAGAAAACCTTCCCAGACTGCCTTGTTCTTTGCAACAGAAGCTGAGGTGGGAGCATCTGACTTCTGAAGTCTCAGTTGTGCTTTTGCTCAGCCTGTGGAGTGACCTGAAAGAGATTATTTGCTGCTCTGATCTTCTATTTGTGGGAAGAAGAGACCAAAAACCATTCTAGACTGGGGGTCGGGGAGGCTCAGTAGTTAAAGTGCAAGTGTGAGGATCCCAGTTCAGATCCTCAAATTCCACAAAAGCTAGAAGCAGGAGCCAGGTCCAGGTCTGGAAGCTCAGTACTCCCATAGTGAGATGACAGGCAGAAGCAGGAGAATCCCCAGAAGTTTCAGGCCCGATAGCCTGGCATATGCAGTGGTGAATAACCAGAGACCCTGCCTCGAACAAGTGGAAGGCAAGGGCATGAATTTGTCATGTGACCTCCACATGTGTGCATATAGTGTGCTTGCAATCTCTCTCTCACACACACACACACACACGCGCGCGCACACATTAGAAAGAGACAGACAGACACACAGAGGGACACAGAACATTTTTTAAACATAACATTTTTTAAAAGGCATTCTCAAGAAATTCTCTAAATGTACAGAATAGGGCTAATCATAAACTATATCTGGCTTACCTGCAAATGACACAGTGTTTCATGAATAAAATAGGTCATGGCTTCTGTTTTTAAATAATTATCAAGACATTGATAAAAACAATTTTTGTTTCATTTGTTACATGAATCACGTAAAAAATAAACCAAAAAATATTAAGGTCCCCATGCTTACTGTTCCGTACGTTTTCACTACTTTTTAAAGCTAGAACTATTCAGTATATAAATGCAGTGATTTGGAATATCTCCTCAGCTGACACTGAGCCTCTGACCGATATTGAAAGATGGCAGCCAAACTTCCACTTTTCCTTTTCCTTCTTGTCAAGTCTTCAATTTTATTAACTATATATTGATAACTAGTTCAGCATGCCAGTCCATAACTCTTCTTTGTCTTAACATTTACTATAATATGGTAGTCATTTTGAGAGTAAATTTACACAGGAGTATAAAATGTTACCATTTTAAAATAAGTTTCAAAATGATATTTGGTGTGTTAGGCCAGAGCCGTACAAGCATGATAGCCACTTTTTTCCCTTTAAGGGCAGCACATTCTAAATCCTGACAAAATGTATTTGCTTGTACAAGATACCTTCAATAAGCACCTGTCAGTGTTTCTTTTGTTCAGTAATATTTTGTATGATAATCATCATTTCATCTTCATGTATAAAATTAAAATACAGAAAATATTAAACAGGAAAATTTGAAAGATGTTTGTGATGGTCCATATTCTTAGTTCTGTATGTTGTTAGTCTGTAGTTTCCCAGGCAATCATATTTGAAACCAACATTCTGATTGCATCATAATGAGGATCATAAACTTGACTGGTGAACATTTACTTCTGAGCCTATTTAGTAAAAGCTAGCTACTAAGCCCACAGGCAAGGTACCAAACCCTCACCCCTTGATCACTTTCTCAGAAAAACAGTCTGTTGGGCAAGGCTTCAAAGGGCAAGTTACTCATCTATCTCTTTCAGAATCTACCACCACACCCCTTCCCTGGACCCAACTATGTTCTTTATAGGGTGTAACAGAACAGTGAGAAGAGCCCAGGGGAATTTAAATCTTAGCTTTGTCACTTACGTGGGCATATGACTTGAAGTTTTTGAGGTTTGGTTCTTCAGTGGTGAATTGAGAATGGTATCTATTTGGAGGTTAGTGTGTACTATATTGTACCTAAGACACCTATCACTATGCCTAGAAGTTAGTAGGTGCTCAATAGCTGTTATTAAAATGTTAACAAGTGATTGGCCGAGCTAGAGGCCTAGAAAAGGATGTGCATTCCGTTGAAATCACTTCCGTTGCCCAGACTGGAACAGAGGAAAAATCTAGCATATGGGTCAAATTTTATATATCCCCTTCCCATTTCCCCCATTCTTCAGATTTACCACTGCTTTTTGGTGGTGGAGACTGAATGCATAGCCCTTTCCTGTTATTTTTAGGTTAATCTCAGCCTTCTTGCAGTCCGGTTAACTCCAGAGTTTAACTAACCACTAAGTCTGGCTAACTCTAGTTCTTTAACTGGACTCACTCCCTTTCTCTCATGTCTGTTTTAGTTTATGTCTCCCTCAGGTTCTGTACTTGCTGTTCTTTCTACAGCTCCCAGAGCTCAGATGACTGAAGCATCTATAACTCCGCTCAACTGCCACAAGAAACAGATGTCTTCTTTACCACTGGATCACTTTTTTTGTTGCCATGACCAAAATATGTAACAAGAGTCAGCTTTGGAGAGGAAGAGATTATCTGGCTTCAGTTCAAGAGGCTACATCCCATCATGGCAGGGAAAGCATGACAGCAGATACCATGAGGGGTCACATCACAGCTGCAGCTCAAACCTCCCTTAGTGACCCTATTCTTCTCACAGGCTCCATGTCTTTAATGTTCCAGAGCCTTCTAAAACAGAACCCCAGTTAGGGACCAATTGTTCTAACACATGAAGCCCTGGGGGGATAGGTCCCATTCAGACACACAATCATCTTTATGTAGCTTTCTCCTCTTCCTTGGCTGAACTATTCTATCTTCGCTGGGGTTTTTGTATGTTTTTTGAGGACAGCTCACAAAAGGAGGGGGGACCTTTGAAAGTTTCCCAAACTGTAGACAACAAATCCCTAAGCAACACACCTAGATGATGCTTCGAATGTGTTGGATAAGGCTGTCCACCTCGTGTAGTCTCTGGTACTACCAACTGCTCTGGAAAATTCCAAATATTATAGTAGTTGATTTCTGTTTTCACCCAAAAGTTCCTGAAAATCTGGAGGTGAATTTTTACATTCTCTGCTGCCCTCGTTGGAAATGTTCTTTTCAGATAGTTTGCGATACATCAAATGACGCTGGTGTGATCTGTTAGGTTTTTACCACTTTACAATTTTTTTACTCTCTTACTGTTTTAGGTTTCCTATTCTTATAAACTTATGTTTGTAGAAAACACATGTAGTAACATTACACAATGGATTTTCACAAGGGGACAGACGTCTTTATGTTACTGGGGCCTAGTGCCCAGGCCCAAAGATGGTAGGAAATCAGACCGGTCAGGCCAAGATTTTATTGGGACTTAATCTAGATGGAGATTTAGCTTGGATCAGGTGGTGGCTCCCTAAAAAAAGAGGAACAGGGAGATATAATAGCAGTTGCTGACCAAAGCTTCCATCTAGGTCCTTCATTAAAACAAAGAGTTCAGGCACAAAGCCTGGCCTGTCTTAGCTGCTCAGCATCTATACTCAGTTGTAGGCAGCTCACTGGTCAGCTTTGACTTCAGACCTCTGTCTTCATGGAATGCATGTCAACCCTCACTGGGCCTACTGAGGCCCTACCTCATCTGGCAGGGGGAGAAAATCCTTCTGCCACAATCATCTCTGCAGCACACCCTTCTCAGGGATCAGCCAGCAAAACAGAACCAACAACAAGTGCATAATAAGAGATTTACCTCAAAGAACTGGCTTATGTAGTATCTTACCGCCTAATCTGTTATTGTTGCCCATCTGTACTCTAGTTATAGCTAAAAATAAAACTCTCAGCAACACCTACATCAGCGTTTGGATAACCAGGGGCTATAATGGCCTCTAGGTGACACAGAAAACTCAGCATTAAACCTCTCTCGGGGGTTGGGTGTTCTTAGAATTGCTGGAGCCAGTCCTTTCTTTTGAAAATGGAAAACATCTTCACTCTAGGGTTCACCTTGGAAACTCATTTGATTTCCGTGCATACAACCCTGATTCTTGATGTAAGAGAGCAATGAACCTTGTGGAGAATCTCCTTGATATCTTAATTCTTCTTCCCCCTGTTCTATAACTGTGTGTTCAGGATCCCTCTCAGCCTCTCTGGTTCTTACACGGTCCACAGGTTCCCTGACGGTGTTGTCACCTGGGCCATGCCCCATTCCTCTCACCTCACCTCCCTGCTCACGCCCACCTACGACTCAAATATTTCTGTGAAAAGATAAAGAAGAAAAGGGAAGTTTTAACATTGCATCAAACTCCCTCCCACCTACATCCTACTCAGTGAAGCAAAGCTAATGTCGCCCTGTAACGATATCTGAGCCTGGAAGATAAGAACACTTTACTCTGTTACTCAGTTGAGCTATCACCAACCTAGTGATAAAAAATTCTTTATTCAGTATGACCTCTAGGGGCCTAAGGATGCCAGCCCAACTGTACTCACCAAACAAGAACTGTTTCTGGCCTCTTGTTACCTTAGCTGCCCAAGACCTACATGAAGCGCTGCTCATACACCCCCTGTTCCTATTGGTGATAGTGCCTAATGTCATCATTCCAGCCTTGGGAGTATACAACCCCTCCCATAGCTGCTCGTTTTAAAGTACAAAACATGGAATCCTCAATTTTTCCATACGGACTCTGAGACCATGCTGCAGTGTTTAACAGGTACTCAAGTGCTAGGAATTCAGGTCACTTGTTGCCTCTTGTATGGAGCACCAGTGGTTTTTAATGTATGTTAAATCTGCACAACAGGGGCTGGAGAGATAGCTAAGAGCATTGACTGCTTTCCCAGAGGTCCTGAGTTCAATTCCCAGCAACCACATGGTGGCTCACAACCATTTGTAATGGGATCTGATGCCCTCTTCTGGTGTGTCTGAAGACAACTACAGTGTACTCATACATAAATAAAATGAATATTTTTTTAAAATCTACACAACAACTTTTTAGTTTTTTTTTTTTTTTCAGATTAACAAATCAAAGGTCACTGCAGGGATTCCAAACAAGGCCTGCTTGACCACACAGTATTTTTTTTCTGTCTGACTGTGCAAATAAAATCTCAGTTAACAACATAACAACATAATCTTAAATTGAATGTGTGGTGCTGGGGAAATGGCCCAGTAGTTAATGCGCAAGAATGAGGGCGAGAGTTCAGATTCTCAGCACCCACGTAAAAGCCAGGCAAGAGTAATCCCAGTTCTTAGAAGGTAGAGCTAGAGGACTGGGGCAAGCTAGCTAGCTGGACCAGCCAGATCAGTGAGCTCTGGGTTCTGCAAGAGAGCCCACCTCAGTAAATGAAGAGTGATTGAGAAAGACACTGACACCATCCTCTGACCTACACACACACACACACACACATACACACACAGAGTTTATCTCATCACAGGTCTTATTTTACTTGTAATTTAAGTACATTTTGGAAAGTGTATATTCCATAGTTCATATTTTTAACATATAAAACAAACATATTTTAAGTTGTATGTGTTTTAAATAATAGTTGCTAACTCTACTAAACTCAAGTATACCAATATTTTTATTTTTACATAAATCATTGTTACTATTTTGGCTTCAGTTAGCGTATGCTATCTACTATGTCTTACTACCTCTATCAGCCAGAAATATGAAACCATGGTCTTCCTTTTGAGACTTAAGGGAAAAGCTGTTTCTCCATATATTATATCTGAAAACTGAAATTTTTGTAGTGAGAAGCTATTTCTAACATTAAAGATTGTTATGTTGATTCATGTAAGCCACTGTATACTTAGGTAAGTCTTGCCCCTTCATGTCCTTAGAGAGAACGCGATCCTCAAAACCATTGCCATGTTGTTTAGATATGTGTGCAACCAGTAAGACTTGCTCTTTGTATAAATACAGTAATGTTAAAAAAACGTATCCAGCCATCCCTTTGTAAATAACTTTCCTTTTATTCAGAAGAACTAGCATATGTCAAAGTCTGTGTTCCCTGCCTTACTAGTTTGAGTTCAGTCCAAAGCAAGGCACTTAACGTTTTCCAAATAACAGGGAAAGAAGTAAAGAGGGAGGAAGGGAAGAAAGGAGGGAGATAGGTCAGGAATAACTTTTCATCTCTGGGAAGAGAAGAGATTTAAAAAAATAATCTCAGAGCAGGTGGTGGTCGTGCACGCCTTTAATCCCAGTATGTTGGAGGCAGATAAATCTCTGTGAGCTCAGGGCCAGCCTGGTCTACAGAGCAAGTTCTAGGAAGGCCAGGACCTCACAGAGAAACCCTGTCTCAAGAAACAAAAACAAACAATAATTTCAGTTCTTGGCCTTGAAACTCCTGTACCACGAGGAGTTAAGTGGGGGAGAGAAATGAATGCGCAGGCTGAAGTGTGTGATAACAGACAGGCAGTGTTCCGCATGGATTAGCCTGTGCTGGTATAGAGGCCGAAGGAATGAGGGATGCTGGAGGCCGGGGTGCTGGAGGCCAGGGTGCTGGTATGATCTGTTGGACTGTGTGCTTGGCTGGTAATGTTTCACTGGATCTGGAACTTCACCATCAGACTGCCAGAAACACCTCTATGAGATTGTTGTGCTTTCAACAATCAGCCCTGGGCCTGTGGCATTCTGGATGGTTCTTACCTGTTCATTCTAACAAGTCCTCACTTGTTGCCAAGTGTAACTTCTATGCAATAAGAAATCCTTTGTTGTCTAAGCTGAAGAAAAAAAAAGTAGTAAAAAATAGTTTCAGGAAAATCTTATAGACTCTATTTTCTAATAAACATATTTTTTTGTAACTAGAGTAATAATAAAGTGTATTCTTGGCCAGGTAGAAATGAATAACAATTTTCTATAAAAGCAAAAACATGGCAGGGTGGATATGTATTATGTAGGTTATTGTCTTAGTCTCTTTTCTGTTGCCCTAGCATAATATCTTGATACTGGGTGACTGGGCATTTTAGCTTATTTCCTCTTTCTGTGATCAAATACACTCATAAAAGCAACGTAATGAAGATAGGTTATATTTGGCTCACAGTTTCAGGTTGTAGTTTATTACTGTGGGAAAGTCAAGGCAGCGGGGACTTGAAGTAGCTAGTCACAACGGTTAAGAGCAGAGAGAATAAATGCAGTCATGTTTATATTCAGTTACTTTCTCTACTCCAACACAGTTCAGGATCCCGTTGCCTAGGGAATGGTACTACCCACAGTTGGCATGTCTTATGACCTCAGCTTAATCAAGACAACCCTTTTAGACTGGTCAGTGGTGCTTATCTGTAATCCCAGGCATTGGAAAGCAGAGGCAGGAGGATCTACATAGATAATTCCAGGTCAGCCAAGGCAACATAGTAAGACCCTGTCTAAAAAGGAAAAGAGAGGAGGAAGAGGAGGTTCTCAATGTACAAACATACATGCCACAAGATACTATAATATAATCTGGACAATCCCCCCATGGAGAGTCTTTTCCCAGGTGATTTTATACTGAGTCAAAGTTGCACAGTGGGACTGCTCTATGGATAGAAGTGCTATAGATAAGCTCAGCAACTTGAGATCACTGGATCCCACAAGGTACAGGAGAGAACTGGCTCTTTAAAGTTGACCTCTGAGTGCTATGGTGCCAGCAAAAAGCAAGTCTGCGTGCACACATGTGCACGAATGCACACACACGTGCACACTTACAAGTAAAATTTAGAAATTAGATTGTGTCAGTTAACAAAACTAACCATTTACTGGGTAACTTATGAAGAAGAATGCTTTATTTCTTACTGTCATAGAGGCTTAAAAGTTCAAGAAATAAAGTGCTGACATCTGGTCAGATTGTCCTTGCCTGTTACAGTGTGGCAGAAGGTATCACAGAGCAAAGGAAGTACACATGAGACCGAGAAAAATCAGGTCAGAGCCACTGTTACTAGAAAACTACTCCTGTGATGACTGACTACCTCTATAAGAGCTTTAATCTAGTCACTCTTTATTATTTTATTTTATACATATGGTTATTTTGCCTGCATGTATATCTGTGCTTGTGTGGTTGGTAGTCACAGAGGCCAGAAGAGGTGTCAGCTCCCTTGAAGCTGGAGTTACAGATGGCCGTGAGCCACTTTGTAGGTGCTGGGAGTAGTAGGCAATGCTCTTGACTCCTGAGCCATCTCTTCAATCTTACTAATCTAGTCTTGTCTTAAAGGTCCCACTTTTTAATACTGTAACAACCTTGGCAGCAATGAGGTACTTTCTCAATTCTTTAACCAGAATGACTAAACCTGTTAGAAACCACCTGACAGTGTACGTGATATACAGAGAAATGGGTCAGGGTTTGGCGCTGACAGAATCCATGGCTGGATCCCAGGTTCTATTACTGAATAGATTTGCCTCTGAGTAAATTGTTTAATCTCGCTGTCCTTGGTTTTTCCCTTTCATAATATCTAGGTGAAGATGGCTCTGAGGTTACCCCACGAACAAGTAGAACACTTCTCATATTTCTGGTTCGTTCCATAGTACTCAAAACAAAAGAGTAATTACTGCCATTTGAAAAGAGTTAATTTTCTGTTTCATAATATTAAAAAAACCCTGTAATGCATCTAAATATACATTTTTTGATCATCCATTTGCTCTTCCAATAATGACAAGAGCATCAGCTACAAGCTAAGGCGTGTAGTGTCCTTCTCTCACAAGTGGAGTGATGCAGTTTGTTACTAACCAGTGGCACATTCAGGGTAGTGCTATGGCTAACCACCTCCCCATGATAGGCTGAATTGTGTCTCTGTACTCAACCAAGTTCTCACGATGAAATTCTAATTCCCAGTTCCTCAAGGTGAGACTTTATTTGGAAATGGGGTCATTGTAAAATGAAATCGTTGGGGTGGATCCTAATCCAGAATGGTTGGTGGCTGTTGTCTCTACAGAAAAGGGGAAGTTTGGTCACAAAAGCTGACACATAGAAAGAACAGAAAGCATAAGGGTATTCTGAGCTGGCTGTATACTTTCTTGTGGTACTAATGACTTGGATGCACAGTGGTGAGTGAACTGTGAGCCCTCTGAGCCACATCCCTCCAGTACTTTGAAGTTCAAATGCTGCACCAGGACCATGGTGAAGCACTTCCTGGGCCAGCTTGTGCTCTGACATTCCCAGGAGCCGATTTCCTCTGCCTTTTGGCAGCAGTATCCAAATTGCTATAACAAACATGTCTTGACTGAAGACATGTCACACTGAAAAATGACTCCTGACTAGTAGCTTCCATGTAGGAGACTTCTAACCAAGACCAGCAGTATGTCCCACTGGATGGATTGGCTCCCACTGTTCACTCACTGTACACCCCAGAGGACATTCAGAACCAGACTGTAGCCATCTTTACCTGGAACGCCAACCATGCCTGGCTGGCGGTGGTAAAGAAAGTGTGAATTTTCTGTGTGAATTCTGACAAAGTGCCAGACATAAACCCTCTGGGAATTCTGGGTAACCAAAGCTGCCTAGGAATCAAAAGCAATATGATGAACACAGGAGCACTGAATACCTTATGCTTTGAATCTCTCTGACTGAGACCTATAAAAGCATCCAGTGATTTAGTCACTCCTGCCTAGATAATCTCTCCATCTTAAGGTCACTGATCTGTGACCTTAGTTATCTATGAAAAATATCTTATTACAGCACCTGGATTATGCTTGATATGTTTGATAGGCTGGTATGTGTCTACCAGGGTAAGAAATATTGGGGTCACTGGGCAGTGGTGGCACATGCCTTTAATCCCAGCGCTTGGGAGGCAGAGGCAGGTGGATTTCTGAGTTTGAGGCCAGCCTGGTCTACAGAGTGAGTTCCAGGACAGCCAGGGCTACACAGAGAAACCCTGTCTCAAAAAACCAAAAAACAGAATAAGAAAGAAAGAAATATTGGGGTCATCTTACACATTCTTCAGTTAATCTGGATTTCTAGTTTAAAATCCACTTCAGATTTAAGGCTGGTGGTTTATAATTGGAGAAAGGATAATTTTGCTTCATTTGCCCAAGAGACATCCAGTAGCATCCAGAGACATTTAGTGATACTTAGTTCGTAGGGCCAGAGGTCCTGCTTGAATGGAAGGGCACAACCTCCCTACAGTGGATATGAACTCAGTTAACTACACTCGCAGAGCTATGATCAGCTTCCCATGTACAGAGAATTCTCTGTAGTCCTGTTGAGTAGTCCTGAGACTTCAAGCAAGCTACTCTCGAGAACAAGACTAGAAGGGATTGTAGGAGAACTCCCTGAAAAAGGATGATCCAGCCCAAGTTGTCAGAATTGTCAAGGTTGGGAAACCCTTTTGAGGAGATAGCATGAAGACAATTATTAGTATACTATGAAATTATAGTATCCAGTGCCGTGTGTCTAAATCCCTGCGCAAGTAACGCTGGCAGAAAATGGAAGGAGAGTGGGAAAGGGTAGGCAGGGTCGGTGTACTGAAGAGTGGGAGCTAGCTATAGCAGGCAAGGCTCACAAATAAAGGCACTAATATGCGTAAACCAGGAAAGGGAGGGGGGACGTGGGGGTCATAGGCAATAGGTAGTGGCAAATGACACTTTAAGTTATCACTTGAAATTATGGTACTAATCCCCTAAAAGAACTAAAACTTTTTAAAAGGCCTCAAAGACTTTAATCAAGGAATTATGTCTCAGAATAGGCAATAAATTGAGCTGCTCCTTTGTTTTAGAACAACAATGAAAACAATTTATAATAAATTTTATAGTCTGTAATGAAGAATAAGAATACAGTTTATTAAAAGGCTTACAAGTTGACCTGGGTGACTTGGTACTTTAAGCAACTTGTGGAACAGTAACAGTGCTTACAATACAATATTGTACATGGTATAATAAAACTGAAATTTCACTAAGCACACGTGGTCGTCTCTAAGAGCTTTTTTAATTTTGATAATCTCAGTAGCTATTTACATTTCAATAAAGCCTTTGCATCCACCCTCCATCTCTGTAACAAGTACTTGAGACAAATCAACTTAAAAAGCAGAAAGGTTTGTTTTGACTCTCGGTTTTAGAAGTTTCAGTCCATGATCCATTGCCACGAGGCCTGTGGCAGACAGAATACTTGTGGTGGAAATGCGAAACCAAGGAAGCTACTTACTTCCTGGTGGTGTAAAACAAAGACAGAACACAGCCCCCAGTGACCTAAGTCCATTCCTGCTAGACTCCACATTCCAAATTTTCCTCTGCTTCCCAGGAGCACCACAGGATGAAGAACAAGCAAGCCTTCAATACACAGACCTTTGAGGACACTTACCCAAACCGTAGTAACCAGTTTTTAAAATATAGCATACAAAATACTGTCATTTATATCACCTCCAAATTGTACCAAATTATGGATGATACGAGTTACAAGCAGAAATAAAAACATTTATATGATTCAAATGATCAGTTGAAATGCTCAAAGATCAATGTTTTGGTTTTCGTTTTAACTTTTCGGCATGGCCGTTCTCTCAACACATACACACACGCAGAGAGAGAGAGAGAGAGAGAGAGAGAGAGAGAGAGATTGAGATTCTTCTTAAGAACAGTACAAAATACAAAATTACCCACCAATCCAGAACTGATCCCTGTATTTATAATACAGCCATTACTCTGAGAACCACAACAGGAGAGCATTCTGGGCAGTGAGGCTGAGTTTCTCAGTGTTAGAGATTACAACAGGATCATAGCAATTCAAATCTCTTAAGTGCCACTTGTCTTACACTCTCCTACTTAGAAAATGATGTACGGAAGCACAAAGGAGACAAGGAGTGTACGAATCCTCCTAGGAAGCTTGAAATGGAAGAGTCTGACTCCGATCACAAGGACCAGTGAGACAAACCTGGGATGTAGAGCGAGTTCTAACCTTACTCTTTTTAAAAGTCTGTGCTATGGAATAATGGAAGGGGGGAAGGAAAGAAAAGCCTGAGAGACGATTTTATATTGAAAATACTAAAGTATCATAAAAGGCGATATGTGAGATGGACTGAAAAGAATTATATAAGGTGATCTGGAAATAGAGAAATTTGGAGATAGACACTATGAAATTGCTTGCTTTCCAGGTATAAAACTACTGGTGTAATTATTTAGGAAAACATGTTTATTCTTGGGGGATGGCAAGTGATGATTCTGGAAATTAGGACTGAAGGGTTGCTTTGGTTAGAGTGTGTCCTCCAGGTGTTTATGCATCCTCAAATCCATATGCTGGCATCTGGAGGCGGGCTTTGGGTGTGGTTGGGGTTAAACAAGGCCACATGGGCGTAGTCTCCCTGACGCTAGCAGCTTTATAGGAAAAGGAAGAGGATCCTTGTCATATGCAGCCCTTGGTCACATTAAGGCTTTCTCACCTCAGGAACCTGAGCTAAATATACCTGCATTCTTTAGGGGTTACCTGATCAGAAATGTTCTTGTAGAAATGGGAAACAGAATAAGATATAGGTCATGATGTTTGCAACTTTTCAAATGGTTTAGTGAAAAAGTTCTTGGATGTATGTACTACACACACACACACACAGAGACAGAGAGACAGAGAGAGAGAGAGAGAGAGAGAGAGAGAGAGATTAACAGTGACCAATGTAGATGACAGGGTATGTACATAGCCCTTGTTCCATTCTTTCAACTCCTCTGTAGAAATGGAGAACTTGAATTTAAAAATCTGGAGGAATTCTATATATTTAAAATTTATATCTAAGGATGGATTTTAAATAGTTTTTAAGTTAACTATATTGCTTACTTGTGCACAGTTTTGTTTGTTTTGCTTTCGGTGCTGGGATTGAGCCTACATGTGTTACCCAGGTGCTTACATCCTTGGCTGCAATTATTCATTAACAAAACAAAGCACCATTAGGTGTCAATAAGGAAGATTCAGCTGAGAAATGTATAACCAACTATGGGCCAGTTCACTCGAGGAGTTCCCTGTAGGTTCACGTGTCTGTTCTAGCGAGGGGTTTCGTGGCCGCGTGTCCCATGTGTTCCGTCCGTTTTGTGCTTTCTCAGGGTGTGCCCTTTTCTGTCCTTCCTGCTGTGTTGTTTCTTTCCAGGGCAGAGGTTTTCTGTGTCATTCTTCTTTACCTTTGAGGCTCCCATCCACTGCTTCAAAGTACGATTGTGCGGGCTGACACAGATTCTTCTACGTTTAACATGAAGGCTGCCAAGAAAACGGGGGGAAAAAATGAATCTTCATAGAAATTATAAATATAAACCAGGTGTGGTGGCACACACCTTTAATCCCAACACTGGGGAGGCAGAGGCAGGTGGATCTCTAAATCCAGGCCAGACTGGTCTACAGTGACTTCCAGGACAGCTACATAGAAAAATCTTGCTTGAAACAACAAAAACAAAAGAATTACAAATACACAAAAGAACTAGTGACTCGTGGGTAGCCCACCACTTTTTGGACATTGCATTCGTAGTGACTCCGAACTGAACACCAAGAGGATAAACCCTTACTTTACAGACATTGTTCGTGTTGTCTTCAGACGTCAGCAGAAAGTATTAAACTGAGGACAAGGGAAGGGGGAGTTGGATGGAGAGGAAGGGAGAGGGAAAGGGAAGGGAAGGAAGAAAAAGAGAAACAGAGGAAGAAAGAGAGCCAATAATAACAGACCCAAGTAACATAATTCACTTCCATATTTAAACTTCACCCAGGTCATCCTCACTGCCCATCCCGGGCATCTTTGTCCCGATCCGCTCAGCTGCAGACTTTCTTCCCTGTGAGCCTGCACTCGGGTTATGCCTCTTATGGTCCTGAATTTCCCGAGCCTTTTGTTCTAGTAATTGATTTATTTTCCCCACTGAAGTGACATTACATCTTGGTGGAGCAGTAATCTAGATATAATTTCACAAAGCTCTCATGTATGGTAGGAACTCACTACCTCATTACAGATAGGAAGTCAAATTTGGCCAATAGAAAAATCTACTAAAATATTTTGGTGTCCAATTAAATTTAATATAACATAGTTCTAAATTACATTTCAGAATTCGTTCCAATATTTCTACAAGGTAGCACTCCCAATTTGGGGTAACTAGAAGACTTTCTTGTTATAAAAAAAATTAGGTGACTTTTAACTCTCCGTAGGTGCCAGACAGATCTTGCAGTATCTACATGTATAATGTAGTTGTTTCTTGATAAATTGAAACCCTCGAGCTTGATTTTCACAGGGAGAGGAAGGCAGGGAATAGGCTACCATTTCTCCTAAGAGAAATCATTATGAGAGAATGTGTGGGATTGTCGGGGGAGGAGAATGTGGGAGGGTGTGGGTGGGCTTTAGCATCCAGTCTGCAATAGAAGACGCAAGTCTTTGGAACCAGTGCTGATTCTCAGCAGCCAGTTGCTTTGTTCTTGTAGGAGAAAACCTGGCTGTAGCAGCGATGAGCTGGAAAAAAAAAAAAAAAAAAATTGCAACTTCTTCCTACATGCCCAAAGCAGAGAAACACGCACACACAAAGAAGCCACGGGCGGCAGTAACTGTGTGGAAGCTAAAGGGACACGCAACCACGTGGAAGCCTTTCTTATGGCCAGACTAATAAGACCACAACTTGGATTGTGGTGCTTAGAATTCTCAGGTGTAGAACGCGCTGAACCTCAGCTGCCTCCTTTTGCTCTTTGGTTTGTGATTAAAAGATGAGGCAACACTGAGAAAGGAGGTAGCTTCCCCCACACTCCCGCAGACACCTCCAGTTTCATAAGCCCTAACAAGCACCAGCACACCTCACCGAATTTCTAGATCAGAAACCAGGGAGACCTCCTGATTCTTACCCAGATAGGGTACTTACAAATAGTCCCAAGGTCAGGGCATAGTGGTACATGTCTTTAATCCCAGCACTTAGGAGGCAAAGGCAGGGGGATCTCTGTGAGTTCAAGGCCAGTGTGGTCCAGGACAGCCATAGCTATGTAGAGAGACCCTGACCCTGCTCTCCTGCTGTGAAGACTCTACCTGGGTTCATTCCCTAAAGTTTATTTCTCTCCCCTTTCCTCAGAGCAGCATTTCAAGTTTATTTCTGAGAAGTTCGAACCTCCTGAATGACTTCACTGAGGAAGACAACAGCAAACAGATTTTTCTATTCAAGAAAGAATCTCTGTGATGTGCAGGAAACTGAAGCCCCTGTCAAGGATAACATCTTTCTATTGTATTTCTAGAAGCTGTTTAATGAAGTCACAGTAGGGTGTAAACAAGCAAACTGCTGTCTCAGAGATCAAAAAAGCACAAGGATCATTCATAGGGTCAGAAACAAAGGATTTATTTCCAGGCAGAAGATGGAAGGAAAGAGTCTAGCAAACTCTTGGATCTTAATTGTAGCTTATATGGTGCTTGTGAGTTACATCTGTAATACAAGCAATGTGTTCTGTATCCTAAGCACTGCTCTCAAATTGTAGAGCCTTTATGGCCATCATGGTAAATTACTACATTTGAGGGTGCAGATATGCTCTGGAGTGAAATGATTTGAAACTAATACTTCTTATATTGAAAACATAACAGACAAGGTCGCCCTGTAATTTATCACTTAAAGATATAAAATCTAACTTTGAAACCAAATCACAGCTGCCCTGTGTTTTTCAGCTTTCTTATCAGCACAGAGTTCAACGAACAGATTTGCACTTTAGTAAATTAAACATGTTTAAAAACAGTGATTGGCTCCATGATTTCTCTTTAATTAAAAGCTGGCACTTTAAAAACCAAAGGCTAATCCTTTAATCATATGCTTCCTTATCAAAATGGGGATGTGATGGTTTGAATCTGATTGTTCCTCACAGGCTCAGGTTTTACATGTCTGCCCCCTGACTGTGGTCCTGCCTGGGGATGCTGTAGGACACTTGGGAGATGGGTCCTCGCTGGCTTAAGCATTCACTTTCCATCTGACTTGGAAAGTTATAGTCCAGCAACTGGTTCTGGCTGCATGCTCTGCTTCCTGGTCCACCATGGTGTGCAGAGCCTCTGCCACATGCAGCCTCCCGCCATGAACTCCACCATGTCTTGACTACCATCATGGACTGGGACACTTAGAAACCATCAGTGGAATAAACCTTTCTTCCATCACGCTGTTTTCGTTACACCATGCCTTTGAGATCTCTGACATCCATTACCAGCCACTCCCCCAAACTGAAATCCCATTACCTATGGTGTTCTCTGGTGATCCCAACACGCTGTCTCTTAAATACCCATGGATACTTTTTCTATTTTTCTAACTCTGCCTGAGACTTCTTGTAAATATTCTTAGGCCTCTGTTATGTGCATGTCACTGATTCGGAAGGGCTTGGGGTGAGCAGTGGGAAGTTTATAGTGTTTCTCAGAACAGCCAGGACAGGCTTGGTCAATTTAGTTCAGTAGTACAGATTCAGTGCAAAAACCTCCCGATGACTCAAGTTGCTATCGACAACTGATGAATTTTTGATTTGCCAACTATTACCAATGATACTTATTAAGATTAAATAAAATACTGGTAGAATTTCCATCGTGTATACTATATTAGTCTTTGAGGGTTCAGACCATGATTGGTTCTAAGCATTTGGTGACAACATCATGACAGTGGGACAAAGTGGTGGAAGGGGCTCTTCACGTTGCAATGGACAGGAAGCAGGACCTAGGGACAAACTTCTCCCATCAGGCCCTATCTCCAGTGGGCCCCACCTTGTAGAGTTTATCAAGAAGAGCTGCAGAATAACTCGTAGAATAGCACTAGCTGCAGATAAGCACTAGCTTATTATGCTGTAATAAGCCTGTAGGAGACATCGTATTCAAACTATGGCGCAGAGATTGCCCAAATGTTAGGAACTTGAAGTGCCCCCTAGAAGAAGCCACTTCATAGTATGTGCCCTGGACTTCCAGCCACAGATTACGCTGGTTCCCTATGACCAAACCACCCACGCTGATGCACCCAGGGTAGTGTGTAAACTGAGGAGATACTGAGAGAGTTCTCCACCTCTCCACCCTCTGCTTCCCATTATAGACACTCAAGATTAATTTTGGACAAATAGTTAGTTCTTCAGCATTTGACCCCAAATGTAGTTTTAAAACTTAACATAGACCTCTGACTCCTTTGGAAATCTTATAAAACCCACAGAGCAGACCTTCTCCCAGGGAACAGGTTTACACACAAAATTGTCAAAGAATCAATTCCCCCCCCCCCAATCTGAAGGTTGTCTGTCAATGGCTAGCTTATGAACTCTGTCGTTTTAAGAATCCTTTGTCTTAGATAAGGATTTCTCAACCTCCACAGTGAGTGGGTGTCTCTGAAAAGATGGAGAAAAATCCTCAATTCGTTATCTCATTGCTGTACTAATAAAAATAACAATAAGCAGGCATATGACACACTCTAAGCACTGTGTTTCCCCTTTCTCTTGAAACGTGTGTGTGTGTATGTGGGTGTGTGTGTAAAAGTAATTTAAACTGCCAGATTATAGAAATTGTAAAAGTAATTTAAACTGCCAGATTATAGAAATTTATTCTATGGGCCAAGAGAACAGACCAGGATAAAAATCTCTTGGAGACTGCAGAAGACCAGAGACCATTGAGTCTCTTTTGTAGCCTCAGTTCATGGCTTCTTGTGAAACTTGTTCCTGGGTGTCTCAGGAGCTTGGGCATAGGCAGTGGTGTGTTTTATATTCCACTCTTTTATATTCCAAAGGATGTCAAACAGCTCACTAGCATAACTCAGATGTATAAGCAGTGTTAAACTCAGCATGTCAGGGAGATAACTCATATCTAATATAACAGAGTTTAAGAGGATCAGATTTGTCTTTGTTGAGATACACTATCACTACGTGACCCAGGCTGCCCTGGAACTGGTGATCCATCTGCCTTACCTTCCTGAATACTAGGCTTGCAGGCATATGTCACCATACCTGACCTTGGAAAATCATGTTATGTTGAGCTTCACTCTTTGTTTTCAATGACCATGGGAAGATG
Source organism: Rhynchomys soricoides (assembly GCA_019843965.1). NCBI lineage: Eukaryota > Metazoa > Chordata > Mammalia > Rodentia > Muridae > Rhynchomys > Rhynchomys soricoides. Next base: position 35,262,478 of record JADRCH010000005.1, on the reverse strand, counting down.
TATAGTGTTCCAGAGCTGCATGGGATCCCATTTCTGCTGTTTGCTAGCCATACTGTAGCATAGCAAATGAATGGTGTAATCTTGTTTTGTTTTGTTTTGAGATTGGGTTTCTCTGTGTATCCCTGGCTGTCCTGGAACTAACTCTGTAGACCAGGCTGGCCTTGAACTCACAGAGATCCTCCTGCCTTTGCCTCCCACTGGGATTAAAGGCATGTGCCACCACTGCCCAGCTGAGCTGCTGAGCTCTGTGATCTTACTCACTGGTTTTTTTCTGCATGACAGAAAAATAAATTCTGTTTTCCTTTCATGTCATTATTGTTGGCCTCCAGAACCCGGGGGATGCAGTGGAAGGGCTAGGAGGACCGGGAGGTTCATCATGAACTAACACTCTTGAATCTAAAGCAGATGAGAGCATCTGTAATTAGATTGCATGCGATCCTGTGACAAGTACGTTTCAGATCTTATAAATTCCTGTTGAATTCAGAGAATAAAAGTGTCAGCAGCTGTCTTCTGCCTGAGGAAAGTTTCAGTTTAACTCCATGACATATGACAGTGTCATTTCTGTTTGCTCTTTTGCAGTAAAGTTACAAATGATTTCTGGTGACTGAGGACATGTAACCCCAAAACAGCATTGTCGGATGAATGAAGGGTGAACATAGGACTCAGGGCATTTATTCTTCCTGCACTTGTTTGAATGATGAGTGGGCTGTGTGTCAGATAAAGCATTTCAGGCTATTGCTTGGTAGCCAAGGGGACAATCAGCATTCATTTGGTTTCCCATGTCCTTGCTGAGGAGCACTCACATGACAGCAGCCAGGTCACAGTCCCCGTCAGCTCTCTGGATGCTGCACGAATTCACTCTTTCCAGAAGTCTTCTGGAAATATGATGAGAAACTTCAGTGCAACAGCTGGAAGCTGTAGGAAGTATGGCTACAAGAAAGGGGAGAGCTTACATTACCATCCACAGAGCACCTGCTTGTCCTCAGCTTCACCGTTAGGGAAATAGACTGTTAATCTGTGCAGGCAAGTGTCGCTCAGGCTTTCATGAGTGTAGACAAGGACAGGATGTGTCTCCACCTTCTAGAACTTAAGCTGCATTGTGAGAGAGAAAATGTGAATCTGGGCAAAATGACAAAAGAGTGAGAGACAGAAAAGGCTGTACCAGTGATGCTGACAGGGTCACACATGGAGGATGGAAAGGGTGGGACCAGTGGTGCTGACTGACAGGGCCGCACGTGGAGGATGGAAAGGGTCCAGCTAGTGATGCTGAAGGCTTGACATCTGAAGGACTTGGCTTGCCCAGCATCCATGAGCCACCGATTCGGTCCCCAGCACCATCAAAACAAGAAGCATAGTGGTACACACCTGTAATCCCAGCATTTGGAAACCAGATCAGCCTGGGCTACATAGTGAGATTCTGTCTTAAAAAACAAAACAAAGTAAAAGAAAATTCTGAGACCAAAGCACATGACACAGTTTGGGGTGCCTCTTCTGAACCGAGTAGCTAGGCCAGGTCAGTGTTGGCAAATGCGATTCAGGAAACGCTGAATAAGCATCACTAAATCCTCAAATGACAGTCTAAGGAGGCTGAGCTTTTATGAAAAGAAGATCACTGATTAAGATTGAGAAAATCCATCTTGTAGTAAAATGAAGACGTATTAATTGGTGGGAGATGATTTATGCTGTCAATATATGAGCTCATACTGTCAAGATACGAGGCATTAGACACTGCACAAATATGAAAATGCATTCCTCATATTAAAATCGCTACAAATTCTTACTTGCCACACACACAGAATATTCTCTATGCTTTCCATTTTACACACACACTATCCATCTCATCCCTGGATAGTGAACACAAAACAGTGTTAGAAATCACAGTGAACAAGGCTGCAGGTGGCAGCTCCAGAACAAGACAGAAGTGAGCTTCTGAATGAATCAACAGTTAGATGAAACATGCAGACATGCAGACCTCTCTACAATGTCTCTCCAAGCACTAGACGTAACTGCCTTTGGGAGCAAGGAAGATCTGAATGTCCATGTCTAACCCACATGAAAATACCAGACCTACCTGAAGCTTTGGGGGAGAAAAGCAACTTACTATGAAATTTAAAATGTTGTATGACTAATTTCTAAGCATCAAAACTTTGTTACCATTAATTTACTTGTTTACTCATTTGATCATTAAATGAATTTGATTTTTTTTAGCAATTAGACCATTTCCAACATAATTTTAGTCAATGAGAGATGCAAAAATAAGTGAAATGGTATACCTCTATACTCAAGAGTCTGTAATAAAAGCAATTTGAAACTAAATTCTTAGGATACAATCCCAGTGGCCCAGGTAATTAATTATGCTTCTGGGAGACCGTTCTCTCCTTCCCCCATGTTGGTTCTAGGGATCAAACAAGAAAACGGATAAATACAAGGAGATTTAATAACCCACACTTGAACAACTTTTGAGCTAAGAAAGAAATCATAATGGAACTAGAAAATATCTTGAGATAAAAAAAAAAAAATAACAACCAACCTTAACTTGTAGAATATCAGCAAACACCACTGCAAAAAACCTTGTCTTAATAAGCAGCTACAGTAAAAGAGAAAGACCTCAATGAACTTACCCTAAATGCCCACCAACAGCCAAATAAGCAGTAGGCCCTCATCCGAGTGCAGTAAAGGATGTGCTAGATACAGATATACTCACAGATACTAATGTCTACAAGGTAGAGAAAAGCAGGAGACCTTCAAGCGAGCCCATTTGCATCTTGTCATAAGAGTGGAGAGGCCCCCAAGGCCCCACTCCTCCCGAGGGCCCAGTCAGTTAATGGTTGCAGGGGAAGGAAAGACACCTTTTTCAGTAGGGTAGCCACTAGTAAGGTGCTCATTGTTTATAAGGAGCCCTAAAGAAGCTCACTGAGTCATAACCAAGCACAGCCAAGGAAAGGACATGAAAGGGTATTCTGACTTGGATGAGGATGAAGAGCAGTAGAAGTCAAAGGTGGTGGGAACACATATAACCAAATATATATGTCATAATGAAATACTTTACAATATATAAGGAATATATGCAAAAACCGGAATAAAAGAGTTTCAGTATAATGTATTTTTATATTCCAAGGAAAATAAAAAGATACCCAAATATATGTTAATTATGTATTTATGTAAGTCTATTTACAAAACTCCTCAAAAACATGTAAACCATGCATTCTAGTTAATAACTGTGTGTGAACTATAACTAACCTAGTGATACAAAGCATTTGTTGTTCTGCTCAGCTCTACCATTCAAAGGAGAAAAATGAACACTTCCCAGAGTAAGCCATCATGCACCAGGATCTTCCTTTATTCCACTCATCTATGTCTACTCAGAGGTTTTCATTTCTATGCACATGGGTGTGCATAGAGTCAACCAGATGATCTAGAAGTAGAAAAACAATTTGTCCAGAAAATATTTTTCAAGTGGCCACCATGTGACAGACTTTCAGTTTGAAATATCTGATCTTACAACGGCCAATGGTCCAATGGGAGGCTGGCAGATGATCAAGTTACTGTAACCTACTAAATAAGTATTGGGCAGGGGGCATAGCTCATTGGTACAATGCTTGCCTAGTATTAGAATATGCTGGTTTCGATCCCTGGGGGGGGGGGAGCACAAAGTAAAGTGCTTAGTGAAATATGCTGAAAATGCTGTAGGATCATAGCTGAAAGAAACTGTGCACACATTGCAGAGCCCAGTTTATGTGGAATGCCCAGAACAGGCCAATCTATGAGATGTCAAGTGGACTTGTGGTTGCTAGGCGTGGGAGGGGGAAATGGGAATGGTTGCTAACAGGGACAGGATTTCCTTTTGGTAAGATAAAAACATGCTATAATTAGAGCGATGAAGGATTCACAAATGTGATTATATCAAAAATCCCTGAGTCGCATTTTTAAATGCTGAATTTTGGTGTATAGACACTAATAGCAGTTATGTTCATTAATACACTGATTTCCTAAAATCATTTGTTCTTGTAACTGCTTATTCTCCCAGTCAGACTCTTGCTATCCCAAATTCCAATACTGGGTTTTCCCGTGTATCCATCCACACACTTATCTGTCCCACTAATGTTCGACTGGAGGATCCCTCACACATTCATGTATTGAACAGTTGGTCCCCAGACGATGACATCATTTCGGGAGGTGATGGAAATTTTAGGAGAGGGGACCAAGCTAGAGGAAATGGTTTACTGAGGACATCCTGTCCTCTCTGCTTTCTATATGCCACAGGGTGAGTGGCCTCTACCACATGGTCCCACTGCAGACATGCTCCGCCTTGTCACAGGCCCAGAATCAACAGAGCCAAGAACTACAGACTGAAACTCCAGAAACCGTTAAACAACGTGACCAAGCTTTCCTTTTAAGTTGTGTTTCTCAAGTATTTGTCATAGGGGTGGTAAGAACTATCTGATTATACGGCTCTACAGAACTCTACAGAACTCCCAGGGTGGAACCATAAAGACTGCTGGCTTCAGCACACTGTTAACTGTTCCAAGCAATTCTCAATCATGACCCATGCCCTTTAGAAGCATGGGAATGAGGAGTCACAGAAATCCTGCGAGTTAAGGAATATGAGTTACCCAAGTGCTGGTATCAACTCAAGGAACAGTCTTAAATCAGAAAGGCATCAGGGACCTACATGTGTTTCGTAAAACTGAGATGTACTACTCATATAAAAAATGAAGGATCAGTTCATCTGCAGACTACTTGATCTGTGAGATTAGCTAATTAAAAGGCCATAAGCAGCTAAGCATTTAGTATATGTTGGTAGTTATGACCAGTGATGTCTTGATGTGGTCCAAAATACAAAAGACCAGAAATAACTCTGAAGAGGCGCATGAAGTTGGGTGGTTAAAAACGAACTGCGGAGTGGATGAGAGCAGTGTCAAGATTCTGTTGGATGACACTGCCCCCTAGAGGTCCTTTTATGCAAAGTCTTGACATCATTTAAAGGGGAAAAAAAAGCTACTTGACTGCTTACTTTGATTTCAGTCACAACTCCAGAATTTTACGTAAGATAGATTTCGAGGCATCAAGTAGGCTGAAGAAGAGAATTATGCTTGAAACTTCTAGTGGAAAAGATAGAGGGAAAACATCAAGACACAACTCGTATGAGTAACGAGTTTCTGAATATTGCTCCAGCAGCTCAAGAAATAATAGCAAGGATTGAGAGATCGAATTGCATCAAATTCATAAGCTTCTGCACAGCCAACAAAAAATAATGGAGAGACAGACCTCAGATTCAGAACAACTCTTTGCCAGTGGTTCATAGAATATCCAGAATGTATACAGAACTGAAAGAAACCAAACACTTCAACAAAATAAATAACCCCATTAACAAATGGGCAGATGAAAAAAAAAGACTTATAAATAAATGGGAACAATTTTCAGCATCTTTAGCTACTGGGGAAATACAAATTAAAGGTACAATGAGATTATGTCTTATGGCAGTCAGAGTGAGAATCATCAAAAACAAAAACCATAACCAAATCAAAGCCAAAAGAAATTAATAAAGATACAAAGAAAAGGGGACCCTGATACATTGTTGTTGAGATTCCAAGTTAGTACAACCACTGTAAAGTTGGGTATGCAGGTTTCTCAAAAATAAAAAATGGAACCACCATGTGATCCAGCTAAACCATTCCTGGGTATATGCCCAAAGGAACTAAAGTCATCACACCACAGATATATGAAACACACCCATATTTACTATGGAACTGTTTGCAACACCCAGGGTATGGACTCTGCCTATGTCCTACCTTGTTATGAATGGAAATGTCTCCTACAGGCTCAGGTATTTGGACACTTGGTACCTAGTGGGTGGCACTGTTTGGTGGAGGTTGTAGAATCTTAAGGAGGTAGAGCCTTGCTGTGGAGGAGGTGTCTCTGAGGGAGGGCTTTGAGAAGAGATCTCTCTCTCCCCCTCTCTGTCTTTCTGTCTCTGTCCCTGTCTTTATGTTTTTGTCTCTCTCTGTCTCTCTGTTTCTGTCTCTTTCTCTGTCTCTCTGTCTCTCTCTCTCTGTGTGTATGTGTGTGTGTGGCAGGAGAGAACTCCCTCCTGAAAGTTGTTTTCCAACCTCCATATTAGATTCCCGTGGCAGTGTGCACCCACCCATCTCCCCGATACAAAGAGATAAATGTGATAAGATTTCAAAAGATGGTAAAGGGGACTACTAGGAATGTGGGGGGGGAGGAGGGGTAGGTATGGAGAAAGTAAAGCTGCTGATAGAGGGATCAATGGAAGCACAGTATTTACATGTATGAAAATGTAATCCATGATTGTGTACAATTAATCCATGTTAATAAAAGATACAATTACATGTCAATTATTCTGCAGTTATATTGTTTCTGTTTAGATGACACTGTTACTTTGTAAGGAGAGCTGATAATAGATTAAGGGGGGCATATCTTCCCGTAAAGACTATATTATACAATGCCACCACTGTATGAGGCCGAATGTCATGGGATAAACATTTCCAATCATAGATAACACAAGCAGAGATCTGTCTGGTGGAGTTAGGAGTCTCCTGAAGGGAAATAGATGAAATATGTAAATTCAAGACAAGTCTGGCCGAGTGGGCTTGTAAAGTCCTTGTGTAGTCTAAAGCTGTGAACCAGCCAAAGGCTGTGAACTACCGTGCTGCTCCGGCTAATCTGCTCCAGCTTCACCCACAACTGATTTTACAGGTGCCAGTTTGCTTTGGGAAGGACATGGCGTAATAGATCCAGGTCAGAATGCTCCTTTAAAAGTGATTTCTGAGACCTTCCTGCTAACACGAGAAGCAAACACTTCAGTCAGTCTTGGGAGAAGAAGTTAACAATCAATGGACAATAAGTGACTCATTTACTAGCCAAAACAGAGTATCTCATCTGGAACAGAAATCAAATGTACAGACTACTTCTAAAGCAAAAGACACTCAAGACTTATTACTTTGAGGAAGAACAGTAGGCTACTCTATAGATGGAGAAGCCTGGGCTAAGTGATAGGAAAGAATAGCAGCAGGCTACCCCAAAGGAAGAGTACCTCAAGAAGTGGATGGTTGAAGCTTTTGGGCTTACCCTACTTTGATGCCATCACATGTAAAGAAGTGGAGAGGGATAAACACAACACAAAACAACACAACACACACAAACACCACACACACATACACACACACACACATACACACATTCATATAGCTACAACCGACTTTTATCAATTATAATCCATTTCCATGTCCAGTTTCAGACTTGTTTGGAAGCAGTCACTTCCAGTACTTCATTATTGCCAGCAAGGCTGCAATGAACACCAGTGAAAACAAAGCAGCACCGGGTATCTGCTGTGCACTGGACACTGCTTTAATTAATCTTCACAGAAACTATGAGCAGAAGAAACTGTACTCATCCTCATGTAGCAAATGTGTAACTAATGTTCAGAAAAGTTTCATAATATTCCCTGAATTAAAGACCAGGAAATTATGGGGTTGGGATTTGGATCCAGACCATCCAGGAGCTTAGAAAGACCTGTGGGCTATCTTTGGCTTGCTCTTCCGAATGTCTCCCTGGGGCTGCATCAGAATTTCTGTAGGTCAGTAGTTCTCAAACTGTAACCTGCATCAAAATAATTTGGAGTTATCTTAAGCCAGAGGCTATTGTTAAGTAGTTGGGACCTGAGCATGTGCAGCCCCAACAAGTTCCCTGAGGAGGCTAATACTATTGCTCCCAGAATGTTCATGGAGGGCCACAGAACAGACATGTGCGTTGAGTTGTTGGGTTGTAGGATGTGTGCATCTTTGCCTATGCTTGACCATGCAAATAGCTCTGTAGTGATTATATTTACTTGCACTTACATGTGGACTGGATGAGAGCAATACCTTTGACATCTTCAATGTTTCATAATGCTGCCTTAAAACCTTGCCGGGAGGGCCAGGCAGTGGTGGCGCACGCCTTTAATTCCAGCACTCGGGAGGCAGAGGCAGAGGCAGGTGGATTTCTGAGTTCGAGGCCAGCCTGGTCTACAAAGTGAGTTCCAGGACAGCCAGGGCTACACAGAAAAACCCTGTCTCGAAAAACAAAAAAAAAAAAAAAAAAAAAAAAAAATCCTTGCTGGGACTGGGGTGTAACTCAGTGGTAAGGCACAGTCTTAGCAAAAAGGACACCCTGGATTCATTCCTTGGCAATTTTTAGATGACTTAATTTATATTTCCATAAGATAAGTTCTAAGCATTCCGATTTGTTTTTTGAACTACCAAGTACTAATTTAACAAATTTTTAAATTAAAAAATACAAACTTTATGTATAGGAACTTGAATTACTTTACATACTGTCCTGATTAGTTTTTATTGGCAACTTGAACTTCAACTGAAAAATTACCTCGATCAGATTGGCCTGTTGGCATGACTATGGGACGTTTTCTTGACTGCTAACAGATGTAGGAGGGCCCAGGGCACTGTCGGTGGCACAGTCCCTATGCAGGCTGTTCTGGGAATATAAGAGTTAGCTGAGCAGTATTCAGTGAGTGAGCCAGGAAACAGGGATCCTCTGGATTTTGCTTCAGCTCATTCTTGAGTTCCTGCTTTGATTTCCCTCAATGATAGACTGAAACCTGGACCTGTAAGCCATGTAAACTCTTTCCTCTCTGTCTGCTTTTGGTCAGAGTGATCTATCACAATAACAGAGAAAGCAAGCCAGGACAGATACTGATCTTTTGTATATATTAAAAATATTTTCCCCATGATAGCTTTATAAGTTTTTCGTTATTGTTTGCTATTTGTGTATTACTTTGAAGATCCTGTCATATTCAAAAACACTTTTCCTTACAGCCAGCATTTATTACATGTGTATTATAAGTCGGTATTCTTTTTTAAAAAATATGGCTACCTACTGTCTCAGAGCTGTCAATAAATTAATTTTGTCTGTTATTAATTTACAAAGAGCTAAGAAACCATTTTCTTTTTCCTAAGAGAATTTTTTTTTGGTAGACATAGTGAGTGAATTTGTGTCTTTACATTTGTAACACCATGATAACATGATGCTGATGTGTGTGTTCTTTTCTTTTAGTGGGGCAGAGACTTACTCTCTAGGCCAGGTCGGCCTAAATTTTTGAAAAACCAGCTGTGCAAACTCCAATCTCTGACTCCTTTCAACTACCTCGAGCACAACACATTTCTTTTTCGTGGGCTGTTTTCATTCTCAGCTTATCAGATATCCCATGGCTTTGGCGTTTCTAACTTCTTGGAGTCTCCAAGGCAATCTAGGCTCCACCTTCACAGCCTCACACAATGACCTCCCTGGGCTCCATGCAGGGACACCCCTTCCACATTCCTGGCCTCAGCACCTTTCCTTAGTTGTAGAAGAAGATTCCATGACCGCTTTCACACAATGGCCACTCGGAACCTCCAAGCAGGGATACCCCTGACACATTCCTGGCCTCAGTGGCTTTCCTTAGTCAGAGAGGGAATTCCATCCTTGATTCTAAAATCAAAACCACATGGCTGAAGCTGCCAAGTTTTGCTGCTTGCTGAGGCTAGAATATGGCCCCCTTGCTCAATTACATCTTCATGAGCTTCCTATTTTCCATGGTTTCCTTCACTGCCTAAGCCTGGTTATCCTGAAACTTGCTCTATAGACCAGGCTGACCCATATGACTGTCTCCTGAGTGCTGGGATTAAAGGCATGCACTGCCATGCCTGAACCTAAGTTTCTCTTCACTTGCTCATCACAAGATCATTATAAGCATGGCCAGTATGCCTCAAGATCTGAATTGAAGGCATGTGTTAATCCAGATTTTAAAAATAACCTGTGTTATCCCACCTCAAGATCAGATTAAAAGCCTGTGCCTTCCAGTCTTAAGATCTGGATCAAAGGCATGTTGTTTTCCTGCCTCGGGATCTGGATTATATCTGTGCCCTCCATTTCTGGATTGCAGTTCATTCCAGATATAGTCAATTTGACAACCAACAACGCCATCACAATCCACCTCTTGTCTATTTGACACACTATCATATCTCCTTATGTCTAAATGAATACAATAATCAGGTCATAATAACCCCTAATATGATGTAACTATCCCTCCTACAACCTCATAACACATAAATAACAACCAGGTCATAATAACGCCTAACATGATATAACTGTCATACAACCACGAACGCATAGTAAATTTAGAATATGTGCCAGTGTTCCATATTCAACATCCTTTTCACAAGATGGGATCTTGCCCTGAGGTCACCACTCCTCTACTTTCATTAAGTATCTTTAATCTGTTCATCTCTTTGAACACAAGATCCAGCTGTGTTCCACCTCCTGGTGTCCCTTTACCCCTTGAACCATATATTTTGTGCTTTTTTATTTCTCAGCTTGCTACATTTGATCAAAATGCTCTTCATAAGAGTGAACCACAAGCCAGAGTCTATGTTAGGCTGTTTTGAGATTTCTTTTGTTGATCCAATTAATCTAAATCTCTTCACTTTAGCTTCAGGCAGACTCTTCAGAATAGGGCAAAAAGTAGCCACATTCTTTAACAAAATATCACAATCTCTAAGAACAATCTCTAAGTAACATACTGAAATTCTTCAGATCACCCTCCTCACCACTGACTTCCATGTTCCTGCTATGATGGTTCATTAAGCATCTCTTAAAGCAATCTACTTCTTTCCTAGTCCAAAGTCCCCAAATCTACATTCCTCCAAACAAACATCATGGGCAGGCCTATCACAGCAATACCTTAGTCCCTGGTACCAACTTCTGTCTTAGTTGGGGTTTTATTGCTGTGAAGAGACATCATGACCAAAGCAACTCTTATAAAGACAAACATTTAATTGGGGCTGGTTTACAGTTTCAGAGGTTTAATCCATTATCATCATGGTGGAAAGCATGGCGGTGTGCTGACAGACATGGTGCAGGAGGAGTTGCAAGTTCTACATCTTGATCCAAAGGCATATAGTAAGAGACTGTGTTCCACACTGGGCAAACCTTGAGCACAGGAAACCTCAATGCCCTTTTCCCACAGTGCCACACTTCCTCCAACAGGACCACACCTATTCCAACCAGGCCACACCTCCTAATAGTGCCACTCCCTATGGGCCAAGCATTCAAACACACGAGTCTATGGGGACCAAACCCATTCAAACCACCACAGAGGGAAACTCAGTTGAGAAAATGCCTGCATGTGATACAGCTATAAGATATTTTCTTAATTAGTGATTGATGTGGAAGGGCCCAGCCCATCGTGCGTGGTGCTGTCCCTGGCTGGTGATCCTGGGTTCTATTTTTAAAAAAATAGGCTAAGCAAGCCATGATTAGCAAATCAGTAGGCATCACTCCTCAGTGGCCTTTGGGTTAGCACCTGCCTCCAGGTTCCTGCCATGTGTGAGTTTCTGCCCTCACTGCTTTTGATGATGAACTGTTTGTTATATGGAACAGTGAATGAGATAACCCCCTTTCTCCCCAAGTTGCTTTTGGTCATGGTATTTCATCACAGCAGTAGTAACCCTAAGACATGCATCAATTCCACATAATCACCTAGGATGTTTTTTACTAAACCTTGATTCCTGATACAGTAATCTCTCTGTGAACTTTATTCTTCAATACTTTACTGTCCTTGGTATTTTATTCTTTATATACATTTTAGGCACATCTTGTCTTGGGCCTATTTATAGGTATCTAATAGGCTTCATTCTATTCTGAATGCTCCTGATTTAGAGATAAGGTCTTACTTATTTAGCCCAGGCTAATCTTGAAATTTTCAATTCTCTTGCCTCAATCTCCTGAGTGTTAGGATTATAGGCATGTGTCATGACCTCTGGTTGAATGTGCTTGAAAATATATCTGTAAAAATAATTATTTTTACATATAACAAGGCAATATATGAGCTACAGGGAATGAGAGGCAGGGTGATCTCAAGCTCATGGCCAGTCTGAGCTATGCAGCAACACACACACACACACACACACACACACACACACTTCCTATTTAACCTGCTACTCTGCTAGCTGTCTAGAACAGTAATTGGACCATGTAAGATTAATATACAATCTTTAAGTAAATATGATTTATTTTTCACCCTTGTGCAACCTGGATAATTATACTTGGTCATAATTTATTCATTTTATTCACTCTTTTGTGTTTTGTTGTTGTTATATCTGTGTTCATAAATTAGTTAATACCTTTATTGACTAATATTATCCTTGGGATACTTGAGTATTAAGGTTATATTCATGTCAATGATGTGCTGGACAGCTTTCTCTGATTTTTCATTTTTAATTCTTTAGAAAAGTTTGTATAAGGATTATTTGTTTCTTCAATTTTTGGTAAAATCTCCAAAAACATTGGGGCTTGTGTCTGAAGGAAAGATGTTTAACTCCGACTTATTTTAAAATTATTGGATACTTACATTTTTAAAAATTATTTTAAATTATTCACCGAAGGGCTGTAGCTCAGATTCCTTGCCTGGCTATATGTGTAAAGACCTAGGTTCAGTCTCTAGTACTGTTTCCAAAACAGCAACAACAACAACAACAAAAACTTATTGCAAAGAAATTGTGCTTTTTATCCACAATTTAAAATTTGTTATTATAAAGTTTCATAGTCACCTTACTGTGTTTGTATATATTATAATGTAAAATTAATAAATTGTTTTATGATTACATGGTGTTTGAAGGCACAATCCCTATCCAAAATAATAAACATTTATAACCTTGACTTGCTTAGACACTAAAGGATGCATTAAACTCATGGTGTTTTTATTTAAAACACACACAGAGAGAACAAAAGTAGAGGTCTTATTAACTTGGAACAATTAAGTTGGAGGGAACCAAAAAGCACGTCTTGGCGACGCTTTACGGCTGTCGTGCTGGCTTCAGTTCAGTCGTGCCGCTCAGGTTCGTAGCCCAGGAGCTGGAGAGGCTGGCGGGGGATGCCAAGGGCAGTAGCCAGGCTCCGAGCCGGAAACCAGAGGACAGTCGGGTGTCAGCAACTAGAAACGGTGTCGCTTGTTACTGTGGGGACACGCTGCACTCCTGCGGACCCTACAGGCGCCACCAGCTCGTGCTTCCTAGCGGAGGAACCCACACAAGGCGGCCCCAGAGCTACCCAGGGGCTCGAAGGTGGATGGAGGTGCGCACGCGCACTCCCACGCCGCCTTCTCTATCCTGCACGACCCAAGCACGTTGCCTACCCCATCGTGAATATGTATGTGGGGGTGGGGGAGTGTAGTGGTTTTCCTCTCGCAGTTTTGTTCACTTGTGGAATAAATCACTGGGAACTGTATAGTATTTTCAAATGCACAAATGCACTCCTGGTGCGAAGTCGGTAGCTTGTGGTGCAAAATTTAAGATGTGCCAGGAATACACTGGTCATATGGTCTACGGTCATATTTAAGTACTTCTTTTAAAAAGCAGGATTTTTTTTTTAAAAAAAGTGTGACTAGTAGAATACACATTTAAGTAAAAACAGAATCTAGCCTTTCTCTGCCAACACTGCGCTCACCTGCCTCATCCAGTGTGTGCTCTGTGTATATTCTTGTATTCCTCATCCCAGCTTTGTGAAATCCAGTCTTTTTAATGTTAATATTACTACACTAACCTTTTGTTCAATATTTGTTGTTGTTTTAAATTTACCTTAGTTTCATTTAAGGGAAGGGTGCCGGAGATTGAATGTACCCACCTGTTCATGCTAAGCACACTGTACTTGGGAACCACACCCAGTCTTCTGTCCTAAATTTTATTTTTAGTTTTTTAAAGTCAGGGCCTCACAGTGTTGCCACACCTGGCCTGGAACTCGCTATTTACTTCAGGCTGGCCTCTAACTCATTTGATCAGCTTGCCTCCGCCTCCTGGCTGTTGGGATTAAAGGTGTACATTTCTACACCCACTTACATTACATTTTAGAGTCGCCCTTTTCTGTGCTTTATACATTTCCCTTCTGGTGGGTTGGTAAGTTTGGTACATTTCCTTTGTTGTCCTTGGAGCTGCATTATTAAAATGCAGTTTGATACCTGTAATTATAGTGTTTGTAAAGTGTATAGTCTGGGTTTCTATTGATGTGGTGGAATACTATGACCAAAAGTAACTCGGGGAGGAAAGGGTTTATTTTAGCTTACAACTCTCACAGCACACTTCATCACTGAAAGAAGTCAGGGCAGGAACTGAAGCAGAGGCCATGGTGGAACATTGCTTACTGACTTGTTCCCACAGCTCACTCAGCCTTCTTTCTTATGCACCCCAGGACTACTGCCCACAGTGGGCAGAACCCCTGCGCATCAATCATTAAGAAAATGTCCTGCAGACTCGCCCAAGTTCAAAATGATGGAGGGGTTTTCTCAATTGAAGTTCTCTTCCCAGTTGGGCCTGGCTTATGTTAAGTTGACAAAACCCTAACCAACACAGAAAGTAAAGATGGGATCAGGATTAAAAGCCAGCTTCATCTTTCTCGAAGTAGATGATCCACAGAGATCCATAACTGGACAAGGTGCAGACAGATTTTAGAACACCCAGTCCTAAATGGAATGTTTTCATCAAACTCCTCAAGGCTTAGGGATCTGTACAGGAGAGGAGGCAGAAAGACTCTAGGAGCCAAAGACTATGGATGGCTCCAAGATCACAGTGTCTTCCGGACAACAGGACTGCTGCACATATGAAATCATAGAGACTGTGGCAACAGGGACCAGGCCTGCACAGGTTCAAGCCAATGGGGTACCAGGGCTGAGGCCGGGAAGTGGACATAGGTTTCCACTCCTAACCAAGAAGCTGTCTTCAACTGAGATCCACTGGCAAAGGAAAAACTAGTTTTCTCCGGTCAAGTTTTGATGGGTATATTAGCCACACTTCAGAGTAAGCCCAGGAGTAGCTGACTAACACAAAATGAACCCAATTGCTTTCCATTGGGGGGAGGGGGGGAGGGGGAGGGGGAGGAGTGGGGAGTGGTTTTTTGTTTGTTTGTTTGTTTTAAGAAAGAGGAAAAAGCACAAAAGAATGAACATGGTATGTACTCACTGATAAGTGGTTATTAGCCCGAAAGTTCGAAATATGCAAGAGTCACTTCACAGCAACCGTAGGGCTGAGTGTGAGGTCCCAGATGGAGGACTTGGAGAAGGGACTGAAGGAACTGAGGGAGATTGCATCCCCAGGGAGCAGCAACAGTGGCAACTGGCCTGACCCCTCCCCCCCCATACTCCTGGAGACTGGATCACCAACCAAAGAATACACATGGAGGGGACCCACTGGCCACATATGTGGCAGAGGAGGGTCTTGTTAGACATCAGGGGGAGGAGAGGCCCTTGGGCCTGGGGGTGTTAGATCCCCAAGTATAGGAGAATGCCAAGGAGGGAAGCCGAGAGTGGGTGGGTGGGGGAATACCCACATAGTGGCAGGGGGAGGGGGAAGGAAATGGGGAGGTTCCAAAGGGGAGATCTGGAAAGGGGGAAACATTTGAAATGTAAATAAAGTATGAAAAATAAATAAGAGGAAAAAGAACATAAAGTTGTGTGTAGGGATGTGGGGAGGATCTGGGAGGAATTGGAGAAGGGGAAAACCATGCTCAGAATATATTGTATGAAAAAGAAGTCTTTTCAATAAAGAAAAGAAAGCAAGAAAGAAAGCCAGCTTCAACTGGGTAGTGAGTTTGAGCTACCTTGTGCTACAAGAGACCTAAAGAAACAAAGCAAAACAATGTAGAAGTCAGCCTGATCTGAAGAGTTTCATCTGTCAACAAGATAAAATAGATTACCAAATACCGTGCAATGAAATTATTTAAATTTAATATAATTTCAACTTTCTTACAAATAAAACATTTTTTTTTTTTTTTTGTAAAAGAAAAATTCAGTGTGAACTGGGTGTGTGCTACCCACCTACAGTCTCAGCCCTGGAGGCTGAAACAGGAGACCGAGTATGAAGCTAGCCTGGAGTACACAGTGAAACTCTAGCTCAATAAACAAAAGTGGTCTATGCATGTAATGCCAGCACTTGGGAGGTGGAGGCAAGAGGAGAATTGGGAGTTCAAAGTTATCCTTGACTACATAGCGAGTCAAGGCTGGACAGTGCTACTTGAGGCCCTGTCTGAAAAAGCAGCAAGTTGGGGAGAGAAAAGAAAAAGAAAAACAGTTTCAAAAGCACATCACAGGAAACAGTTAAAAAAAATTAAAATGTGTGTGCCACGGTCAGAAAAAGCACAGCATCAACAAAGAATTTGAAAGAGGTACTAAACTGCTTCAGTGTCTCAAGTCTAAGGGTCAGTTAATAAACAGTGCTTAGAATGTGACTGGCATGCTGGTTAATATTTAGTGTAGGCATAATGTTTTGTATACTGTGTAAAGTTTACCCTTGGGTTATTCAAATGCTGATTTTTTCTTGTTTCATTTTCTTTGGTTTTTCGAGACAGGGTTTCTCTGTGTAGCCCTGGCTGTCCTGGAACTCACTCTGGAGACCAGGCTGGCCTCAAACTCAGAAATCCACCTGCCTCTGCCTCCCGAGTGCTGGGATTAAAGGCATGCGCCACCACTGCCCGGCAAATGCTGATTTTTTTCTGCCCTCATATCTTGCCTCAATCCAGATATGAGATTGTAATGCTTATACCGAGAATCTCCTGTCTCAAGTTTGTGTAAACAGTTCTTACCATTTATTCTCTGCCTTGTCAATAAATGCTGATCACCCAGTGGTTGGGCAGGGCAGAATAGAGAATGGGATGGGACATCAGTTAGTGAGAGGGAAGAGAGAAGGAGAGGAGATGCACCAGAAGGATGGAGGAATTGGAGCCTTGAAAGGGGAGTCTGAAAAGCCACATCAATAATAATATGAAGGATCATGGGATGGGGCTGGGAGGGAACTAGATTAGCATGGAAGGTAAGGATAGGGCATTTAATTGCTCAGCTTTTGAGGTGCAGTTTTAAATAAATCTTAGTTTCTCCATGCAGTTATTGGGGACTAATATAAGGTAAAGAAATACAGCTGTTGTATTAATTCACTGTTTACATTTATATTAAGAATAATTTGGGGCTGGAGAGATGGCTCAGAGGTTAAGAGCACTGACTGCTTTTCCAGAGGTCCTGAGTTCAATTCCCAGCAACCACATGGTGGCTCACAATCATCTGTAATGGGATCCCATGTCCTCTTCTGTTGTGTCTCAAGACAGCTACAGTGTATTCAATAACTTTGTAAATAAATAAGATTATTAAATCTTTTTACAAAAGAATAATTCATTAACAATTTAGTGTCACCATTAAACAACCAACAGTCACCTGGAAAGAGGAAATCTCAAATGAGGGGTTGCCTACATCAGACTGACCTGGAGCCGTGTCTGTGAGAGATTGTCTGGAATGATGATTGATGGGAGAAGGCCCAGCCCACTGTGGGTGACATCATCTAAGCTTGTGGTCCTGTGCTATATTAAAATAGAAAATAGCTGAACCTGAGCCAATGAATGGTCCAGCAAAACTATTTCTCCATAGTTTCTGTCTCCACATTCCTGTCTTGAATCCCTGCCTGACCGCCCTCAGTGGGAGACTGGGGCTTGGAATATAGGAGGAGACAAATCCTTCCCTCCACCTAACAGCTTTTGGTCAGAGAGTTTTATCTCACCAAAGGAATCAACCAGCACAGTAAGTTAGAAACATATGTGCCCATCTAGTGGACCTCATAAGAGTGCGGCCATGTCATCAATTTGTGATGCACAGGATTGCAATGCCCAAATCCCCTCCCATATACTTTTGGAACCATGAAATATTTGGAAGAAGAAAGGGGTTGGGAGGTTTCCTTTGCCCCGTGTCAAGATGGGGTACTTCCAGAATAAACTCGAGAGAGTGGGAGGGGCTTGAATAATCTTGTGTCTTAAAGAGGGGCCAGTGAGTTAGCTCAGTGAGTGAAGAGTTTGCCACACAAACCTGGCAACCTGAGTTCAATCCCCAGAACCCACATTAAGGTGGAAGAAAAAACCCCACTCCACAGAGTTGTCCTCTGACCTCTGCATGCACACCACAGCACAGGTGGCTGAGTGCTGACTCTATGGCAAACACCATATACATGGTCTCATTTAATCATGAGACTAAGCAAGAGAAATATTGTTTTATAGAAAAGAAACGAGCTTGGAGAGGCTAAGCAATTTCCCTAGTTCTTGTAGTTAGAGTTCCTAGTCTTGGCGTGCAAAGCTCACACATCTTAGTATGTCAGCGCTTCTCAAACTGGGTTTCATGGACCTCTGGAAAAGCCCAACAGGAGCTTTCCCAGGATCTGTGAACTCTCCAGAGATTCAATATGTCACTTCAGTGACCTTCTAACCAACATGCTCTGGTCTTCCAGAAGACCATCTTAGGAAAGCACTTTGTGGACATTTGAATATGGCTGGCTTCATAGTAATGCCAGTGAGGTTAGCAGGTGCACTACTACCGTCATTGCCCAGTCCAGTCAGAAAAGAGGTGACTGAATATTGTAATGCATTGACACTAAGGAGAGGCCAAGTTACATCATCGTGGTTCAATCAGAAATAGGTGAGGTGAAGCACTTGTCACACTCTACCTGGCAGGACATGCATCAGACCCACAGTCAAGCCATCTCTGCCAGGGGTGAAGGACTGGACTATTCATAGTAGTGATTTGACTTCCAGCCAAATGTTATTAATGGTCAACTTATTGAAAGCATCTTGGCTTTGTAGTTGTCTTTAAATTTTGAACATTTTGGTATTGTAATAGAAGTGGTTTATAGAATGCACTATTATACCTGGTTTTGTTTATACATGAAATAACAGATAATTTAAAACTCCATGCTGATAACAAAGAGGGGCTTCCCTTCAGTGGAGTCTGTACATTACTCATATTGCAAAAGGCCACTCTTCTATCACACTGTGTCCTTAACATAGAAAAGGGTGTTTTAAAAACATATCTGTGGCTACATTAAACAGATGCAACTTTTAGGAACTAAAATACAAACTTTATTGATGATCTAGGATTGAGGAATTCACAAACATGTTTTAACTACAGGGCACACCCAATAAGAACTTGAAGGGAAGTAGGTCAACAGGGCCCATTATGTCCGACCTTTCGGGAGGCCACTGCTGATGAAATGGAAGGACTTTCCAAACGAAAACATACTTTGGTAATTCCTCCTGTAAGTGATTTGGTAAGGTTGGCATTTTGTTTTGTCTTGTTTTAAGCGTTAAGTATATAACAAGTATCTGTGTGATTCAGGAGCTGTCCTGACAGCTGTGAGAAAGCAGGCTTCACCCATGGATGAAACTACATCTCATAACCTGCATATTTTGCATACAAATGCAACCTGAGTCAAAGGACAGTTAGAACAGCCCGGAGCCAGTGCAATGGCTCAGTGGGTAAAGACACTTGCTGCCGATCTTGACCTAAGTTTTAGCCCCAGGACTCACATGTTAGACAGAAAGAACTGAGTCCTATACACTTTCCTCTGACCTCCACATGGCTCCATGGTGACCTCTGTTAAACATAGATCCAAATGTAACAAATATTTTAAAAACAAGTTAATAGAGCATAACCCTAGATTGTGGAATTAAATAATCTAGCTCAAGGTCATGGATGGCAGACATGCTCATGGGCTCTGTAATGAGTTCCTGGAGCCAGCAGCCACATCGACAGACATAGAGTGTGCTGCCTCTGGATCGAGTCCAAGATTTTGGCTATGGATAAAGTCACCTGCTTCCTGATTAATTTGGAACACGTGAATGCCAATTATTGAAGCATCACACTGAGATAATAATCTGTAATGCCATCAAGATAATGGAACATCATTGTCCCTGAAAGAACAAAATGTATTTCCTACTCTCAAACCGGTACCTGCCACTTCCTTGTCCCTTCCTCCAGTCAGCTGCAATTGCCAAGGCCACCTGTCATCTTGTCTGCATTGTCATGTCTTCCTTGCTCAATTTGGCTCCTCCCCCCTCCTCCATTTTGATCCAGAAACACTTAGTACTACCACAGGACACCTTCCTGCAATGGAAATTTGCTGAAGAAGAATTGGCATTGGGTCCTCTTAGCTCCATAACTGTTCTCAGTTCAACCTCCATGAATTTTAACTCAGTATCACTTAGATTATTGTTAGATTTTTATTATGACTATGATAATTATTATTTTGGTTTTTCCAAGACAGGGTTTCTTTGTGTAGTTCTGGCTGTCCTGAAATTAGCTCTGTAGACCACACTGGCCTCAAACTCACAGAGATCCACCTGCCTCTGTCTGTGCCTCCTGAGTGCTGGGATTAAAGGCGTGCACCCCCACGGCCTGGCTAGTTTTAGAATTTTAAAAATTTGTTTAATGTGTGTTTGCTTGTGTTGTGTGTGTGTGACCCATGTGCATTCAGGGCCTGAAGAGGTCAGAAGAGGGTAGTGGGTCCCCTGCAACAGGAGTTACAGACAGTTGGAAGCTGCCATGTAGATGCCAGAAATGGAACCCAGTTCTCTGCAAGAGCTACTGACCCATCTCTCTACTCCACCACAAACACACACACACACACATACACACACACACACACAGAGACACACACACACACACACAGAGATACAGACACAGACACACAGATACAGAGATACAGACACACATAGACAACACACACAGATACAGACACACACACAGACAGACACACAGACACACAGAGATACAGACACAGACACACAGATACAGAGATACAAACAGATACAGACACACACACACACACACACACACACACAGAGCATCACTTATTTTAAATAGCAGAAGGCCCTGCCGAACCACATGCGGGCAGTCTTAGCTTTCTGGTTATCCTCACTAGATGTGCTCTTCAGCCACCTTAAATGTTTAGACGTTTGCGTCTTACTCCTCTCTACAAGGACTCAGCCCCTGTGAGGGTTGGTGCTACAAGCCAGAGCCTCCCCCATTCTCTCTGTCCCACCCCAACCCACCTTTTTCTTCTCAGTAGGAGGGACAGCTGGAAACAGGTCAGGAAACTGGAAGAAATTCATTTCAAAGCACTGTATGAAAAACTTATTCGGTAGAGTTGTAGACACTGGGTGTCAAACCTGAGCCAGTAAATTTGAGAGGCTTTGAAAGTCCTGCAGGCACAATGGTGAATTTCTCTGAAGAGACATTACAAACTAAGATGAGAAGCTTCCTTCCTTATCTTGTTAAAATAGATCGGTAGCATTGGGGAGGGTCAGATTGTTCCTCTTCTGATTCACTTAAGCCCAGCACCTTGGTGGACTATATCAAATGCTGAAATAAAGCACACACTTAATAAGATGTAGACAGCTCCAGGGGAGTGACAGAAGCTCATCTATTGCCACCAGTTGTGGCCAGGGTAAAGAAGCACTGTGGCCAGACCTGAGTTTTTTCTGTGCAGGAGCCTTGGACCCCCGGTCATATGCGTGCTAGGTGAGCTCTCTGAGCTGCACCATTAGCCGCCAACTCTTGGCTCAAAAGGAAGCTGTAAGTCCTGTGTGTGTGTGTGTGTGTGTGTGTGTGTGTGTGTGTGTGTGTGAAGGTGTGATTGTGAACTTCGTTTTGAAAGATTGGCTTATATATTTAAAGCAGACAAACTTTGTATCCCACCTGTTTTCTGGACTCAGAGTCTGACTAAGGTGCAACTTAAGAAAAGACATCATCCGTAACTTTCCATATGATGGGGGCATTTTTGTTTTCTTATCCTTTAGGGAATTAATAGTCTATACTCTATCTTCAGGAGGGCATTCTCCTTAACCTTTCTACGGCCAGTGTTCGTGTCATAGTTCATCAACCTACATATTCCATTCATTAGTTAAGTGCTAGTAGGGTGTGGTAGCTATAATCCAAGCATGTACCCTGGAGCAGAAAGATTGTCATGAGTTTGAGACTAGTCCAGGACACATAGTATGTTCTAGGCCACCCAGGGCTGCCAAGTGAGATTCTGTAGTTCAGTGGTAGAGGAGGATTTCCTAGATGCAGTAGTGAGTGATACAGGAGTAGGTTGCCTTCAGTCTAAATGCAGTTTAATCTCCACATATTCACTACAAATGCTCAGGCTAAATTCTCTTGAGTATACTTCATATGGCTCGATCTCCCTGATCGTGCTTCCCCTTTTAACAGCTAGACAGAAGTTTGGTACCCACAAGGCCGACTGCTTTGTGACAGCCTGCCAACATTTTTTTCTCTCTAGGGAAAAAAACTCTCTCTCTCACACACATGCAGACCCATATGTGCATACACATGTGCATACAGATACATGTGTACACACATGTGCACTCACAAATGCTCATGTGTACCCGTTAAGAGAGTTCAGCTCTTTAAGGAGTTTAAATGGAGAACTGTGGCTCTGCCCCAGCTTCTATCTGGGAAAAGCTAGGATTCTGTTAGCAGAAAGTTGCTCCTGTGTGGAAGGCTCATCGCCAGACAGCCGATCAATATTCCAGGGGTAATGGGTTTCCCTCTGAGAAACTCCTGATCTTGAACCTGTGCTGTTCGCCAGATGATCAGAGAGCAATGGAAAAGTCTTACCCAAGAAAGATAGAAATTCCTAACAGCTCACTCCTTCCAGCCCCAACTTAGGAGGTATCCCCTCTTCCACTGGAGCCACAGGTGACTGGTGCCCCCCAACTCACCTTCTGAGGTTCGAAAAGCCACACACACAGCCACAGCCATGAGGGTAAGTCCTGCTTGCTGCATTACTGCCTGACCTGCTGAGTCTGGCAATGACTCAGGTGAGGCTGTGGGATCAGGAAGTAAATCTAATGGTGTCCTTGGGTTCCAAGAAACAGCTTAAATAGGCCAGGTAGCCCCACCCGGGGAGGTTCTGACCTTCCTTTCTTAATGTCAGGTGCCGGGCTGGCAGTTAATTTCCAGCCTTGCTGTGTGCTCACATTGCCAGAGACTGAAGAGCATCTGTGGTCATATGCCAGCTGATGAGGTCCTTATGAGTTGGTAGTATCCATCAGAACCATTTAGAAACCATTAAAAATATAGTAGTCTATATGAACACATCTACCAACCTCCATCTACACTCCAGAGTTCTAGGGTAGGAGCATCTTTTGAATTTCTTAGTAGCTTCATGGATGTTTCTGATGGGCATGTCTGTTGAGAATCATTGTTAAAAATTTTTTTAAAGGGGTTTGAAACAGGGAGTTTTGGGTGACAAGGGTGATACATCATAAAAATTATCTGTATAGAAACATAAGAGAATATTCACGTGGACTCAGTGTGCAGTCAGAAAAGCTCAGGGAAGGGTGAAGAGCAGGATGGAGGAGGGTTGACAGGCATGAGGATGCAGCCGAAGGGGAGGAATAATGTTTGATTTGCTGTGGCACTGTACTGGCTGGTTTTGTGTGTCAACTTGACACAAGCTGGAGTTATCACAGAGAAAGGAACTTCAGTTGAGAAAATGCCTCCATGAGATCCAGCGGTACAGCATTTTCTCAATTAGTGATCAAGGGGGGAGGGCCCTTTGTGGTGGTACCATCTGTGGGCTGGTAGTCTTGAGTTCTATAAGAAAGCAGGCTGAGCAAGCCAGGAGAACCAAGCCAGCCAGTAAGGACCATCCCTCCATGGCCTCTGCATCAGATCCTGCTTCCTGACCTGCTTGAGTTCCAGTCCTAACTTCCTTTGGTGATGAACAGCAGCATGGAAGTGTAAGCTCAATAGACCCTTTCCTTCCCAACTTGCTTCTTGGTCATGATGTTTGTGCAGGAATAGAAACCCTGACTAAGATAGGCACGAAGAATAACCATGGCTAACAAAAATAAACCACGTATTTCAAAAAAGCCAGCAGAGAAGATTTGAATGTCCCCAACACAAGGAAAGGGTGCAGATGGTCCCAGCTACTCAAGGTCTGACTCTTCAGATACAAATATTGAAATCTCACACTATACCCAACAACATCATTTTATGTTAATTAAATATACACATATGCTTTAGTTAGGGTTTTCATTGCTGTGAAGAGACACCATGACCAAGGCAACTCTTATAAAGGACAACATTTAATTGGGGCTGGCTTACAGGGTCCGAGGTTCAGTCCATTATGATCAAGGTGGGAAGCATGGCAGCCTCCAAGCAGACATTCCTGGAGAAGAAGCTGAGAGTTCTACATCTTGATCCAACTGCAGCCAGGAGAGAGGACTGGCATCTTCAAGCAGCTAGGAGGAAGCTCTCTCAAAGCCCACCCCCACAGTACACACTTTTTCCAGCAAGGTCACACCTCCTAATAGTGCCACTCCTTGGGCCAAGCATATTCAAACCACCACAATATACACACACATATATTTAAAGACAGAAGGTGAAGTATAATCTTCATCCAATCAATGCCCGTTGCCATGTGTACTCTGGGTAAAATGACCTTATAAAGGTTTCTAAACACATTTCACAAAACAAAAAGAAGACAGTGGAACCTACTTTACTCTTTATCTTGAAAATTCGTATACAGATGCACTATTTCAAAACTATCAACATTCAAATGTCCTAGGATAACTACCTATTCAACCCCTCCAACCCTCTTTTTGTATTAAGGCTCATTACCATTCAACTTGCATTAAGTGTGAGTTCTAATTCATAGTTAGTGGATTTGTTTCAACAGACATGGTCTCATTTTAAAAACTTGGCTCCAAATACTTAACAGCATACTACTGAGCTACTTTAACAAAATGTGTTTGTTTTTTTTATCTCCATGTTATGTTAAATTGTACCCACTGTAGAAAACTTGGAACATGTAAATAAAAGTATACAGTAAAAACAGTTATCTCTCTCATTCTCAGCTACCCAGGCTGCTTTTATGGCTCTTCAGGTTGACGTTGAGAGCAGGGAACGAATAGCTCTTGTTAGCTTTGAGTCCGCCATGGACAGCTCTGTTTTTGGCAACTCTACTTTATATTTTCAGAAACTTGTTATCCCTTAAAAATACATCCTTTGTAACTTATAAATATGTGTTTACATCAAGATTTGTATTTTAGGAAGATATGCAAAAATCTACTAACCAGATGCCCAACTTATAACCACTTGTATGACACCATTGCATTTAAACAAAAACCAATTGGTTGTAATTCCTCTTTAGTGTTTGGTTTGTATATCCTTCTGACTTTTTGTGTGTGTTTTAAACATATTTTATTTTTACAAAAAGAGAGTGTCTCTTGTTTTGTGATTTTTTTTTTTCTTTCTGTTAACAGATCAGGAATAAGTTTCCATGGTCCTTTCTGTAGCTTTTTTTTTTTAAAGAAAGAATTATTTATTTTATTTATGTGATTATACTGTAGCAGTCTTCAGACACACCAGAAGAGTGCATGAGATACTATTAGAGACGGTTGTGAGCCACCATGTGGTTGCTGGGAATTGAACTCAGGACCTCTGGAAGAGCAGTCAGTGCTCCTAACTTCTGAGCCATCTTTCCAGCTCCTGCAGCTTTTTACCTTTCAATGGTTTTACAGAATTAAGTCACAAGGCCTGCTATTGTTTTTGGTTCTTCAGGAGTTTGGTTTTTACAGATTTATTTCTTTTTAATTGTGTGTGAAGTGTGTGCAGTGTGTGCATGTATAAATGCAGGTGCCTGGAAACGGAACTCTGGTCTTCTACAAAAGCAGTACATGTTCTTAACCACTGAGCCACAGCTCATGTAATCCAGGTTGGTCTTGAACTGGCTAAGGATGTCCTTGAATTTCTGATCATCTAGGCTCATTTCCAAAGTACAGCGATTTCAGGTATGCATCACCACCCCCAACCAAAGCATACACTTTTGTGTAACTTTGTTGATTGTTTTAACTGATGAATAATCAGATAGCTTGGTTGTGTTCTTTTTCTGGTGTAGATTATTATTGAAATAATTTTTACCTGGGCATGGTGGCATATGCCTTTAATCTCAGTACTCAAGAGGTAGAGGCAAGTGGATCTCTGTGAGTTCAAAGCCAGCCTGTTCTTCAGAGGGAGTTCCAGGACAGCCAGAGGTGCATGAAGAAACTCTGACTTGAAAAACAAAAATTTTTAAATAATGTTGCTGGAAATCAAATTCCCAGCCTTGAGCATGCTAGGCAAATGCTCTATTACTGAGCTTTCTCCCGGCTCCTGTAATGCATATTATGATTCTAGCAACGAGGTGGTAATCAGTCGCAACTTGTGTCTACTCATTTCAGCATTTTCTTAAATGAATTCTTAGACATGGGAATTCTCTAGAGCTAGGGCAATGGCTCAGTGGGTTAAAGTGCTTTTCACACAAGTGTGAGGACCTAAGTTTGGATCTCAGAGCCCGTGTGCAGTGGGTATCTACAATCACATCTTGGAGCACTTTTACTGCCAGAAGAGGGAGTAGAAAAATCATCAGAGACTTGAGGGCCGGCTAGCCTAGTGTACACAGAAGTTAACAACAACAGACCTGTCGCAGACCATGTGGAGGGGCAACATCCAAGGTAGTCCTCTGACTCCATTCATGTACCATACACTTGAACACACACACACAACAAATAGACTCATATATGCAAACATCTTATTTTAAAGAGAAAGGACGTCAAAATTCTAAAAATGGATGCCCATAAGAGTCGCTTTTAAATCGCCAGCTTATCTTACAATCCTGCAAAAGTCTCTGCTCAACCTCTCTCCTCCGATAGGCTGTGCTCAGGAAGGGCAGGATGTGTTAACGGGTTCCTCCATTTATCCAGTGCCTTGACCAGTGCTCAACAAATAATGGATGCTCTGTTGTTTGTTGAATGGATAATAAGCTGGAACACTGAAATGGTATCATGCAGGAAAACCACACTAGGGAGTCTGAATCTGAATGGTTTTCAGTTGGCACCCTTGACCTCTTCTGTTTGCCATTTTACTGGCAACAGTGCTCTAAACTTCATTTCTCCTTGGGGATTATTTTCTATATTATAGTCAAAACAGAAAGTGTGCATCAGAGGAGGAGCAAGGGTTTATAGATGGAATCGGGCCAGGGGCAAGGGTGAGGTGCTATGTGTGACAGTTCAGACAGTTCTCCAGATACACTATCCGGCCTTTTCCAGCTAAGGCAGCTTTAGAGCTGTGTGTCATGGTTTATGCTCTAATGAAATAGGCCTATAAAATGCCAAAGCAAACAGGAAAGCATGAAGGACTAATCACAGGGACAAAGTGTGAGCCTGGAGCAGTAAGAAGGGAATTTCCCTTGTGCAGAAATTCCTGGTTAGCACTCCAGCTGCCTGACCGGCAGGAACACTTTGTATGGTTGCTCTTCTTTGCATTTCTGTTTTCCAGATCCCTGAGTAATCTGACTTCATCCTGGTGTCACCATACTCTATCATATTATGAGGCTGAGGCACAGGAGTCAACAGGCCAGGAAGCAGAGTGTACATTGGTACTATCAGCTAGTAGCAAGAAAAGCAAATTAGAAGTGACCAGTTGTTAATGTGTCTTACAGACCATAACTAAAACCAGTAAATGACTGATGCACAATCTGGACTGTGCAGTGCTTGTTGGAACTTAATACAACTAGCCTGTGGTAAGCTTCATGCTTGTAGTAATCTTCCTGCCTCGGTTTCTTGAGTACTAGAATCATAGGCATGCTCACCTTTATGTGTCATTATTACAGAAGCCAAGGGAAAGTGACATAGGCAACACAAATATGTCATAGCCTGTAACCCCAGAAGACCAAGGAGATGCTGTTTCTTCTTCCCCTGTTGTCATTTGGTCCTTTCAAGGATCCCATGTTAAATCTACTCAGGCTCACTAGAATGGACATGGTAAGAAGGAAGCAGGGAGCTTGCCCAGTGACATGTTCTGAATGTCACAACCTAGGCAGGGCAGGACTCTTTTCAGAAGAATTGGCCTGCAGCCTGAGCTCCCTTGTGTGGAGGCTGGATTGTACAAAAGCAGCCTGTGCCTGTCAGGTAAGAAGTTAAGGAAACACCAGAGTCCCTGTTTGTAGGGGAACCAGGCCCAACACTGAGACAACTGTGGGAAAAATAAACCAAAACGAAAACTAAAAACCTGTCAATTAGCTGTGAACCATAGTGTTTACAAAGGACTCTGCACAAACAAGAGGCTCTTACAGTCTCTCATGAGTTAAGTACTTTTCCATTGTTATGGAGGGACAAATGGACACACATACACACACACACACACAGAGAGAGAGAGAGAGAGAGAGAGAGAGAGAGAGAGGGAGGGAGGGGGAGAGAGAGAGAGAGAGAGAGAATCTTATATAGCAACTATTTTACTCTTTAGGCTTCATTGAGCTTCAACCTAGTAGATTTTCTTTCCTTTCTGTGCATAATGTCACCCTTTCTACTTGGGAACGCGAGCAGGATTCAGATCAACTCAAATGGTTCATGGCCTCAGAGGAGGGTTTTCTTTGAACATTTCTGCAGAGATTCAAGGAGGACCACCTATGGTGGTGCTGGGCTGCATCTAACCGCCTCCTCCTGTTTAGGCAACTCTGGGTTGTATAGGCTGTGCTGCCACTGTTGACAGTGCTGTGATGCATAGAACTCAGTGTCTTGCAAAGGGAAGCGCACAATGCTTTGTAGTCCTTTCCATCATCATCATTACTCCCGAGGAGTAAAGAAACACCAGGGAAGGCAGATGGCGGTGGCACACCCCTTATGTCCCAGCACTAGGGAGGCAGAGGCAGGTGGATCTCAGTGAATCCAAGGCAAGTTCCAGGACAGTCAGGGCTACACAGAAAAACCTGTCTTAGGGGGAAAAGGAAGGAAAGAAGATAGATGACAGACAGACCAGGTGATACTGATGACAGTACCTCAGGATTATTCAAAGTACAAATTAACTCTGGAGAATTTCTCTTTTGGAAGAACACTGTCACAGTTTGCTCGCTTACTGCTGGTCTTTGCTCCTCTTTTCTGTGGTGATCTTAGAAACAAGTGTCAAGTTTGAAATTAAATCTGCTAAGCTGGGGTTCTGTTGCCTAAAGTCTGTTGGGGCCTCAAATCCATGTGCAGGTTTTCCTTTTGTGTGAAGAAAAAGCCATATCTCCAACAGAATACGATAAAAATCTATAACTATTTCAAGTTTTATCTTGAAATGTGTCCTGGACCTATGTAGATGAGCCTGGCCTTGAACTCACAGAGATCCATCTGTCTCTGTCTACCAAAAGCTGGGATTTAAGGCACATGCCACCATGCCCAGTCTTCAAATTTTATCCTTTTGTATGTGAAAATAAATCAAAATAATAAAGGAATTTCTCAGGTCAATGAACTTGCCGTGGGTCTTCTGACTTGGGACACCTTGTATATTGCTAGAGTCTGATAAATGTCTAGTTGTGTGGGATAACAGAGATAGCTGTCTGTGCACAACTGAGGCATTGAACGCAGTGGGGAGGCAACAGCTCATCAGAGATTTCTGCCCACTGGGACAAATAGAACTAGCGTCTGAGTTTGGGGTGTCAGATGATGGTATCAGGCCGAACATCCATAGCCTGAATTTGCACTTATAGTACGAAATGGAAATGCCCTCACTAAATATAAAAGTATCCTTGCTGATTGTAAAGCATGATACAGGTAGGCATTCCTCATGACCCACATGGCTTTCCAACTCCGGAGAGGACCACCATCATTTACTTCATTTGTTTAGTAATAATTTTCTACATATACATACACACATGCATGCCAGCTTTACAAAAATGATATCATACTGTTCTAATGATTATTTTAATTTTTAAGTACTTAAGACAGAGGTTTCTGCATAGATCATATGGATCAGGCTTAGTTATTTAAATCTCTAGGCATTTACTTCAAGGTTTGCACACTAATGTGTTAGTGATCATTTACTCAAAGACTGGTGAGTTCCTGTTTGTCTTTTGCCTTCTCAAGTCACCAACTGCCACCCCTTTCCTCTGTGCTTACATGTTTAGCTCTTTACAGTAACTTCCTAGAATTGGAATTTCTGGGGAAAGTGGCTTGTACTTTTAAATACAGAAGCAGGTTTCCTTTGGCAACGACGTGGAGGTCTCTGCACACCTCTCACCAATAGTGAGAATCACTAATCTTTTAGAAGCCTGCTAGGAGGAATTTTAAAACTACCTTTTAATTTTGTAGTTAGTTATTTTTAACTAACTACATTGAATGTCTTGTGACTTCCCTCTAAATGATTATTTCTGTAACATAATGTGATATTTGAAACAAACCCTTCTTGGTGTAATTGAGAAGTAAAAAGTGTCCCAGCCACACAGTGTTTCTAAATTTATTTCAAAGCTACACTCAGACCCACCTCTTCCCACATTTGCAGACTCTATCAGACAGAATTAAGTTCAGCATGTGTTTAGTTATGGAACATCACACACAGGGAAGTACTAGTTAATAAATTCTATCTGCCCTACATTCATGAACCTTGACATCTATAAAAGTCACAAAATATACAAAGCAATGGGCACTGCCTGTCAATGGAGCACACACAATGGCTTTCAGTTCTGTACTTTTCCAGGGAGACCCAGCTGTACCCACAGGGAAGAAACCACACAGTTCTCAAGTGTTTGCATTGTATCACCTTATTATAGCTGTAATTATATTAAATATGGATAGGCTGACAAATTTACTTTCGAGGGAGAATTTGCTACGCACCATAACGTGCATCATTATTTACACTTACAAGACCATCACACTAAAGTACAACATAGTCATATCGAAAGGCTTTTATCGAACTGCATACCCAGAGGTTTGAATATCACCCACTTATCATCCCACTGTTTGCCTAGTTGCCATAAAACTGTGCAAGGTGCCACTGAATCTTATAACTCTGTTATATCACAAATGAGACTTTGTATGTTCAAACTTTATATATATATACATATATATATATGTATATATATAATATGAAATAAAGTATTTCATTTTTAATAGAGTATAAAAGGCATAAAGTACTAAGATTATCCTTTAAACTTGTGTAAAAGTGTGATCAACTATCACTGGGCTTATCTGATTTGAAAGGAAGGCACAGGACTGAATGACCTTAGTCATCGTTTTGTAGCTTTAGGAGACAAAGTCCACCAACTGAGACACTCCTAGTATAAAAAATATCCAAACCAGGCATGGGTTTGCAAGCTTATTATTCCAGCACTCAGAGGCCAAGGTAGGAGTAATTGCTATTCCAGTCCAGTCTGGGCTCAGCTACATAGAGATCATGTCTTTGAGCGGTGTGTGTGTGTGTGTTTACTACATCCTCTCACAAATGCACATAGTCCTAGATAAAAATGCCATGACCTTTTGGACTTGGAGAATACAAACCATTAACATTTGGGCATCACTGTGTCCCATGCAACCTGCTCTCTTCTCTCGTCATGCCATGGATCAGGGCTTTCACCAGGTGCTCTCTGAAAACCAGTTGGCACCGTGAGGGGGTGAGTGGACAGCACCATCCTGAAGCCAGCAGGAATAAGCTGTGTGAATAGCACTCTTAAGGAGCCCAAGAGCAGCCTGGGAGGATGGATCAGTGATGAGAAGCCCTAGTGAAGGTACCATGAGAAGAGGATGGAGGAGACACACAGACCATCTTGATGGGACTCAGCCTTCAACTGCAATGGTGAGTGGATGCATTTCTTTTGTTGGTGGGACCAAGAACAGAGTGGTAGCATGGAAGGGTGGCTGCTGGTTGTTGGTGTCCTAGAGGTCACCATGTAAAGAGGGGACATTTATGAGGGCAAGGGTAGCAACTATGATAAGCCACCCCAAAACTCTTAGTTATTATTTGAGGAAGGATGACGGGCTCCGTAAATTTTCATCCTAGCAAAAGAGAGACGACCCCCAAAGTGCCAAGGTGACGTTCTTAATCACAGTCTCTCTCTCTTTTTTTTTTTTTTTTTTTGGTTTTTCAAGACAGTGTTTCTCTGTGTAGCCCTGGCTGTCCTGGAACTCACTCTGTAGACCAGGCTGGCCTCGAACTCAGAAATCTGCCTGCCTCTGCCTCCTGAGTACTGGGATTAAAGGTGTGCGCCACCACTGCCCGTTTGTTGTTGTTTTGAGACAAGGTCTCCCTATGTAGTCCTGGCTGTACTGGGGTTTGCTCTGTAGACCAAAGGTTTCTATTTTAATGAAGTCCTTATGCTTAATGTGGAGAGAGAAAGAGAGACGGGGGTAGGGGGGGAGAAAACGAGAACATAGGGTTTTACAACATAGAAAAATTCACATAAGATATAGACTTTATTTTCATGAATTTAAGCCAGATTTTTCCCCTCTAACACAGGGTTTTTCAGGTTTCTCTGCATAGCCCTGGCTGTCCTGGAACTCACTCTGTAGCCCAGGCTGGCCTCAAACTCAGAAATCCACCTGCCTCTGCCTCCTGAGTACTGGGATTAAAGGTGAATGCCACCATAGCCCTGCTAAACCATCTGTTTAAAAGTATATCTAATTAAATTTATTCTTTATGTATTTACTATCATACCAACCAAACTGACAGTTGCCTTTGAAAGATAATAGGTTATAAGATCTAACAGGCTGAATAAAATCACAGATTGCAACCTATTTAATTGAACAGTAAGAAAAACTCTCCAAGCCGGGCAGTGGTGGCACACGCCTTTAATCCCAGCACTCAGGAGGCAGAGGCAGGCGGATTTCTGAGTTCGAAGCCAGCCCGGTCTGTAGAGTGAGTTTCAGGACAGCCAGGGCTATACAGAGAAACCCTGTTTCAAAAAACCAAATAAATAAATAAATAAATAAAATCCTAAAAAAATAGGAATCATATGTGCCACAAAGAAAGGCAGGGGCTCTGGGACAAGATATTAATATGATGCTCATATGGAACTTCAAATTTACATTTCTAGCAACGCTCTCCCTTCTGTAGGAAAGGTCAGTCATTTTAACAGTCTAATCTGAAAGAAAAGAAACAGCAACATTTTCCAAAAACGACTTTATTTTGAAACATCTTTTAGTTCTCAGCACAGAGATGATTTAAAAAATAATTTTATACACCCTTTAGGCTAGTATGTAACAATCTCAGCACTATCACAGCTTTTGTGACCATCAGCAGTCTGCATCTGAAATGACACCATTGCTTCTTACTGGATTTGTGTTTTAAGTTCAGTGATGATCCAGTCATTGTTTTATTAAAGCTCTTTGTCAATGAATATTTTTAAACATCCAGTTACGTTTCCAAATCAGTGAAAAGTATGAGATTCTTAGGTAAAGACATTAACCATCCCTCATGAATTTCAGTGAATGTAATTACAGATAATGTGACAATAATCACTTCCTAAATTGATTTCCAAACCCGTAACTTAGATTTAATGCTGTTATTTTAGATTACTATTTTTAATTACTATCCACAAAATATTTTAGTGTCACTACGTCAGTCAGGACCAACATATATGAAATAATTGTCAGCCCTCGACTTACGTCTAATCATGATCTTGTTGATTTTGTCCTCTTCACTGTCTTAGGAAAATATGAATCCAAATAAATGAATGACCCAGAACTTTGAGCTTTTTGATCAGGAGATAGACTGGTTTTAAAGACAGATGTCTAGAAAATGCATTAGATATTAATGAGACAAAAACAGTAAGGTCAGACAGAGCAGCAGCAGCACTGAACCCAGTATGAAATAAGGGCAAATCCAAACCTGCAATAAATACACAGGTAAGAGGGAAGTGTAAGTACTGAGCATGCTCCCAGCCAAGAGGGCACACAAACTGTAAAAACTAAATAAAGCGCCTATGTTTTATAAGTTTCACTTGAATACTGGCTGTCTTTCATTCACCATTGTCCGTCTCTTAGAGCCACATATATGGTCACCTCAGACATCAACACGCATTCCATATTTTGAAGACATCATTTGTCTGGTCCCTGTTAAATACATCAGGAATGAACACAGGTGTGGCAGAAGCAACGTGCTTATTACATAAAACCAGAATGGCAAAGGAGGGGTGTTCCCAAATGGGCATATCCACAGGCCATGACGGATTCCATCGCGGATATGGTGTGAGGTCCAGGAAATGAATATCATCCACAGGAGAAAGTGCCACGAGTCTCTGAGCTTGAACAAGTGCATGGCAAGCTTCACACTCAGAACCGTGATGGGTATCACAGTGGAACAGTGAAGGAAAGGTCTTCTCCGAAGAGTCAGAGCGGCCTGAGGGAAGAAGGAGCTGCTAGTCTCATTTCATTCACAGCTGCCTCTTAGTATTTTAACATACCCAGCGTCAACTGCAAGGCAAGAAAAGCACACCAGAGCAGACGCGCCTAGCACGTGGTTTCCAAGTCAGGGGCTTCTCTTTCCACTCTCTATGGTATTGTAAAATAAAAGTGAGTTTTTTAACTTAAAAAAAAAATACATAAGATGATAAACGTATGGCTAGCATATCCTTTACACTGACAATAAATGAAGGTTTTAGGAATATGGTATTGATTTTATAAGCTTCTCAGCATTTGCTTTAAACATCACAAACATAATTTATATCCTAAGCATGTGATTTGTGTAATGAAGGTTTAAGTAATATTTAAAATTAAAAACATTTCTATTTATTTATGCGTATGTACCTTTACATGGTGAGCCATCTTACCAGCCCAATTTAAAGTTGTTTTTCCCCTGAGATTTAACTTTTCCCCTTTATGTATGTGTGTGTGTGTGTGTGTGTGTGTGTGTGTGTGTATAAGTGTGAGGTTGCCCTGGAACCAGAAAAGAGCATAGAATCCTCTGGAACTGGAGTTATAGGCAGTTGTAAGCTGCCACATGTGTGCTGAACCAGGTCCTCGGGAAGAGCAACCAGCGCTCTTAAGCACAGAGCCATCCTTCCAGTCCTATTTTAAAGTTACTGATCGGTAAGTGATATTTGTACATGTCTAAGGAGGTCAATGTGACATTTCCTACAGGTATCTAATGTGTGATGGTTGTATCAGAGTAAGTGGTCTATCCTTCACTTCAACAATTAACATGTGTGTGTGTGTGCGTGTGTGTGTATGTGTGTGCGTGTGTGTATGTGTGTGTATGTATGTGTATGTGTGTGTATGTATGTGTATGTGTGTGTATGTGTGTGTATATGTGTATGTGTGTGTATGTGTGTGTGTATGTGTGTGTGTATATGTGTATGTGTGTGTATATGTGTATGTGTGTGTGTATGTGTGTGTATGTATGTGTGTGTATGTGTATGTGTGTGTATGTGTGTGTGTGTGTATATATGTGTATGTGTGTGTATATGTGTATGTGTGTGTGTGTATATGTGTATGTGTGTGTATGTGTGTGTATGTGTGTGTATGTGTGTATATGTGTATGTGTGTGTGTGTATGTGTATGTGTGTGTATGTGTCACACTCTGAGTCAGAGCTCCACAAGATGAAAGCAGCTCCACCATTGCCTGCCAGTACATGGCTGGCCAGCCCGCCAGGGATGAGAGGACCAGGGAACAGTGCAGGAACATGCGATAGATTCCATCATTTTAATACTTCTCCCAATAGCAATGTATCTCTGCGCATCTTTAGGGAAGTTTAGACACCCCAAAAAAGTTGAATGCATTAGCTTTCCTATTTTAAAGTAAGACACTTTCTCTAGCTTGTGATGGTTATAAAGATCAGCATGGCAGTACCAAAGACATTAAGGCCAGAAAAGTTAACTACACTGATGTCTTACCTGTAGGGATAGGGATCTAGCTTGAAAAAAATGGTCGATATCGATAACAGACGCTAAAAATCCAGCTAAAAGAACTTCTCCAAAGTCAGACTTCTTCCTGAGCCCAACGACTACTGCCCAAGACAACGTGCCAATCACTCCATGTACCATGTTATCTGAGAGGGCACGAAGCCAGTCATTTTGCTGAATTATGGAAAACCGAAGAAGTCTGTCGGCTGCTAGGCAGAAGATCCCCAGAGCAACGCTGGAAATGAGGGATTCTGTGCTACAGTACGGTGGTAAAGCGCGAGTCTTGTCAACTTTGGATGCCATCATCAACTGTGTCAGTATGGTAAAAACCATCAGGAACCAAGCAATTCTTGGTTTCATCCCCTGCATCCTAAAATAGAAACCAAAGAAAAACATGAATGAAAGTTATGGATTTACAATATAATATTTAAACAAACAATATCAGCAGAGAAAAACAGTCTCCCTTCCATGGCATACAATAAGCTATCTGGCCAAAAATAGTAAGTCAGTTTGGCAGGAGAAACAGTTTATGTAGTACCAAGGAGAATTTCAGAAAGCCCATTGAATGTGATTCATTCCTGCTAGGCATTTAAGGAACCCCATCAGGATGTATACGATATGACCGTGGGCACCTGTTATATCAGGGCATTGGCACAGCCATAACTACTAGATATGGCGAGAGTCATGACCCCAGCAGTGACTTGACACAGTTCCAACAAAGCTAAGAGGATTGCTGTCCTTCTACCTCTCACTTTTGGGTTTTGGTCTCTGTGTGTTGGATGATTGCCAACTTCTGCATTATGATACATTTTATGTCTTCTCCTGAGAAAAATTATATGAGTCTATTTAGTTAAATCCTTAAGTTAACTTTCCCTAGCCGCTAATTGGAAGTCTTCCTTATGCCCTGGAGATCATTAAGCACAGATAAGCACAGAGCTAGATGAGGCCATTACTCCAGGGATCTTCTTGGGGTGTCTGCCCCTGAGCAAACTCAAACAGTGTAATTGGTGCAGGGTAGACAGAGACAACTGACAAACTCTGACTGGCCAGGAGAAAAGGTTACAGATTCAAGGCCTCTTTTTATTATAGGCTTAGGGGTCTCGAAAATGTAGTTTAAAGATAGGGGGTCCTACAGGTTACATCCCTGGTGGAATCAAATTCAGTAAGATAAACTAAAATAAATTTTTCCTACTTTATAGCATAGATAATGAAACATAAGTAAAAGAAGTTAGGTGTTAGTGTTTGCTATTCATTGGAGGACTGGTTTCGATATTTTCTGTTTGTCTAGAGTGGCAAAAACACGGCCAGCCTAAAACCAGGCTGTTATATAATAAATGTGTTGGATTTAGAGGAGACATTCTTTAGATTCTTTACACTGGAGTTATGGGGCTAATAATAAGAACACAATGTGTTCAGTTTGTATTATTTAGTTGCAGCTGAACTTGTAACCCTGGACATGTAAACACATAACCCGTCCCACTTGGATAACCACTGTCTTTGTTCTGAGAAACTTGTCTAAATAAAGACGCACCTGGCTGCTAGTCAGTCAGGGCAGCAGAAATGGCCTGATTTCTAGTAAGTCAGAGCCACAGAAGTGGCTTTGATGGCTAGCCAGTCAGAGCTGTGAAACCTCCTGACCATCAACTCACGCCCTCTCACCCCTGGCCTACTCCTTACCTCCTCTCTAGGCTGCCCTGTCAACAAAGACCTTAAGACTCTAGGCTGGAGAACCACCTCCCTCCCCCCCCCCAAGAAGGGGCAGTGCACCCAACAACTGCTTCTGTATTTTTGAAAAACAAATGTCTCCTTTTAAGTCTGGAGAGATGTCTCGGTGGCTAAAGCACTTCTGCTGCTCTTTCAGAGGACCTGAAGCACCTATAATGGGCTGCACACAAGTGCCTGTAATTCCTGCTCTAGGGGATCTGATACTTTCTTCTGGCATCTATGGATGTATATGTATATGCAGGCACATGGAGCATATACATATACAAATAAACACTAAGTCTAAAAAAAAAAAAACAAACTATTTTTTTGGGAAAACTGCTTGTCCCAATACCTAAACCCCAGTGCCTGCCTATCAGCCGTGTCTACTGTAGTCATAAGCGTCACCCAAGCTAAGCCTGCCAGCCCCCTTTTCCTAAGTAAACCTTACTTAGGAAAGTAAGGGGAAAGTGTGGGATGGTCGGAGGCCCCAGGCTTCAAGACACAAAACAGCTGGGGACAAGAAAGCCCTAGAGAAGTCCCTAATCCCAGCATTCTGCAGTCAAAGGGCAGGTGGATCCCTCTGAGTTCTGGGTCTACATAGAGAGACCCTGTCTTTAAAAATATCTCAAAGAAATACAAAGATAAAAAGCTAATAATGAAGACATCAAATCCTTGGCTCCAGTGTCCAAGGTTTTCAAGCATGGCTTCGTCTCTACAGATCACCCTTCACTTCTAAGAGTTACTCTTGTATCTCCTCAACAAACACCCCTTTTATCTACTGCCCAGAACAACAAACCCCAAACCATTAGTTTATATGAAAAGGCAAGGGGGCTGGAGAGATGGCTCAGCAGTTAAGAGCACTGACTGCTCTTCCAGAGGTCCTAAATTCAATGCCCAGCAACCACCTGGTGGCTCATAACCATCTATAATGGGATCCAATGCCCTCTTCTGGCAGGCAAGTCAACATACATAAATACTTTTTTTTTTTCAGGCAAGCATGAGTCTGTGCTGAGTTCTAACCTGCCACAGCCTACTGAAATAATTTGTCCATTTGTCAAACATTTCAGTGCTGTGCCACATCTGAGTTTTAACATTTTTATTTTATTTATTGGATATTTGCCTGCATCTTGTAATGCTTGCAGAGGCCAGCAGAAGGGATGGGAACCCTTGGGACTGGAGTCACAAACTTGTGAGCTGTCATGTAGGTGCTTGGAACTAAACCTGGGTCCCTGCAAGAGCAGCCAGTCCCTTGTATGGACAAGTAGACTACAATTCTCACACTGTTCTCTACTTTTTCTGTAAGTTTGACACTTTCACTTAGAAACGTTATAAAAGAGAATCTAGTGCAGGTCAGTGGTTGACTGGATGGTGTGGGGGAGAGAGCATTCGGAAAGTACAAAATGCTGGGTTTAGGTCTATTATCCCAGACTCAGGAGGCTGAAGCTGAAAAATCACGAGCTCCCGCATTCCCAGATCAACATGAAGGACATAGAAAGACCATGTCTCAAAAAGCAATCAAACAACATTATCACAACAAACAAAAACACCCCCTGCCCCAAACTGCCTTTATTAGGCTTCACAAATCAGTTCTCAAACTATAGTTGCTATAAAAGTTAACAACATATTTGAGTGCCAAAATATCAAAATCTAATGCTGGTAATTAATAAATGGAATAAACACAAATCTTGTTCACTTCACCGTAACTCTAAGGCCATCAGATCTATCTCCACGTGTAAAATATTTAGCGCTTGTGACTACTACAAATAAAATAATCAATTATGCGTTTCAACATGTTTGTATTATCAACAAATTCCTCAAGTCATGCTTTCCTGAGATCCGTGTGACCTAGTATGTTTTAGATTCTACAAAAAGAAAAAAGATTTCTAAAATTTAGACTGTCAAACTGGTCAGGAAGCCTTAGTACTTAGCTAACTCGGGGCGCTTCTCAATTAAGGGTGGCAGCGGGCTCTTCTGTCCACACACACACCCACCAGCTTCTTGCTCCGGGTTGGGAAAAGCGCGGAGCCCAGGAGAGCGGCGTGGACCGGGAGCAGCATCTACGGGGTCCGGAGGGCGTGAGAGGGAGGAGAGGGTAGGGAGAGAGGTGTGCAGCTCTGGGAGGCTCCGGGTCCACCGTGAGCCTGTCTCTCCCCGAGCCCGCAGCCCTGACCCGGGACTAGAGCCTCCGCCGCGCCCAGCTCCGGCCACTCTCTGGACGAACCGCTGCCCATCCGTCCCTCCCCACCCGGCATTCCCCAGCTCAGCCCTACCCAGCGCGCTTCGCGGTCGGCGGGCCGGCCAACAGCGCTCCGCCCCTCGGCCGCACCATAGAGAGGTGTGCGCCGGCCGGCCAGAGCGGCCGAGTCATCCGAGTCCCCGCGGACGCTGGGACGCGGACTCCTATCCGAGCAACGCTGGTAGCTCAAAGAATGAGCCGGTTTCTTTGCTTAGTGCATATCGAATCACCCACCTCTCCACGATGCACCCATGTGACGGCAGGCAGCCAGGTTGGAGAAGTACCCTCACCGGTTGCAGGGCACACCGTTCTGGAGCTCGATGGCCCAGAAGTTTCTAATTTCCTTCAGTGGATGCCACAGGTCTGGGGATGCCACAGGTCTGGGGATGCCACAGGGCAGGCGATGCAGGATCGCGCGGCTTGTTAGACCTGACACACCGCAGTGCTTCACCGCCCCCTTGGGGATTTCTTAAGTCTTAGCTACACATCGGCGGGGGCGACGCGAGGGTTGGGAGGCGGCTGGTATTAGGACATCAAGGGCATAGCAAGTACAATCAAGCCTACATACTAATCGTGTTGGAAACAATAGAGCAATACTAACTGGACTCGGATTCCCATTCTGAAACTGGCTATATATACCTTACTGTCTTGGTGAGGCAGCTGCTATTTTTGCACAGGGTAACATCGCCCTGTGTGAAACAGCCCAAAGATATCCAAGAGGGACATTCTTTACTCTTCTTACGTCCTCAAAACAAGTATCATGGAAAACAAGGTCAGCCGTATTCATGATAATTGGAATCTTCAGTTTCAAGCAAACTCCTGGGCCACCAAACATACCCTGAAAAATCCTCAACCTGAACTTTGATTTGTACTGCTTTAGGATTAGAGATACTTACAATTAAGAACCCCTATAGCAGTACAGTTGGTACATGTACCATACAGTCTATAGGCTTTCTGAAAGCCTACTGGCTAAAGACAGTGATTCATTCATACAATGCATCCTGAATACTCCTCTTATGCTAGGCTAACAGATGAACTATTCCAGTAGAGGGTATTATAGGAGGGTACTGACCACATGGAATTATGCTGGACAGATAGTGATATATTTGAGTTGGGAGAGGCTAACTTTGGTGAGGTAGTTGGGACGATCATAGACAAAATTGAAAAAGCGGGGTGGGGGTGGCTATAAAGGGGGTGGGGTTCTGTTCATTCAACTAATTGACACTATCACTATGGTAAAAGCCTGAGAGATTAGGATTCAGACTCCCTGTGAGGCAGACAGGGAAAGGGGCCATGCCTAGGCAAGAGAGATGGCAAATCTCCAAAATGGCCAGCTTCTCCAACCTCCTGGCTTAAGACAAAAGCCTAGCAGCTTTTGTTTCCCACCAGTAGCCCTCCTGCTGATGGACTGGCTCAAGTTCAAGGCCAGATCATAACAAGAACTGTAGTGGACCAACCCTCAAGGGGAGGAAGACTCTTCAGGGGGTTTTAAACACTCCCACCCTCAAGAGACCGGGCTTTCCAGCTTCCGGAGTTCCCGCTCTGGTTTTGGAGGGTCTTTTTCTCTGAGCCTCTGCTGCATGTGTTTCCTCACCACACCACACCCCCACCCCACCCCGGATAGACACTTTTCTTCAACTGCTGGTTCTGTCTGTAGTATGAGATTGCTCTGCTGCCCCTTGTGGTCTTCAGATGTTCTGCCTTTGAACAGAGAAAACAAACCTGGTCCCAACACCTAGCCTGTGTCATTTAGGTTGCAACAGGATTGCTTACGTCACCTTTCTTTTTCGATAGTTTTTGCTTTTTATAGTTTGGATGGAGGAGGAAATGATCTTTTTTCCTTTTTTTTTTTTTTTTTAAGAGGAGCTTGTGGTAGTCTCAAAACCCTCTGGGTGTTTTTTTTGAAGTTATCTTTTATTTTTGTGAGATAATATATTATTTATCTCTTCTCCTTCCCCCCTCCAAGCCCTCTCACATACACCCTTGTGCTCTAAAAGCCCAGGAGGCCTCAACCCTACATAAAAACTACAGGCAACCAAGGAATGCTGAGGGCAGGAGAAACAAATCTTCCCTGCAGAAGAGCACACCAACTGTTCTCCAAAACCACATAGCCCGCAGACACATCTACGAGTAACATAAAGACTGAGCAGGTTGCATTTATTTAGGAATATATATTTATTGCATTTATATATGTAACAATTAATGGGTTGCTGCCCTCCAGACAGCTGAATGCCTGCCCCCTCACTGCTAATGTAATAGCAAGGGCGCTGAGAATTCTTTCACTTCTGGGTTTGGCAGGCTCTCCCCTCATTGATTCTTACTTTTTCAGTCTGTGTGGATCTACCTAGCCAAGCAGAGCCTGTCTAAGCCTATATAATCTCCCCAGCACATTTCCCCATCACCCGCCTTTTGTTGGCCATTTTGCAATTCTGCAAACTTGCTCCTGCTCTTCCTCAGCAGACTTGCCCTCAGTCCTCATCTGCTCTTCATGGCTGCCCGTGGCTACTGAGAGCTTTCACTGTTAAATCTGAATCAACTGTTACTCTTTTTGAGGAATTTTAATCCAGCAACACAGCTGCTCTGACAAGGGATCATGTCCAAAGACCTTCCAGGTAGATACACCTTTAGTCCCAGGAGACCGAAGCAAACAGATTTCTGAAGTGAAAGGCCAGCCTGGTATGGAGTAAGTTTCAGGTAAAGACAAGCTTAGGTCCAGGCACTGTGGCACATACCTTTGGGGGAAAGGGGCATGCAGATCTCTTGAGTTCTAGTCAGCTGGATTGAGTCAGTGCATTGTTAAGGTAGTGAGTGCAGTGGAGTGGACTTTGTGGTGGTTCAGTTCATGGAGTTCCGAGGCGGTCTTCTCCTGGACAGTTTTACAAAGACAGGTTGCAGAGAGAACAAGTTGGA
This sequence comes from Rhynchomys soricoides, assembly GCA_019843965.1. NCBI lineage: Eukaryota > Metazoa > Chordata > Mammalia > Rodentia > Muridae > Rhynchomys > Rhynchomys soricoides. The sequence continues at coordinate 35,220,138 of JADRCH010000005.1, read as the reverse complement.
CACAGGTGAAGACTGAACAAGAATGAGAAGGAGCCAGAAGATTAGCATAGATTGCCAGAGTTAGTTTGAGGCCAAGCAGAGCAATTCAATAAGAGGCCGAGAGAAGCCAGATTGAGTCAGTCATCCTGGAGAGGACTTTGAGCCAGAACACTGAGTTGAACCAGCCAGCCAGAATTCAGAAAGAACTAGAAAGGGTGAGCTTATTCGGTAGTAAATCCCCCAGTGAATAAAAGGTACTTTTACAACTCTCCCTGGAATTGACTCTTTGTTTCACTTACCTTCCCCATTGTCTGCGCACTTCCTTCTTTAGAGTGGTGAGCCAAGAGCTGAGAAGAGAAGTAAGAGAATCTGCTATGTTAGCTCTACTGGAGAGATTAAATAGCAAATGGCCCAGTGTACAATCCTGCACATTAATAAAGAAAATTGGAAATTAACAAACTCAGCATGATAAAAATGGCAACACATAAAACTTTCTTACACAATTGACATAAGAAATGAAGTAGTTCAAAATTTCAAAATTGTTCTTTATTTTAAAAAACGTACACACACACAAATACTAAAATTTACAAGCTGAGCAAAATACAATCAAAGTGAAGTTAGTTCTGCACATCATTCTGCAGAAGTAACATTTGCAATTTCTTGGGTTAGTAGCAATTCCATACTAGTAATTTGAAACATCCTTAAGACTTTGTAATACTTCCATTTTTCACTTTCTAGAGAGTGACAGAAGATAGTCAATATCCTGAAGGATTTCAGAAGTTCTTTTCAATGCTACCGAAACACTCTCTTCATTAGTTGCTTCTAGCAAGGGTTCTGAAGATCCTGATTTATAGTGATCAGAAGAACACTGTTCATTCTTCTTGCTAGAAGTCAGGTTGAGGACACCACTGTTCTCCAGCATCCCTGAATGACTTAGTTAAGGTGCTTTCCCCCACACTTCTCATTGTATGATTTGATTTTCAGAAAGCTTGGTTTTGGTATGAAAATAATATTTCTGTTGCAAGGAATATCTATTGAATTCATGATAGCACTGGGACTTCAGAGTTTATGGAGTCTACCCCTTACAGATGAAGAAACCAGTCATAGTGCAGGCAAAGCGGGAAATTATGTGTATCTGGATGGCAGTTTAGTAGGAAAGGAAAGAAAACCTCAGTATCATTTCTTAGCCTACCTTTGTTAAGAAAATAGAAAGGGAAAGAATAGGATGATAGTTATAGACAGTGCATGTAATGCATTTTTAAATTAAAGATTTAGAATAAAAGGAAAAATGATTTCTCCTACAGAACTAATTTATTATTTAAGTAAGGTTAGATAACTATATTTCCCAAATTGAAACAGCTCTTCCTGGAGAGGACGAGGGAGCTCAGAAGACTCAGAAGTAGGTAAAATACACACTGCCCAGGAAGTATATGAATCTTACAAAGCTCAGGAAGCTCCTAAAAGTTACAAAATTCACAAGGTCCCCTGCCAAGGCCATATAAGCACTAACAGTTGCTGGTGAGAGGTGACTCTGAGTAGGTGAATTACTTGTAGGTTGTTCAGGGAACTCCTGAGATGCAGTTGAGTTGTCAGATATCCTCAGCTTCTAGGGGATAGCTGCCTTTGAGTCATCATGCTTCTGTAAAGATCCCCTCAGCCATGCTCCTTTAAGTAATCCTAGGAAACCCATTAGTTCACTATGCTCAACTTGGGCAGAACTGTCTCTTTGGTCTGTTGTTGGTCTTCTATATGAGGTGAATAAAAGTAGGAACATATATCCCCAGGAAAAATCACACAACAGTAAGATTACAGAAAATAAAATGACAAAATAAATTCAGATGAAAGGGTTCATAATAAAGTTACAGATATATTTTCAACAGCTATAATTTAAATTGTAATTGTATATAAGAGAAAATATCTCCAAAAGAGACTTTAACCCTATCTCACCATTCCTTACCTAATTCAAACATAAAAGTATAAATGTTAACATAACAGGAAAATGTCTTAGATACCATCCGACTTAACAAAACTCAGCAACATGTATGGACTCAGTCATTACTCAGCCCCGACCAGAATATTTCTGAAGGATAATACATTTTCGTAAAAGGATACAGTTAAATTTCTGTATTTTCTCAAGCTCAGAAGCAACAGACCTATGGAAGATAAAGGATGACATGGGAATATGAGCTCTTACCACATATGACAGAGCCAGGAGATCAGCAAGCATGAGGCTGCATATAGACGCGCAGCACAGCCCCTAACGTGAATGTCCTATCTTGTCTCCCCCAAGTCAGAACACCATATAACTACCACAACTTGACTGCCTTGGAAGAATTAATGAGGGCACTGTCCAAAAACAACTCTCCATTTAACTTACTAAGAAGTTGAACCAATAACGGAGAAAAAAACACTGAGATCCAATTTAGAGAGTTGCTTCCTGTGTGATCTCTTTTCTTCCCTCAAAGCATACGCAACCCAAGCTCCTGGACAAGACAGGATGGGGGAGATGTCTAGGGGACGGAGCTGTCCCTCACGGCCTTCACCCGGTGGAGATATCTGGGGAGTCAAGCTGTCCCTCACGGCCTTCACCAGGCTGCTGTCACCAACTGCACTGCCACTTTTGTCTGAGACAGGGTTTTACTGTGGCTGACCTGGAACTCACTATATAGACCAGGCTGGCCTCAAACTCATGGAGACCCACCTGTCTCTGCCTCCCAAGTGCTGGGACTAAAGGCGTGTGTTACTATGCCGGGCTTCATTCCTTAGTTTGTCAAGAGTAACCTCTTTCAGTTTTTACGTAAGCAAGATACCATTACAGAAACATGAATCACCTGAGCGGAAGTTAGTGATCAGTTTTATAATCATATGCAATTTCCCTTCTTCCTAGCTGCTCTGAACAACTTTCCTACTGTGAAACAGGCTATACAGCTGAAGGATGAGGGGTCTGCAAGCTTGAGATGTCTGGTACTAAAATTACATCTATGGCTTTCATTTGAGTTATTCTAACAAGTATTCACTTGGGCAAAGAATATAAACCAGGCTCTGTGTGTGCCTGTGTGTGTGTGTGTGTCTGTGTCTGTGTCTATATGTGCACTAGCCTGCTGCTTTATGCTGGGCTACCTTGCAACTTCCTTTTTAAAAGCTCATGAATTAGGCATGTGCTACAGCTCAGCAGTATAGTGTTTCCCTAATATACATGATACCCTGGATTTGATCCCAGAAGGAGGTTACCAAAAAAGGTTCCTGGGGCTGCAATTCCTGGTTATGAACAAAGACAGCTCTTGTGGAGGACCGAGTTTCATTCCTTTTTTTTTTTTTTAAAGATTTATTTATTATGTTTACAGTGTTCTGCCTGCATGTATGCCTGCAGGCCAGAAGAGGACACCAGATATCATTATAGATGGTTATGGGCCACCATGTGTTTGCTAGAAGTTGAACTCAGGACCTCTGGAAGAGCAGCCAGTGCTCTTAACGACTGAGCCATCTCTCCAGTTCCCGACTTTAGTTCCTAGCACCCATGTTAAGAGCTGACAACTGCCTGAACTCCTTCTCTGGGAGATCTCATGGCTCTGGCTTTCTCAGGCTGACCTGCGCTCCTGCACATGCACACATAGGCACACAAATATATGCATAATTAAACATAAAAATAAGTCTTAAAAAAAAGTTCCTCAGTCACTCTTGGCATCCTTATCCAGTGCGCTGAGATTTTACTCAGTGGTAATAGTTGTACCAATGACCTTCCAATTATTTTTCTGTTTATGAACTTGTGTTTTCCTCCCATGGAACTTCTTTATTATAAGATCAGTCTTAATCCAGCAAAACTTATATCCTGGCAAATACTATCTGCCCTTGAAAAACTATCTCCTCTAGAGGCCCAAAACTCTTTATTAATAATATGTTTAATATTCTTTAATGTGTCTATTAGAAGCAAGTTATTTTCAAGCTGATATTACTACAAAGCATTTTATGAGTTGAATATGTTTAAAACCAAAGGGTTTTTTAGGTAAAAAAAGCTTCAGGGTTTCCAATTTGCTACTTAAAAAATACTGTTTTTACATTCATTCACTCTGTGTGTGTGTGCATGTGTAGTCAGAGGACAACTTTGGCTTTACACAGAGCTCTGAGGACTGAACTTAGGTCATCAGCCTAAGTAGCAAACCTTTACCTACTGAACCATCTTACCAGCCCTTGTGTCTTGGTCACTGTTCTATTGCTGTGAAGAGACACCATGACCAAAGCAAATCTTATGAAACAAAGCATTTAATTGGGGGCTTCCTTATAGTTTCAGAGGCTTAGTCCGTTGTCATCATAGCAGGGAACATGGAAGCACATAGGGACATGACACTGGAGCAGCAGCTGACAGCTACATCCTGATCCATAGACAGAGAGAAAGAAAAGCTGGGCCTGGTATGGGCTTTTGAAATCTCAACGTCTATATCCTAGTGACACACTTCCTCCACCAGGCCACACCTCTTAACCCTTCTCATCCTTTCAAATAGTGCCACTCCCCGGTGACTAAGCATTCAGCAGACGAGCCAATGAGGGCCGTTCCTATTCAAACCACCATACTAACTTAAGCATTAGCTCTTAATCACAGGTTAAGTCTACAAAAAATATAAATACCAGTTTTCTTTGAGAACAGGTGAGAGATGTGTGAGCACCTGTCTTGGACTAGTCTGCGTTAATCTTCTGCACCATGATATTACTGATGTCACATATCTGGAAAGAACACGTTGCAAATATTTGATAGGAAAACCCATTAATTTATATAATTAATATGTACAATAATAAAAATGAATCATCATAAAACAATACTCGGGTTCTAACTTACTATGTAGTCAAAAATGACCTTGAACTGATCCTTATGACACGTGTTAGAATTATAGGGTGTGTCACCACACCTGGCTTGAAGGGTTTCTTTTATTAATTTTTCTCCACCTTGTATGCTGGGGATAGAACCAGATTCTGGTCTATGCTCAGGAAATGCTCTGCTAGCTAGTTAAACTCCTAGCCTAAATCTGTATATTCTCTACAAATACCTAAGAAATGAAAAAAATCAGTAAGACAGTTTAGAAAAAAAAAGATAAAGAAAAGTTTTAAATGAGGTAATAACATTTTCTTAACTGTATTCACTAGACACAGATAAGGCCACCTATTTACATTATTCATAAAGAGTAAAAATTTTACCTATATCTATAATATTATAAAGAAAATATCTAAATTAAAACACAAAGGAATACTTGCACTTCATTTAAAACTCAAATGTAAATGTCTTAGTTTTTTCTTTTTAGTTTTTCAAAGTAAAGTGAAATTCCTTAAGCTTATTATGACAATATATTTACATAGTCCATGGAAGCATTTGCCTACTAAAATTAAAACTTGGAAATGCCCATTAGAGCATATACACATATATACAAGTACACATACACATACACACACACACACGCACACTGTGAAATGCAACATAATGAAACAAGTTTAAAAACGGAACGATCTGAAGTGTCAGGACAATCATTCAAACATCTGCTAGACGTGCTATCTTCTTGAAAGAACTTGTTTATAACAGCAATTAAATGTTGGAGCATTTGGATCAAAATAAGGCCATGCACCAGAAAAATAAATTCATGTTGTTAAGCAAGCAGTCTATGGGCGCTGACAGGGCAGGCTGCTGTCAAGTCAGGACTCCTACAGACAGGGCCACTGCGACAAACAGTGAGCTACATTAACTGAAAGGTATATTCTAAGAACTCAGTTTAAGCATCACCTCATTTAGGAATAACCATTAGCTAGATTTTAACCATCAGAGAAAGCACAGAACTTCACTTGTGGTCATTTGCAAACTACCTTTCTTTCAGTTTTGCTAAGCACTTAGAATAACTGGCTAACACGACTGACCACATGCTACTCTCCACAGCAATACGTTGGAAACATATTATTTTGAAGAAAATCATTTACATGCAAACAAATGTTTAAAGCTGACTTGACTTAATTCATTATGTTAAATTTCAATATGCCTAAAAACTCTGAAATCTAGAAGAACTAAAACTACATATAAGATTTAAATTTTATTTACACTCCAGCAGTTAAAACACGAAGATAAAATTGCTCTTCTGTACCTTTCATACGCTCCAGGGTGCTCAGTTTGAATGAACTGATCCTTTCCATCAGGAAAAGTTAATCTGCACCAACCTAAGCTGAGACCGTGATCTACCTTAAGAAGCAAAAAGGAGAGGCAAGTTTTATCATTCTAAAAGTAAAAACTAAAACATTAGCAACCTGTTAAAAAATAAAGGAGTAGATGAATCATTAACATTTTATTTTGAGACTTAACAGATGGTACTTTAAGTGGCTTGTGATGTGTTTAAGTCATCAGCCACGCAGTTGGCTATCAAGGAATAGGTATGCTTGTCTTTCTTGTTATAATATGTACACACACACAAACACACACACACATGTTATAATGTGTATACACACAAAAACCACTGTTTGTTATATTTTTCTAATTTTTGCTAGGAAACCCACTGAGATTCATAAGGCCTCTTGACAAGATTTTAGATTTTAAAAGTTTGGTCCTTAGCACTCAAATGGTGGTTCACAATTACCCGTGATCCAATTCTAGGGACACGGATACTCTCTTTTGATCCCAAGAGCTCCTACATGCACACTGCACATAAGCTTACACAGGTACACATAAACACACAGAAAAAAAATTAAAAATATAATTTGAGATAATGCAGTTCTGTTTTCTGTATTGTTTCCTGCAGATAAGTAACCAATCAGGATATATTTAGACTATTAATGACAGACTATAGCTAAGAATAATGTATATTTGAAACAATCTAGACTATAGGCTCCTGAATGTTTTTGTAACAAAAATAATAAATATGAGGAGTTAACATTTATCCTGATATTAAAAATATATAATGTACACACAAAATGGTGTCTCATAGGTGACAATTACAAACGCTGTATAACAAATGGATTTCAGTCTTAGGCAACAGTTCTCCTCCATCTGTGGGTTATGACCCCACAAGGGTCGCATAGCAGGTATTTACATTATGATTCATAGAGCAAAATTACAGTTATAAAGCAGCAACAAAAATAATGTTATGGTTAGGGATTCACATAGCACGAGGAACTGTATTAAAGATCACAGCATTAGGAAGGTTGCGATCTTAGGTACTCACTAGTCTCTTTTCATCAGAGGAGCTGAGATCCCAATTCAGTGTAAGTGTGACGCCATCCAAAAAGACAGCATGGACTTTGTCATCGGAGTAGGCAAGAAATCTCCCCACGCTTGGGATGAGGGATTCCTTCAGAAGCGAGGGCAGGATACTGCTAACATTTACTCCAGGTGCCTAAAACCAAGTAAATAAAGATAGCATAAGACAGAGTTTTCCATGAAAGGGTTTCAATAATTATTAATGAACACTGAAGCAACTCAGGAGTCTTATTCAGGAGTTGGTACTACAGAACTCTTACCCATGTTTTATCTTTTCAAGAATCACACAGCCAAAACCGTCCGTCTAATAAGATTAAATTCTTATATCTCTGTAAGCTCCCATTCTGCTATGAACTTTACATATGCAAAAATTATGAATTACGATAGTATATAGGTCTATAATCAAATAAGTATGGATTTAGAAATCAATGTCTGAGAATTACTTCCTCTAAGGCAGTATTAATGAATTTACTTTTACATTTACAAAAATGTAAAATATGATACTATTATGGTTTGAATTGACAATGCTTTTATATAAACTCAAAATTTGAACAATTCCCATCTCTCCCTCATTAAAACAAAGAAACAACCAGCCGAGCATGGTGGCACCCATCTATAATCCCAGCACTTGGCAGGCTAAGGCAGGAGGATCTCATGTTTGAAGCCAGCCTGGGCTATGTTGTGAGCTCAAGGGCAGCCAGGGCTACATATCAATATTCTGCATCAAAAAGCCAAAGGGGGTGGGGGAGCTCATACAACTTTGTGATAAGAGTGTGCAATTGGCATGCTCTAAGACAGATTCAAATCCCTACAAGGTGGGGGTGAGAGCTTACGGAGATAAAGTATGACACTAAAAGTACAGCACAGGGACAAAGGGTATGCCCAAATGACAGAGTATCTGCCATATCCACAATGTCTGGGACTTAAAAAAAAAAGGGTACAGTAGAAACCGGGTTTCCCAATCTGTCTATGAGGTAGATATCCTTTCTTCCTTCCCTCCCTCCCTCCCTCCCTTTCTTTGTTTCTAAGTTTCCTGTGACAGGGTTTATGTTGGCTGGTTTTATGTTAACTTGACACAAGCTAGAATGATCAGAGAGAAGGGAACCTCAATTGAGAAAATGTCCTTACAAGATGTGCTTTTTCTTAATTAGTGAACGATGTGGGAGGGCCCAGACCACTGTGGGTAAGGCTAGCCCTGGGCAGCGGTCCTGGGTTCTCTAAGAAAGCATGCTGGGCAAACCATGATGAGCAATTCAGTAAGCAGGGCCTTTCCATGGCCTTTGCCTCAGCTTCTGCTTCCAGGTCCCTGCCTGCTTGAGGTCCTGCCCTCACTGACTCTGATGATAGACTGTTGTTTGGAACTGTGAGTGAAATCAACCCTTTCCTCCCAGCTTGTTTTGGTTTTTGTGTTTCATCGAAGCAATAGACACCCTAACTAAGTCAGTGTTCCTCTGTGTAGCCCTGGCTGTTCTGGAACTCATTTGTAGATGAGGCTGGCCTTGAACTCAGAGTTCTGTCTTCTTCTGCCTCCCAAGTGCAGGGACTAACGGTGTGTACCACCACACCTGGCTCAAGGTAGTTCTCTTGAATAAGCAAATATACAAAGAATTTCTCACATGACTTGCATGAAAGCAGTTTGAATGTACAAGTACTGATCCAAACAAGAAAACAACTAACAATCTTGCTTTTAACATACCATTTTCCAGCAGCATACATGGTAGCTGTGACTAAGTGAAAGCCTTATCTTGGCACAATGGTGAAGAATTCTGTGAATATGAAAAATACTCCCTAAATGTTTGTAATAATGACATTTTCCAGTATTCCCAAACACCCAGTTCTGTGGTGCAATGTCTTAGCAACATCCTGAATGTCACATTACAGTTTAGATGACCACGGTAACTCACTTTCCCTGAAGGGTCAAGTTCCTGGGTGGGAACTTGTGCCCTCAACCTAGCCAGCCAAGGCCACTCCTCGGCCTTTTAGCGACGACAGACCTCCACAGATCATTTTCAGGTGCTCTTTTAAAATTGTTTAATTAGTTGTGTGTGTGCACCGGCCAGGGTGAGTGCGCAGGCACGTGTGCCATGGCGTGTGTGCAAAGGTCTGAAGAAACTGGGGATTTGGTTCTCCATTTCCACCTTTATGTGGCTTCAACAGGTCCGACTCGGGCTACTCGGCTTGCACAGCAAGTGCCTTCCTCAGCTGAGCCTCCTTTGCTTCTCAGATGTTGTAAAGAGGTGACAGAGTCACATGCCCAAAGGCTGAGTGTAGTCTAAAGATGGCAAAAAAAGCAGTCAACTATGTGTAGGAAATGGAACAGTAATTTCTAAGCCTGCTAATTGATTTGGATATTGTTTACAGATAACTTCATAAAAACAGATTATTTAACTTATTATTGTGGTTTCTTAATCAAAAGAATTTTAAAAGAGGTGAAATAAAGAACCAACCCATTCTTAAATCTTTAGTACATTCTTATAAAACTTCATTACTCTGAAAATAAGAAAGTGGGAAATGTCAAATGTGTTGTCAAATCTTCACCTTGACTGTAGCGACCGTAAGGGACACTCTACTTACCCAGAAGAGGCACTTTAACCCTCTCAGGACCTGCTCACTGCCTATACAGAAGTTTCTCCATACTTAAATTTCAAAGCCAGAAATGCTCTGGTAATGACACAGATCATTTTAAAATTATGAGACCAGAGAACTTGACAGATTTGTAGCAAAGCCACACATTCCCATTGTACCACAGAGTCTTAATCTTACCCTTAACCAGAGGAAACACGTCAAGGTATTCAGATGCATGAGTTTTTGGTCAGATGAATGTCATAACTCACCTGGTTGCCTGTTTAATCAGAGAACGCACAGAGAAGAGATTCCCTGGTCTGTCTGGAGGAAGGTTATTTACAGAATAAGTTTTCTCTTCTCTCTGAAAGTTTAAAAACAAGCAAACAAACAAAAGAATCTCCATAAATCTGACCCTTCTTACTTATTTTTTCCTTGAGGTATGTATACATGTACTTGTAACAATTTTGGAGACCCAGATTAACATAATGCCTTATAATTTACATAATTGTGATAATTATGTTCAACATATATCTGAGAGAAAAGATCCCTTTTTAATTGGACAAAAAGGGGGAAATGTGGCTGCTTGTATTATGCTAATTTGTGTTCCCAAAATTGTTTACAGGAGAATCCGACACTGAGGGAGCCTGCCCCCAGTTGGTTCTGATTGGAAAATAAAGTTGCCGGCAGTCAATGGCTGGTTAGGGCCGACAGAGGCAGGACTTTTAGGATGCCAGGCGAGGGACTGATTCTCCTGTCTGGCCCCCATTTCCCAGTATTGGCTGTAGTCCCTAAGAGGCAAGCAGCAAAAGCTGGGGCTGGCCCCTTCTTCCTGCCCCAGCCTATAGCTGTGGTAAGATACCCCGGCAGGAGCTGTCAAAATGGCAGATCCTGTCAAAACGGCGGCACCCGCCACATACCTCAGACTGCAGCCTTCACAGTAGCTGACTATTGTGGAGCATCTCATTTCCTGCCTCAGCAGGAGCTGCCCCTTACAAGCTGTCCAAGATGGCGACACCTTTTCTGCCTCAGCCCATTGCCATCATGAAACACCACTGCAGGAGCAGTCCCACAGGAGCTTGTCCAAAGTGGCAGCACCCCACCCCCACCCCAGCAGCCCTCCAGAGATGGAGCCTCAGCAAAAGCAGGCTGCAGTCAGGAAGGACTTCCCACCCTAATCCATGGGCCAGATACAGGGAAAGGGGGTTGAAAAACAAAAACAAAAACAAACCACCATCACAGCCAAGGCTATTCAGAGAAACTGAGTTTCAAAAAACCAAAAGCAAACAAAAACAAAACAAACAAAAAACCACCAATCCCTGAGCAGAAAACCCCACCAATCCTCAAACTGGAAATGTCTGCCCTCAAAAGCTCCACCTCCTATGAAATCCTATATAAGCACTGCCCTTTGTCCAATTCCCTGCTGCCTACTCCCTGCAGCAGAGGGAAGTAATGTTATATAGACAGCAAATTTCTTTAAGAAGAGCTTTATATCAAAAATCTTGAGTTTTCATAGTTAGCTTACCTTTTCTGATTCTTCTTGACTTGAATAATATGTAAAATAGTTACCAAAATGAGCCCCTTCTGACTTGAAAACTGAGCCATCTCCAGGAAAAATCTCTATTGAGTTTAAATTTTTATGGGTAAGCCTAAGGTAAAGAAATAATGGTTTTGTTTTTCTAATTAAGACTAATACATGCATGAAAGCAATCACTAAGACAATAAAACCCCAAATAAACAACAAATCAAACAAAACCAGAGACATGGGTAATTCTGAACTAAAGAGAAACAGAACACACGAAATGTCTTATGTGTTTATATCAACAACTAAGCTCAGTGCTTCTAGAATTCAGAATCCTGTCTTCATATCCCCAGTGCCAAACATAGGAACTGGTACATAAAGACTTGCCAAAGCAATGGTGATACATAGACGTTAAATACCATACTTCTAGGTTCTAAAAATAAGGCCATTCTTCCCTAAATATAACTGGTGTAATTAGTACCTGATGGACGAGATTAACTATCCATGTAGGACATGACCAATCACACATGTGGCAGCCAGGTACAATGAAAGCATTCCAAATGCAATTACTAAAAAGTATTTTTATTGGAAATTATCTTTATTGAAACAGATATAAAAGATACGTCTTTCATATCTTGTCGGGGCCATCGAGATGGCTCGGCAGGTGAAAGCACTTGCTACCAAGCCTGATGACCTGGTTCAATTCCTGGGACCCACATGGTAGAAGGAGAGGTTGTCCACTGACCCCCCCACGCATGCCGTAGCACACATGTGTTCCCAGCCCCAGGAAAAAAATAAACACAATTTAAAAAAAATATGCTGTCAGAGAGCATGGGTCTTCATACAAGACAGGAAAGCCTCTGGCTACCAAACCCCATCAGGTATGCTTTTTAACATCAATCATGGAAATAAGACAGCATCGGGCCAACACTGTATCCCGCCACTAGACAGTAACACTAGACTGTTGTGGAGAAGGGAGAATTCAGTGGAGTAGTGCAGGCCCAGAGCAGCCAGGAAAGAAATGACTTTCTTTGACTGAATCACCCTTAGGCTGAGTCCATGCTCAATAGGTAACACAACTAGACTTTCTCAGGTCCACAGGATACCCTAAGCCTCTGCTACAAACTGCCCATTCAGTAGCAAGAACGAATCTCAGTGGCCTTGTAGCTGCCACAGTAGTCTTGTAAACTTGGCTATCATGAGTCATAAGACCTCTGTGCACACTAACAAAATTATTTTTGTGACCTGAAAAAGTAAAGACAAACATAGAGGCTCAGATGACCCAGCAAAAGTGTCTGTCTAGAAGAACCGGTTTGCAAGTATAGTCTCATTCCCACTGTGAGTTAACAGACAAACAAACAAAACTCCCAGTGCGACACATGCCGGGAAGGAGCTTTACCTGTATGTAACCCCCTTGTGCCACACCACCTTCACCAGCTCAGGATAGGAATACTCTTCTGCATCAGACTGTCTCTGTAAAAGTGAGTCACAGAAGTTCCACCTGTGAAAAGTAAACTGTGAGAACTCTGATTGTTCTAAATAACTGCCACTACAAGTCAGCAGAACAGTGCCGCCACAGTGCCACTCCCCGCCTTACTCACCAGATCAAAGAGAACACAATGCAGTGTGAACTAGAGACACTTCAGAGCAAGTCCTACTTTGCCATGTATCTTAGTTCTCAGCAACCTCATTAATGGATCTCTGTACGCTATAAAATTGAAGTTTCACTAAGCTTTCAAACTTTAAAGCATCATGCTCTACCCACTGAGAAGTTAACTTCCCCTAAAGCAGGTATGTTTTCTGCTGGAGACTTCCCATGTGACAGTGTAGTAAAACAGTAATCACCAAGTCTAAAGAGAGGGAGCCAACAAGTGAGGGGCATGAACAGGATCTAACGGAGTAAGGCATAAGCTGGGACAAGGGAAGGCGTGCGTGCGTGCGTGCATGTGTGTGTGTGTGTGTGTGTGTGTGTTCTTTGTAAATGTTAGTTTACAAAAAAAGTATCATTTATACAAAGTTCACGTTGCAAATTTTTAACTATTATTCATCTTTGAATGAAAATAGGTTTTTAACCTAGCCATGAAGAGGTCTTCATATACCGGACCCCTTTGAAAAAGGACAGACATTTAGTCAATTAACTAAAAAAATGGGTAGCCTTGATATCAAATAAAGAAGCCATAATCAAAACCCTGCAGGTTCGTGCTCTAGCCGGGGTCATGGGCTCAGTCACCAGCCATCGACTCCCATCTTGGCTTTCTCCCAAAGAGCTCTGAGTGCGTGAGCCTTTTAGGGACAGTGACCTCATGAGCTACTCTACACTAAGGGACATTCAGGTTTAGTTTGCTCTGTATTGCACTGAATGAACTATCTAGTATAGAGTTAACCTTCCCCCAAACACTTAATGTATAAACACAGAGTAGGAAATGCCAACATCTTTGCTAGGGAAATGATTGACTAGCCTTTAAAATTAAAGATTTCACTTAAGTTAAATGAGACTAAGAATAGCAGATGTAGCTGGGAGTGGTGGCTCATGCCTTTAAACCCAACACTTTTGGGAGGCAAGAGGCAGGAGGGTCTCTATGAATTAAAGGTCAAGGTTACATAGTGAGACCTTGTCTCAAAAAACCAAAATCAAAACCAAGTGATGCTTAGGGTAAGGACAAGTTCTCCCCAAACCTTGTTCTCTGCAACAAACCATCTTTGCTTTACCTGTGCATGTGTGGGGCAGGGCAGCTGAGAGACAAGGCCCTGGGAAGGACAGAAACCTCTGTTCCTCTTTCTTCAGGATTGTCAGAAGTCACAGTGCTACTTGCAGGAAAAGCTGCATCAATTTCAGATGCAACACGAACTTTGTTATAAAAACGAAGTGCTAAAGACAGAGGGTATTTCCACTCCTCTGGACAGGAAGTAAGAGACCAAGACTGCTTCACCCATGCGTGTACACATCTGTGCTTTGTGCCTGGGGAAGGCGGCTCCTCCCTCCCCTCAGTTTCATTCACACAACGTATGTTCGCTGAAGTGTCTTTAGATGTCAACATCTGGTAATGAGGTTCATTTTCTTTATTCCTTAATCTTTGTCCTGATAAACTCCCACATCTGCAGACTTTTCTGGTCTTCCCAGCTAGTTTATCTTTTGGGACCAGATTCTTTGTTTTGGGTAGTATTACAGATGAATCTGGCTTCTGGCTCACTTTACACAGAAAATGTACTGTAAATTCATGCTGAGATCTGGGCAGGCAAAGGTATGCGTGTCCATCCAGGGACGTTATCTTCACTACGCCACTCTCTGAGCACGTGGTACAGTCATCTCTGTCAAGGCTGGGCCATTCTACTTCCGAGAAATTAATGAGGATATGCTGAATTGAGAGGGAAACAAACAAACAAACAAGACAACCCATGGTATTTTCTGTTAATGTTCAATTTTTCCATACTTTTGATACTAAAAGTATTATGTAAGAGAGTCAGGAAGAGTTTTCATACTTGTGTTTTTACTACCTAGAAAATGAAAACTGGAGTCAATATATGGGTTTTACTGGATGCTAATAGTATTTCTCTTACACACACACACACACACACACACACACACACACGCGCGCGCGCGCGCACGAGAGGAAAGATGAAAGAGGTAGATACCACCTGATGAGCACTAAACTTACTTTGATTTAAAATGTTCAATGAATTAGGGAGAAATGGATTTGTACACCACTCATCCCAAAAACCTAGTCTGAAAAAGAGCAGCCATAAGGAGATCAAGGAGAACCTGGGCCGGGCTGGGCTATACAAAAGCACATGCTATGGAACTAGTGTAGAAGTCACTGAGACAGCTACACAGTGAACACGAAAATGAATACAGCATCTTTAAAGTGTCACGAGAGATCGGAGAAAGGTGAGAATTACTGTGTAGGGTGGCTTTGGAATTACCAGATGAACTGAAAAGTCACATGAAGCACCTGCCCTAGAAGGCAGCCAGCACACCGTGACCTAAAATAAAATACACTGAGTGGCTTTAAAAGTCATTCCAAACAATTCAAATACTCAAAAGTAAGCTGACCTTAAACAGCACACTCAAAACAGTTAGCTGTCTCATATGCTTTTACATACAAGAAATCAACAGTACTGTACATAACAGTATTATGATCAATTATTATATATAGTTCAACACTTCAACTTTAAACCTTAACTTTACTAAAACTGTTGTCAAGAGAGCCTCTTTACAGAGCTATTGATGCCAGAATTCTCATCTCAGGGGCAGTGACTGATGGTTAGCCTGTGTAAGAAGAGTCAGGGAAGCTCCCGAGCCGTAGTCCAGTGGTCCCACTCCAGCACCAGCAGCAAATGACACCGTTTCCATGAAGGAAGCCCTTCAAAAGACACTGGGAAAAGCCCTGTGGAGGAAGTATAGCTTAGAACATCTTACAGCTCCTCTGCCTGCTAAGGTGTGGAGTTGAGGTGTCCTCCACACACGTGTGAAGGGTACGGTCTCCAGCTGGTGACACTACTGAGAGGAAACTGGATCACAAAGACACTAACGTCCACAAAGGGTTAATCCATCCATGAGTTCTCAGGTGAGTGGGTTGTGCTAGGTCGGCCTGGAGGAAGTAGGTCTCTGAGAGAGAGCCATTCAAGGGTCTAGCTTCTCCCTTGACCTCCTCTCTCACATCCCCTGCTTCCTGGCTGCTATGCTTTGCTTCGCCCTACATTCCCCGCCAAAATGTTCTGCTTCAGCATCAGCCAACGGTGACAGGGCCAAATGACCACGAACTAAAGACCTCTGCCACAGTAAACAAACCTTTCCTCATCTCAGGTGTTCTGTCTCAGTGATATGAACAGATGTAAACAGACTAAAACAGCCACAACACTATGTGAAATTTCTCAGTAAGGAGGCAAGGGAGCACGGGAAAGCAGTAGAGGGTAATTACAGGTACCTGGGCTGAGGGTGTCACTCAGTGGTGAAGTGCCTCCCTGTCATGTGTGAGGGCCTGGGTTCACGCCCTTGTACCAAGAGTCATGTGGACTAGGCTCAAGACCTAACTTTGTCACTTCGAAAAATTTCAGATAAAGGAGGTAAACTCTCTGAAACAGTTTGTCTACACGAGGGATGGTAATTTGAGAAATATTATCCATGCCACACTGGTACCGCTTAAGTTTTGGTTTGTTAGAAACAGGATCTAATCACATGGCCCATGTTACTCTCAAGTTTAGGTCAGGTGATCCTCTTGCCTCAGCCTTTAAATGTTTTCAACATTGGTTCTAGTTTCTAGTCCATGATTTTAATAAACGAAATTTACTATTATCCTCCCAAATAAAATACGTAAGTTGAAATATGGATGTAACTTCTATGCTCCTTAGCCTGGGGGCAAGCACAGAGGCCTGTACACCCTATAGCACGTGCTTATTTCTCGGTGCTAAACCGTCTGTTTAATTAACCTGTACTCAAATATTACTCATAAAAATGTGGTTTTAAAGAAAATTCACCTTTTTTCTTTCAGAAGGTATGACGCTTTCAGATAAAAAAGGGCATGTAGCTGAAGAGTTTCGAAAATCTAGGGCTCGCTGCAGTCGCTCCTATAAAAAGAAATGTAAAATGTTTGGAAATCAGTTTAGAATGACCAAACTCCAGTGCCCTAGGTCCCTTCACACCCTAGCAGCTTCACCCAGTGCTCAGTATTAAAAAGAGCACTTTTAGCTTGGCAGCGGCGGTGGTGGTGGTGGTCCACGTCTTTAATCCCAGCACTTGGGAAGCAGAGGCAGGTGGATCTCTGTGAGTTCGAGGCCAGCCTAGTCTACAAAGTGAATGCCAGAACAACCAGGGCTACACAAAGAAACTGTGTCTTGAATAAATAAATAATTAAATAAATAAATAGAGAGAGACAAAAGTGTACTGTTGTGGTATTACTTACTCGGTAGTTGCTGATAACGAAGTGTGTCCGTTGACGAATTCTCTCTGGATGTTCTAGAGGATGTGTTGAGGGAGGAGGTGCCTTTTCAAAGAGAAATTCAGAGCCACAAGGAGAGAGCTGCAGTGTGGAACCATCAGTGTAGTTCACTTGGACGGAATCATCCTCATAGAGTACCATTCGTACCTCCGCTGCCGTTTCCATGCCTGGGTATCTGCCCTTCACAGCACGGACTGTAGGAAACGGGGACACAGCAGCACAGGCAGTTTCCTTAAGGCTCAGGAGTTCCTCCAAGCTAAAGACATGCGTTTCCCAAGAACACAGGGCAACATACACCGCCACTGTGCATACTCTTACCTCTGAGATCTAAGAAAAACTGCCTTAACAAACTGCCTTGAGTAACCCCTAGGATTTTACTCCACAGTCAAAACATAACCTCGAAGGAGCCAGACAGCTCACAACATCACAAACGATTTGTGGTTTACCGTTCCTCAAGTTTAATTTTGTATCTGATATGCTTGGCATCTCATTTCAGATAAACCAATTATACTTGGTAAGAAAAACGGAGCAAGCCGGGCAGTGGTGGCGCAGGCCTTTAATCCCAGCACTTGGGAGGCAGAGACAGGCAAATTTCTGAGTTCGAGGACAGCCTGGTCTACAGAGTAAGTTCCAGGACAGCCAGGACTACACAGAGAAACCCTGTCTCAGAAAAAAAAAAAAAAATGGAGCAATTTGGGCAGACCTGATGGTTCAGCATGTGAAGGGGTTGCCATGCAGGCCTGTTGAACTGAACTGTATCCCTAGAATTCACCGTGGAAATGAGAAAACAAAGTTGTAAGCATCTGCACGCATACACCATACATGCATACATACAATAAATAAAAATAAAATAAAATCACAGCAAATCAGTTTTAATACATGCAGAACATGGGTATGGAAAGCATAGTAAAAACAGTCATTTTGGTGGCC
Organism: Rhynchomys soricoides; assembly: GCA_019843965.1. NCBI lineage: Eukaryota > Metazoa > Chordata > Mammalia > Rodentia > Muridae > Rhynchomys > Rhynchomys soricoides. Next base: position 35,201,987 of record JADRCH010000005.1, on the reverse strand, counting down.
AAGAAACGAATTGAAAAAGTGAGAGTAAGCTGAAGGGACTGGGAGTTGATTAACTACTTCTTTACTGTCAGACTGCGGAGCAACGTATTCTGGCATTTGTGTTTTTTCATGGTCTTTTCCCTTAAGCTTAATAGTTCCAAATACTCCACCATCTGCTAGGCAGATGCCTAAGGAGGTCTGTTCATCTGTAAAGTGAGCAGGTTACAGGACTGCCGTGAGTGTTAATTCTTTTCAAACACAAACCCCGTCTCCTTCAGTACTCCACTCTCCTTCGAGTCAGTCTCCTTTGTCCAAAACAACAACAAAACACGCTCAGACACAATACTTCTGAGTTCAAGTCAATTTCCTATCACTAAAGCACAGTAAACCCCTCGTGGCTAGCACCTCTTACTAATCTTCATGCTTACGACCCAGCTTTCTCCTCTGCCTTTCCACTGGTATCGATTCACAATGGCCATCAGTGTTTTTGTGCACTCAATGTCTTCTTCCCTCCATCCTCCTCCAACCCCACTTTGGGTTAGTAAGGGTTTCTTCTCTACCGCCACCTGTCTTTTTTAAATATGCAAATAAGGTACACACAATTCAGGCTACTGCTAACAGCATACACTTCTACGTCTTTGTTCCATGGAGAAACAGAATCTGATTAAACTACAACAGAAGCACTGCCACCAAAAACAGCCTTCTTTCTGCAGCATCCCCTAAATCCATTCCTTAGCTGGAACCCATCAACCCTTGCCATTCACACACAGAATGAGATCAACTGTCCTACACTGCAGCCTGCAAAGACCACACAAGCTAGCCCACCACTCTCTCCAAACGGCACCTAATTCCCGGGTTCAGACACTTTAATCATACTGGCTTTGCAAACCCTGTTCTTGAAACAAGGTGTATTTCATCTCAGAGTCTTCGAGCTGTTCTCTGTCTAGCTTGTCATCTCCTTGGCTTATCAGACCACAAAGTCTTTGTCAGAACTCATGTCTCAACACAAATACCACTTGCACAGAGGCCCAACTTTATCACCCGAGTTAAACTACTCCATAATTTTTATCGTATCATTTCCTTTGTCCTCATAGACTTTATCACTATCAATATCTCCCACCAGGATAGAAACTCAAGACAAAATGGACCCCTCCCCTTCTTATTTACAAATGTATCTCTGGGACCTAAAATAGTATTAGGCAAACACACTTTCATCAAATACACAAAGAATAAATGTTTAAATTCTTCCCCTCCAGTTTGCAATATGCCTTAATGACACCTCTGTCTTCTTGATGCTTTCTTCCTGTAACTAGCTTTCTACTGCTTTGAAAAATCTCACTTGAATTTGGCCCTTTACCTCCTTTTGTTGGAAGCTGGTCTCTTAGTTCCTACAACTAATCTTTCTCCCATTTCTTCTCTCTTCAGTGCATCTCTAAATTGCTGACACAGGTAATTTCCCACAAGTAAGCACACTAACTGCTTTGCATCACTTGTTTACATCCTTGCAACGTCAATAAGCAAACACTGTGATAACAAACGGAGGGATGTGTGTGCATACACCCATAGCGCTACCTGGTATTTTACGAGCAAATTAGTGCTTTGCATTGTTTTATTCATGTTTGCACTCTCACCATTCAACACATTAGGTCTGGGGGATAACGAACCGAAAAACCTCAACTGTTCTGCATGTTGAAGGCTCGTTTTTCAAAACAAACTGTATAGTTACGCGGGGAAAGAGAAAGGGGCGGGAAAACACCCTCAACAAGACCACCGCCGAACTCCTGACACTCACCGGCAGTTGTGGGCTGCGAAGTTGTTTTCCACCTCGAAAGGAGGACAACCGGGGCCTCTGACCGACCTCTATTTTGCTCAAGTGGCACGAACTGTACTGTTTGCGACTGCTTCTCCACGGTTCCTTCAGTAATATATTAACTACCGAGAGATATTTCTTGGTGAATAAAAAATAATCACATCTACGGAAAAATATGGACACAAGAAATGTTTCGATAGAAACATCAGTACAGTCCTCTGTGGCAGCATCCACGACCGGAGAACCAAAACAAAACAGACAAAACACAAAACCAGGCAGCAGTTCGAACCTCCCGCACTGAGAGGAAGGGGCCGTCTCCGGAAGAGTGAAGCCGGAAGTCCCGCCTCTTCCACTGCAAAGAGCGGTACCGGAGAAAGACCGGTTTTCCGGGCCGGATTCTGGTCTCCACCTATTGGGTGTTCAGTCTCCGTGAGGAAGCGCTGAGATTCTGTGGGAATTAGGATTGTAGACCAGCCATCTGCCTTACCAGGCAACACTAACACAAGGATAGGCGTTAGCGGAGTTTTAAAATTCTTTAAAAGTAATCGAAGACAAAGACCACTTGTTTTAAGAAGTGCCAGAAAATGTCTTCTAATTCTTAATTTATTGCTATTAGACATGCCTACTACGTCAGCAATGTACTCTGCGGATTAGCCCAATTCATTGGGGGTCAGGATGGGGAATGGAAAGACAAAATAATCATACGATTAGTTATGGGTGTTCCTAAGCTAAAAATACAGCGATCTATGAGAACATACAGTCTGAGAAAATATTTCCACTAAAATCTGAAGGTTTGAGTTTTGGGGGGTGTGCGTTTGTTTTCGAAACAGGGTCTGTGCAAACCTGGCTGTCCTGGAACTCACTCTGTAGACCAGGCTGACCTCGAACTCAGAGATCTGACTGCCTTTACCTCCCTAGTGCTGGGATTAAAGACATGCTCCACCACCTCCGGGCTTTGCCCCCCTCAGAGCCCAACAGTAGCCTCTTCTTATTTACAGCAAACAGAAATAGTCTGGCGTCCAGATTATAGGCTGTGTCCACAAGACACTCTTGGTAGTAAAGCAGACGTCGTTGTGCTGACTTATTGCCCTCAGTATGGCCATGAACTCAGAGTGAGGGTGGGGAGATCTCTCTACAAGGACATTGTACTTGTGACCATAGCTCCAAATCTGGAGTTTTAAATAGGTGCTTGGTAAGAAGCAAAGGTTAAGGCTCTGTTACAACTCCAAGCAGTTCAAGGGAAGCATGATTAGGGAGGAAGGAGGCCTGAAAGTAGTGTGGCCAGGTCGTTACGACGGCAGCAGATTTGAGGAAATGTTCTGATTCTAAATTTAAAAATCTCCAGGCAACTTTTAAAAACGGTTTTATTAGGAAGACTTGTTTAGTACAAGAGCTTTAAGCAAACTGGCAGCATCAAGGGATTGGGAAAACATCTGACTCTTCAATTAACCATCATTTGAAAAAGTATCGATATACAAGCTCAATCTTAAGTAAAGACATCCTTGGACAAATAACAGTTGTATTTCTTAATGACCTGTGACAGTATGTACTACAGTTGTTTTCTACCCCCGCTCTTTCATGTTTGAGAACCTGGAATTTCTGCTACAAGGGATTTCATGTTTTGAAAGATTACTGGAATTGCTGATGAGGACTGGATTGTGGGCAGCAAGGATAAAGAGATAACAGGAGAAAACTCTAGAATGTAAGTTCTCAGCACTAAGAAGCCAACAGCTCCAGCAGGAGAGTTAATTATATTCTTGGGAATTACTGGACCTGGAACTTCTGAGAAAAGTAAGACTCTAAAACAACCCAATTTTCTGGTTTGGACAAGGGGAGAGGTAGAAGAGGTTATACAAAAATAAATTTAGGAAAAGTTTGAGCTAGATTTAAATCTTCTAAGTTCATTTGGTGAAAATAGTAAGATTTGGTTGGAATTAGGAGATGCCCACCTGGAGATCAATGGCTGTTACTTGCTAATTGAAGATTTAAAAGAATGAACAAATAAATGTGACATTAGAACATTAAGGGGGCTGGAGAGATAGCTCAGCCGTTAACAACACTGGCTGCTCTTCCAGAGAACCTGGGTTCAATTTCCACCACCCACATAACAGCTCAAAACCTTTTGTTACTCCAGTTCAAGGAATCAGACACTCTATTCTGGCCTCCCTGAGTACCAGGCACACACTGGTGCAGACACACATATAGGCAAAACACCCACACATACTAAATAAAACATTTTTTTAAAAATTAAAAGAAATTAAGGAAAAGTAAAAGAAGCCCAGAAACCCATTTGCAGAAGAGTATAAAGAGAAAGCAAATTATTGTCTTAGATGCCTAGATGCCTTTCAAATTTTGGTATAGGTATAAAGAGTGCAAACTGAAAACCGAAGTTAAGTCAGGCTCAGATAAACCATCTAAACAGTCCCATAACCCCTAAAGAAATAGAAGCAGTCACTAAAGTCTCCCAACTAAAAAAAGCCCAGGACCAGATGGGTTTAGTGCAGAATTCTATCAGACTTTCAAAGAAGGCCAAATACCAATACTCTTCAAACTATTCCACAAAATAGAAACAGAAAGAACACTACCCAATTCATTCTATGAGGCCACACTTACGCTGATACCAAGACCTCACAAAGACCCAACAAAGAAAGAAAACTTCAGACCAATTTCCCTTATGAATATCGATGTAAAAATACTCAGTAAAATTCTCTCAAACTGAATCCAAAAACACATCAAAATGATCATTCACCATGATCAAGTAGGCTCCATCCCAGGGAAGCAAGGATGGTTCAATACTTGGAAATCCATCAATGTAATCCACTACATAAACAAACTCAAAGAAAAAAAAAAAACAAATGGTCATTTCATTTAGATGCTGGAAAAGCATTTGACAAAATTCAACATCCCTTCATGATAAAAGTCTTGGAAAGATCAGGAATTCAAGGACCATTCCTAAACATAGTAAAAGCAATATACAGCAAACCAGTGGCCAACAGCAAACTAAATGGAGAGAAACTTGAAGCAATCCCACTAAAATCAGGGACTAGACAAGGCTGTCCACTTTCTCCCTACCTATTCAATATAGTTCTTGAAGTTCTAGCTAGAGCAATTGGACAATAAAAGGAGGTCAAAGGGATACAAATTGGAAAGGAAGAAATCAAAATATCACTATTTGCAGATGATAGGATGGTATACTTAAGTGACCTGAAAAACTCCACCAGAGATCTGCTACAGCTGATAAACACCTTCAGCAAAGTGGCTGGATCCAAAATTAACTCAAGCAAATCAGTAGCCATCCTATAATCAAAGGATAAACAGGCTGAGAAAGAAATTAGGGAAATGACTCCCTTCACAATTGTCACAAACAATATAAAGTGTCTTGGTGTTACTCTAACCAAACAAGCGAAAGATCTGTATGACAAGAACTTCAAGTCTCTGAAGAAAGAAATCAAGGAAGACCTCAGAAGATGGAAAGATCTCCCATGCTCATGGATTGGCAGGATTAGTATAGTTAAAATGGCCATCCTGCCGAAAGCAATCTACAGATTCAATGCAATCCCCATCAAAATTGCAACTCAATTCTTCATAGACTTAGAAAGAGCAATTCTCAAATTCATTTGGAATAACAAAAAACCCAGGATAGCAAAACCTATTCTCAACAATAAAAGAACTTCTGGGGGAATCAGCCTCCCTGACCTCAAGCTGTACTACAGAGCAGTAGTGATAAAAACTGCATGGTATTGGTACAGTGACAGGCAGGTAGATCAATGGAATAGAATTGAAGACCCAGAAATGAACCCACACACTTACAGTCACTTGATCTTTGACAAAGGAGCTAAAACCATACAGTGGAAAAAAAGATAGCATTTTCAACAAATGGTGCTGGTTCAACTGGAAGTCTACATGCAGAAGAATGCAAATTGATCCATTCCTATCTCCCTGTACAAAGCTCAAGTCCAAGTGGATCAAGGACCTACACATAAAACCAGATACACTGAATCTAATAGAAGAAACAGTGGGGGAAAGTCTTGAACACATGGGCACAGGGAAAAAGTTCCTGAACAGAACACCAATGGCTTATGCTCTAAGAGCAAGAATTGATAAATGGGACCTCTTGAAATTACAAAGCTTCTATAAGGCAAAGGACACTGTAAATAGGACAAAACGGCAACCAACAGATTGGGAAAAGATCTTTACAAATCCTACGTCCAATAGAGGGCTAATATCCAATGTATACAAAGAACTCAAGAAGTTAGACTCCAGCAATCCAAATAACCCTATCAAAAAATGGGGAAGAGAGCTAAACAGAGAATTCTCAACTGAGGAAACTCTTAGGGCTGAGAAGCACCTAAAGAAATGTTCAGCGGGGCAGTGGTGGCACACGCCTTTAAACCCAGCACTCGGGAGGCAGAGGCAGGTGAATTTCTGAATTCAAGGCCAGTCTGGTGTACAGAGTTCCAGGACAGTCAGGGCTACACAGTGAAACCCTGCCTCAAATAACGAAAGAAAGAAAGAAAGAAAGAAAGAAAGAAAGAAAGAAAGAAAGAAAGAATGTTCAACATCGTTACTCATAAGGGAAATGCAAATCAAAACAACCCTGAGATTCCACCTCACACCAGTCAGAACGGCTAAGATCAAAAACTCAGGTAACAGCAGATGTTGTTGAGGATGTGGAGAAAGAGGAACACTCCTCCATTGCTGGTGGGATTGCAAGCAGGTACAACCACTCTGGAAATCAGTTTGGTGGACCCTCAGAAAAATGAACATAATACTACCTGAGGACCCAGCTATTCCACTCCTGGGCATATACCCAGAAGGTGCTCCAACATGTAATAAAGACACATGCTGCACTATGTTCATAGCAGCCATATTTATAATAGCCAGAAACTGGAAACAACCCAGATGTCCCTCCACAGAGGAATGGATACAGAAAATGTGGTACATTTACACAATGGAATACTACTCAGCTACTAAAACAATGACTTCATGAGATTCTTAGGCAAATGGATGGAACTTGAAAATATCATGAGTGAGGTAACTCAGTCACAAAAGAACAAACATGGTATGTACTCACTAATAAGTGGTTATTAGCCCAAAAGTTCAGAATAACCAAGGTTCACTTCACAGCATCTGTTGAGTGTTAGGTCCCAGATAGAGGAGTTAGAGAAGGGACTGAAGGAGCTGAGGGAATTTGCAGCCCTATGGAGGGAGCAACAGTGTCACCTAGTCTAACCCCCCCCCCCCCAATGCAGCTGGAGACTGGACCACCAACCAAAGAATACACATGGAGGGACCCATGGTGCTGGCCACATATGTGGCAGAGGAGGGCCTGGTTAGCCATCAGTGGGAGGAAAGGCCCTTGGGCCTGAAGTTGTTAGATGCCCCAGTATAGGGGAATGCCAGAGAGGGAAGACAAGAGTGGGTGAGTGGGTGGGGGAATACCCTCATAGAGGCAGGGGGAGAGGGGAGGGGATAGGGAGGTTCCAAAGGGGAGACCTGGAAAGATCTAAACATTTGAAATGTAAATAAAATATCAAAAAAAAAAAAAAAAGAAAGAAAGAAAGAAAAAGAAAAAAAGAAATTAAGGTAAAGTAAAAGAAGCCCAGAAACCCATTTGCAGAAGAGTATAAAGAGAGAGCAAATTATTGTCTTAGATGCCTAGATGCTTTTTAAATTTTGGTGTCAGTATAGAGTGCAAGCTGAAAACATATCCATTAGGTTTAGTGAGGCAGGGGCCAGGGCCATTTTAGTGAGAATCCACGTTAGTGAGATCGTATATAGTGGGAAAGAAATCAATGACTTTGAAGACCAACTGGGAGACAAGGAAATGGATAAATATGGGCTACTTGAGAAGGATGACTATAGGACTCTGGAACAAGGGAACTTAGCCAGCCAGATTTTATTTTTTATTTGATAAGAATGGCATGGGAAACAGCTTGTGGGGGGGGGGCAGATTACAAAAACAACAAAAAGAAACCCCAGCAAGCATTAAATAACAACATTCATGAAAGAGGAGGCAGGAAAATCTACTCCGGATGCTTCCTGTAGAGAAGAGACATAAAGTGAATAGATACATTTGTGTACATTTACATTTGATGGTTTTACCCTAAGACAAATGAGGTAATGAAAAGATTAAAGGAGGTAGGAACCAATTAAAAACCGATGGAGGGAGCACAACCATCACCAGCAGTACAGGCAGCCTAAGTGGTATCGGGGATTCTGAATTTACAATGGCACACATCTACCAGAACCAAACCTAAGACTTCTGGCTGCACAGATGCAGCAGTGCTGCATTCACAGGGTTCAGTTTTGCTAAATCAACACAACGGGGCAGAGCTTAAATTATTTCCATCTGCTAAAGTCTGGTCATAGACCACCAGGCTCAAGCCTGTTAGTTGGCTAGAGAGGAAGGTATCCCCCACAAGGGAATGGAATGGCATCTTTAATAAACTTTGAGTTTCTGACTCTTAAGAACATCCTAAGGGAAGGGAGACCAGTTCCAGGGGGAAATGCTGCCTCTGAAGCTATATAAGAAGCCGAGTTTGACCCAGTAATAGATGAACAATAGCAATGCTGGGCAGAGCTGCTGGTAACAAATCAATGGCTCCACAAGTTGAGAACCACAATGGCATTTTAGAGCTATTCTAAGACTGGATAAAAAACATGTTCTGTTAACTTTGCAGCTAGCTCTATGTAGGTCTGCCCAGGACCTGATAGGAAAGGGACTTTTGTATGAGCTGACTTTCAGCCATCAACAGGATTTTTATTTACCTACCAAACATCCTCCTCTCATTAAATATGACAAAACCTTTGCTTTTTAATATGGAAAAAAAATCTACAATCATCTGTCCTCCTTGCAGGTAAGATTTAGTGGAATACTTACAGAATTACCCAGAGACTGTCTGATTTTAAATTCTAGCAACATCTTGCAGATAAACTCTATGGTTCTCCCAAAGTATACATTCTCCATCACTGTGACAAACCCAGTCTATTAAGATATGTTTTTTGCCTTCTGGCTAAGACTGAGCCAGAGTTGATAACCTGATTGCTTGATTAAGATCAGTATTTGTTTTGTTGTTACAACTCAAGGCTGACAGTGACTGGCAACAGTGCCCATGTTCATTGGAAAAGCACTGTATTACTACTTCTACAAGACATTCATATTTCGGCCTGGTGAAGGCATGCATTCTACAAGACAATGTGACACAGGACTCATTAGGTAGTTACAAATTTAGACCTTATGTATACATTCCTCAATGGCCTCCTACTGATACAGATTTAGTGACTCATTTAGAACCAAGAAAATAAGTACTGCTGTAGAGCTTCTGAATGCAGTTTCTTCCTGTTTTGGTATGTCCACTCTCAGAACCCAGCCAAAATGCTGAGATCCGATAGAAAAGCAGCAGCCATCAGTAAAATGTCAATGTTCTCACCAACAGCTCAGGTCTGGATGTAGCTCGGGTCCTCCCACAGCCATTGTGAGGTATGGCTCCAATGATGACTGCCCCCTGCTGCTCAAGCTATCACTAGCCCACTGTCCTTCCTACTAAGGTGATTTTTAGCTCTAGTGCTAGGGATCAAACTTAGGCCTTCTACATGCTAAGCAGATGAATTGCCACCAGACTACCAATGCATGTAGATTCTGTTGATAGCTACCTTTGAGTACTGTAATTAGTGACAATGAGGCGAGTGGGCAAATACTGGATGTTTATACCCCGACCAGTGGATGTCTAAAATAGATGTAGTATCTGTTATCTGTCCTAATGTGCTGTAACTATCATGTTCGGAGACTGCAGGCCGTGCTGGTATAGT